>SJYX01001370.1:208841-287228 GCA_006410675.1 Oreotragus oreotragus
GTGGGAATGCAAACTAGTACAGCCACTATGGAGAACAGTGTGGAGATTCCTTAAGAAAATGGAAATAGAACTGCCTTATGACCCAGCAATCCCACTGCTGGGCATACACACTGAGGAAACCAGAACTGAAGGAGACACGGGTACCCCAATGTTCATCACAGGACATGGAATAATAATAATAATACCCAGGACATTGAAGCAACCTAGATGTCCATCAGCAGATGAATGGGTGAGAAAGCTATGGTACATATACACAATGAAATATTACTCAGCCATTAAAAAGAATACATTTGAATCAATTCTAATGAGGTGGAAGAAACTGGACCCAATTATACAGAGTGAAGTAAGCCAGAAAGAAAAACACCAATACAGTATAATAATGCATATATATGGAATTTAGAAAGATGGTAACAAATAACCCTATATGTGAGACAGCAAAAGAGACACAGATGTATAGAACAGTCTTTTGGCCTCTGTGAGAGAGGGAGAGGGTGGGATGATTTGGGAGAATGGCACTGAAACATGTATAATATCATATAAGAAACGAATTGCCTGTCCAGGTTTGATGCATGATACTGGATGCTTGGGGCTGGTGCACTGAGATTACCCAGAGGGATAGTATGGGGAGGGAGGTGGGAGGAGGGTCCAGGATGGGGAACACGTGTATACATGTGGCAGATTAATGTTGATGTATGGCAAAACCAATACAATATTGTAAAGTAATTAACCTCCAATTAAAATAAATTCATATTAAAAAATAAAAACAAATGGATAGCACTAAAAAAAAGAAAGAAAGAAAAAGAAGAAGAAGGTATGGCACTGGCACAGCAACAGAAATATAGACCAATGGAACCATATAGAAAGCCCAGAGATAAACTCATGTGCCTATGGGCACCTTATTTTTGACAAAAGAGCCAAGAATATACAATGAGGCAAAGACAGCCTTTGCAATAAATGGAGCTGGGAAAACTGGACAGCTACATGCAAAAGAGTAAAACTCTTAAAGGAAAACATAGGCAGAATACTCAATGACACGAATCAAAGCAAAATCTCTATGACCCACCTCCTAATGCAATGGAAATAAAAACAAAATAAGTAAGTGGGACCTGATTAAACCTAAAATTTTGCACAGCAAAAGAAACTATCAGTTCAGTTCATTTCAGTCGCTCAGTCGTGTCCGACTCTTTGCGACCCCATGAATCACAGCATGCCAGGCCTCCCTGTCCATCACCATCTCCCAGAGTTCACTCAGACTCACACCCATCGAGTCCGTGATGCCATCCAGCCATCTCATCCTCGGTCGTCCCCTTCTCCTCCTGCCCCCAATTCCTCTCAGCACCAGAGTCTTTTCCAATGAGTCAGCTCTTCGCATGAGGTGGCCAAAGTAGTGGAGCTTCAGCTTTAGCATCATTCCTTCCAAAGAAACCTCAGGGTTGATCTCCTTCAGAATGGACTGGATGTCCTTGGAGTCCAAGGGACTCTGAAGAGTCTTCTCCAACACCACAGTTCAAAAGCATAAATTCTGCGGTGCTCAGCCTTCTTCAAAGTCCAACTCTCACATCCATACATGACCACAGGAAAAACCATAGCCTTGATGAGACGGACCTTAGTCGGCAAAGTAATGTCTCTGCTTTTGAATATACTATCTAGGTTGGTCATAACTTTTCTTCCAAGGAGTAAGCGTCTTTTAATTTCATGGCTGCAGTCACCATCTGCAGTGATTTTGGAGCCCCCCAAAATAAAGTCTGACACTGTTTCCACTGTTTCCCCATCTATTTCCCATGAAGTGATGGGACCGGATGCCATGATCTTCGTTTTCTGAATGTTGAGCTTTAAGCCAACTTTTTCGCTCTCCTCCTTCACTTTCATCAAGAGGCTTTTTAGCTCCTCCTCACTTTCTGCCATAAGGGTGGTGTCATCAGCATATCTGAGGTTATTGATATTTCTCCCGGCAATCTTGATTCCAGCTTGTGTTTCTTCCAGTCCAGCGTTTCTCATGATGTACTCTGCATATAAGTTAAATAAGCAGGGAGACAATATACAGCCTTGACGTACTCCTTTTCCTATTTGGAACCAGTCTGTTGTTCCATGTCCAGTTCTAACTGTTGCTTCCTGACCTGCATACAGATTTCTCAAGAGGCAGGTTAGGTGGTCTGGTATTCCCATCTCTTTCAGAATTTTCCACAGTTTATTGTGATCCACACAGTCAAAGGCTTTGGCATAGTCAATAAAGCAGAAATAGATGTTTTTCTGGAACTCTCTTGCTTTTTCCATGATCCAGCGGATGTTGGCAATTTGATCTCTGGTTCCTCTGCCTGTTCTAAAACCAGCTTGAACATCAGGGAGTTCACGGTTCACATATTGCTGAAGCCTGGCTTGGAGAATTTTGAGCATTACTTTACTAGCGTGTGAGATGAGTGCAATTGTGCGGTAGTTTGAGCATTCTTTGGCATTGCCTTTCTTTGGAATTGGAATGAAAACTGACCTTTTCCAGTCCTGTGGCCACTGCTGAGTTTTCCAAATTTGCTGGCATATTGAGTGCAGCACTTTCACAGCATCATCTTCCAGGATTTGAAACAGCTCAACTGGAATTCCATCACCTCCACTAGCTTTGTTCTTAGTGATGCTTTCTAAGGCCCACTTGACTTCACATTCCAAGATGTCTGGCTCTAGATTAGTGATCACATCCTCATGATTATCTGGGTCGTGAAGATCTTTTCTGTACAGTTCTTCTGTGTATTCTTGCCACCTCTTCTTAATATCTTCTGCTTCTGTTAGGTCCATACCATTTCTATCCTTTATCGAGCCCATCTTTGCATGAAATGTTCCCTTGGTATCTCCAATTCTCTTGAAGAGATCTCTAGTCTTTCCCATTCTGTTGTTTTCCTCTATCTCTTTGCATTGATTGCTGAAGAAGGCTTTCTTATCTCTTCTTGCTATTCTTTGGAACTCTGCATTCAGATGCTTATATCTTTTCTTTTCTCCTTTGCTTTTCGCCTCTCTTCTTTTCAGTGCTATTTGTAAGGCTTCTCCAGACAGCCATTTTGCTTTTTTGCATTTCTTTTCCATGGGGATGGTCTTGATCCCTGTCTCCTGTACAATGTCACGAACCTCATTCCATAGTTCATCAGGAACTCTGTCTATCAGATCTAGGCCCTTAAATCTATTTCTCACTTCCACTGTATAATCATAAGGGATTTGATTTAGGTCATACCTGAATGGTCTAGCGGTTTTCCCTACTTTCTTCAATTTAAGTCTGAATTTGGAAATAAGGAGTTCATGATCTGAGCCACAGTCAGCTCCTGGTCTTGTTTTTGTTGACTGTATAGAGCTTCTCCATCTTTGGCTGCAAAGAATATAATCAATCTGATTTCGGTGTTGACCATCTGGTGATGTCCATGTGTAGAGTCTTCTCTTGTGTTGCTGGAAGAGGGTGTTTGCTATGACCAGTGCATTTTCTTGGCAAAACTCTATTAGTCTTTGCCCTGCTTCATTCCGCATTCCAAGGCCAAATTTGCCTGTTACTCCAGGTGTTTCTTGACTTCCTACTTTAGCATTCCAGTCCCCTATAATGAAAAGGACATCTTTTTTGGGTGTTAGTTCTACAAGGTCTTGTAGGTCTTCATAAAACCGTTCAACTTCAGCTTCTTCAGCATTACTGGTTGGGGCATAGACTTGGATAACTGTGATATTGAATGGTTTGCCTTGGAAACGAACAGAGATCATTCTGTCGTTTTTGAGATTGCATCCAAGTACTGCATTTCGGACTCTTTTGTTGACCATGATGGCTACTCCATTTCTTCTGAGGGATTCCTGCCCGCAGTAGTAGATATAATGGTCATCTGAGTTAAATTCACCCATTCCAGTCCATTTTAGTTCGCTGATTCCTAGAATGTCGACGTTCACCCTTGCCATCTCTTGTTTGACCACTTCCAATTTGCCTTGATTCATGGACCTGACATTCCAGGTTCCTATGCAATATTGTTCTTTACAGCATCGGATCTTGCTTCTATCACCAGTCACATGCACAACTGGGTATTGTTTTTGCTTTGGCTCCATCCCTTCATTCTTTCTGGAGTTATTTCTCCACTGATCTCCAGTAGCATATTGGGCACCTAACGACCTGGGGAGATTCTCTTTTGATATCCTATCATTTTGCCTTTTCATACTGTTCATGGGGTTCTCAAGGCAAGAATACTGAAGTGGCTTGCCATTCCCTTCTCCAGTGGACCACGTTCTGTCAGACCTCTCCACCATGACCCGCCCGCCTTGGGTTGCCCTGCAGGCATGGCTTGGTTTCATTGAGTTAGACAAGGCCCTGGTCCTAGTGTGATTAGATTGACTAGTTTTCTGTGAGTATGGTTTCAGTGTGTCTGCCCTCTGATGCTCTCTTGCAACACCTACCATCTTACTTGGGTTTCTCTTACCTTGGGCGTGGGTTGTCTCTTCACGGCTGCTCCTTACCTTGGACGAGGGGTATCTCCTTACCGCCGCAGTTCCTGACCTTCAACGTGGGACAGCTCCTCTAGGCCCTCCTGCGCCTGCGCAGCCCCTGCTCCTCGGGTTGCTCCTCCCGGCCGCCGGCCGTGGCCTCGGGCGTGGGTGGCTTCTCCCAGCTGCCGCCCCTGGCCTCGGGCTCAGGGTGGCTCCTCCGGGTCACCACCCCTGGCCTCGGGCGCAAGGTGGCTTCTCCCGGCCGCCCCTGGCCTCGGACGTGGGGTGTCTCTTCCTGGCCGCCCCTGACCTCGGACACGGGGTAGCTCCTCCCGGCCGCCGCCCTGACCTCAGACGCGGGGTGTCTCCTCCCGGCCGCCACTGACCTCGGATGAGGGGTAGCTCCTCCCGGCCGCCACTGACCTCAGACACAGGGTAGCTCCTCTCGGCCGTTCCTGCGCCGTCGCAGCCTGGCACTCTAGGTTGCTGCCCCTGACCTCGGACGTGGGGTAGCTTCTCTCGCCCGCGCTGAGTGCGCCGGCCCGGCTCTCGCAAGCGGCCCGCGCCAATACAGTATACTAACACATATATATGGAATTTAGAAAGATGGTAATTACTTTGCCGACTAAGGTCCGCCTAGTCAAGGCTATGGTTTTTCCTGTGGTCATGTATGGATGTGAAAGTTGGACTGTGAAGAAAGCTGAGCGCCGAAGAATTGATGCTTTTGAACTGTGGTGTTGGAGAAGACTCTTCAGAGTCCCTTGGACTCCAAGGACATCCAGTCCATTCTGAAGGAGATCAACCCTGAGGTTTCTTTGGAAGGAATGATGCTAAAGCTGAAACTCCAGTACTTTGGCCACCTCATGCGAAGAGTTGACTCATTGGAAAAGACTCTGATGCTGGGAAGGATTGGGGGCAGGAGGAGAAGGGGATGACCGAGGATGAGATGGCTGGATGGCATCACGGACTTGATGGGTGTGAGTCTGAATGAACTCCAGGAAATGGTGATGGACAGGAAGGCCTGGCGTGCTGCAATTCATGGGGTCGTAAAGAGTCGGACACGACTGAGCGACTGAAATGAACTGAACTTAACTGAACTGAATACATATATACAGAATCTAGAAAAGTGACACTGAAGAATTTATTTATAGGGCAGTAATGGAGAAATAAACATAGAGAATAGGTTTATGGACATTGGGAGAGGGGAGGAGAGGGTGAGATGTATGGAGAGAGTAATGTGGAAACTTACATTACCATGTGTAAAATAGGTAGCCAATGGGAATTTGTTCTATGGCTCAGGAAACTCAAACAAGGGCTCTGTATCAAACTACAGGAGTGCGACTGGGAGCGAGATTCACAAGGGAGGGGATATATATATATATATATACACACACACACACACACACACCTTTGGCTGATTCATGTTTTGTGTTTGACAGAAAAAAACAAAATTCTGGAAAGCAATTATCCTTTAATAAAAAATAAATTAAAAATTTCAACATTAAAAAATAGATATCATGACATCCATTCCCAACACTTCATACAAATAAAAGGGAAAACGTGGAAAGAGTGACAGACTTCATTTTCATGAGTTTCAAGATCAGTGCGGATGGTGACTGCAGCTGTGAAATCAAGGACACTTGCTCCTTTGAAGAAAAGCTGTGACAAACCTAGACAGAATATTAAAAAGCAGATACATTACTTTGCTGACAAATGTCCATTCACTCAAGTGTGTGGTTTTGCCAGTAGTTATGTATGAATGTTAGAGCTGGACTATAAAAATGACTGAGCGCTGTTAAGAATTGATTCTTTGAAACTGTGGTGCTGCAGAATACTCCTGAGACTTTCATGGACAGCAAAGAGATCAAACAAGTCAATCCTAAAGGAAACCAACCCTGCATATTTATTGGAAGGACTGATAATGAAGCTGAAGCTCCAATACTTTGGCCAACTGATGTTAAGAGCTGACTGATTGGAAATGACCCTGATGCTGGGAAAGATTGAAGGCAAGAAGAGAAGAGGATGACAGAGATGAGATTGTTGGATGGCATCACTGACTCAATGGACATGAGAAGCCTTGTGTGCTGCAGTTCACGGGGATCGTAAAGAGTTGGACATGACAGAGCTATTGAACAACAACAAATATAATAATTATTAATATAAAAAGATTGAAGGTAGAAGAAGAAGGGGATGACAGAGGTTGAGATGGTTGAATGACATTACTAACTTGATGAATATGAGTCTGAGCAAGCTCTGGCAATTGGTGATGGACAGGGAAGCCTGGTGTGCTGCAGTCCATGTGTTGCAAAGAGTGGGACACGACTGAGTAACTGAACTGATTAATATAATATGCATGGCACTATATCATCAATATGACACTATTTGTATTAATATATGTTAATTTATAATTGATATGAGCTTTAAAATATTTGTGTATATATTTATATTTAAATATTTGAAACTAAGTTTGTTTAGTTTTTGCTGTCTACAGAAGACTTGTTCTAACTGGAGATACTTGGCCACATCCTGAAACAGAATGCCAAGTTGATGTCCTTTGAACGTGACAGCAAAAGCTCATGAACTGCTACACACTCCAGAGTTATATTTGTTCAGGTCAGTCAGACAAAAATATTTCTGTGAATACATACATGTCAGGCCATTCTACATAAAGATCCCAGACAATTGCATAGGTTTTGGTGTGGTATATGAGAACAAGGGACAGAAAGACTGGTGAGGAGGCACAAAGGTTTATAAAACCAAAGTAGTGCCCCTGGTACAGCCAACTAGAAGAAGAAACTAGGATAAATGAATAATCTGGAGAGGAACATGAAGAATGTGTGGATTCAGAGCATCCTCCCACACAGAGGGTGTCTACTCACCTTCCCCACTCATAACTTCTCTTTCACCCCTGTGGTCTGAGGATTGAACCTGCAGATATAAATGTCCATTTTTGTCAAGAACAAACTGTATTTTCCTTTGCTTCAATAAAAATATAATAAACACATCCTCCAAACTGTATTCTCAGCTTTTGGCAGGAGCCTTCTCAGGGAGCCGGGGACCTGGAATGAGGAAAGCTGTAAACAGGAAGCATGGTTTTGTTCTTCTTTGCATTTAGCCTTCATAAAGCATCTAGTCTCTCCAGTTGCTGACCTCATCCATCAGTAAAGTGCAACATCAATTCTATTCAAGGCTAAATCATGGAAAATTTTGTTTTCATTTCACTTGTTTTGAATTTTCTTTCCACAATACCTTAGCTCTTTTGATGTCTTGTTTCCTTTTTTATTAAACATCTTTCATCATAATATGCAATGTTTTCCATTCAACTGGCAGCGTCTCTAAGGATGCTATCTGCATAGGTGGCCTCTATAACTAGTTCACACATAAGGATAGGTAAGGGGCAAGAGCTTGATGTGAAGCCATACTCATATTTGATGAGGACCTATTAGACAGGTAGAGACTGAAGATGGGTTCTATGTCTTGAGTGGACAGGAGTGGTCCCAAAGTGGTCATCATGAATATTCTAGAATAACAACTGGCCTTGTGTGCAAACTCTAGAAGCATCTTAAGAACACATGAGAACCCCTTATAACTGATATATTTTTAAGCCACATTGTAACATTGTAATAATTTTTCCCAAATTGCAACTTAAAATCTACTCAATTTATTTTTTTTAAATTTTTTAATTTTTATTTATTTATTTTTTTACATCAAATTATGAATTAATATTTGAGAATCAGATCATTAATTAATATTGCCCATTAATAAGCAATATTCTCTAATTCTAGAGGTCTGAATAAAGAAATACAGCTGGCAGTATATACAACCCTTAGAAATGTAATATTTTCCTGCCTTAAAAATCTTCCTGAAATCATGTGAAACTTGAAGTGTCATCGCATCTCAAAGTTTTATCTTGAGACGGTCACTCAATACCTGCTTCAGGATCTGCCAACACTGTTATCCAACACTAACACTCCCCACATCTTATGTAGCCAGAACTGCTAGTTGTTGGATAAGATGAACTCTATGAACCTTACTAACTCTGTTCCTAGTGTCAAGACATAGATCAGGAGAAAAGCAGCTGACAGGGAGGACTACTCATATTTCTCAGATCTGGGAAAAGCTTCCTAAGATACATCTGTTTACTTAATTTTGTCTTTATGAAGGCATTACTCACCTCTAAGGTCTTAACTCATTTTTAGCCAAATTCTAGGCTCCCCCAACACTTTCTAAGCCATAAAAGTACTGAAGCCAGAGCAAGAACCAAACCAAAGAAATCTGTATGCCAATAAAATAATAGTCTCCAGTAGTAACCCAATAAAATAACACTGCCACATAATTAAATCTGTGTAGGTAATCAGTGTGGAAAGTGGGTCAGATAAATGAAGTTGTAATGAATTTAATCTTGTACCTTTACAAAAGAAAGTTAGCTAATCAGTCATAATCAGTTTGAATGGAGGATGGGCAGGTAGGAAGGATTAGTAGTGGAAACTCTCCATACCTCTCAATCCATTTCTTTTCTTACTCCCAATACAGCTTCTCTCAATACAGAGGTGCAGGTGCTGGAAGTGCACCCAGATTGCTCTGCAAAAATGCACTTGATCTTGGTAGATCTTCTGATTCTCTTCTTGTCCTTACCCTGCAAGTAACTGACAACAGCATTGTTGCCAGGATTAAAGTATATCCTTGCACATCCTAAAATTGAATAAAGTAGGGAAAACATTTGAAAGTGGAGTTCCAAAGAATAGCAAGGAGAGATAAGAAAGGCATCCTAAGTGATCAGTGCTAAGAAATAGAGGAAAACAATAAAATGGGAAAGACTAGAGATCTCTTCAAGAAAATTAGAGATACCCAGGGAGCATTTAATGTGAAAATGGGCATAATAAATGACAGAAACAGTATGGACCTAACAGAAGCAGAAGATATTAAGAAGAGGTGACAAAAACAGAAAAACTAAACAAAAAAGCTCTAATGACCTAAATAACCATGAAGGTGTTATAACTCACCTAGAGCCAGAAATCCTGGAGTGGAAAATCAAGTGTGCCTTAGGAAGCATCACTATGAACAAAGCTAGTGGAGGTAATGGAATTCCAGCTGAGCTATTCCAGTCCTAAAAGATGATGCTGTGAAAGTGCTTTCCTAAATATGCCACCAAATTAAAAAATCTCAACAGTGGCCACAGGACTGGAAAGGTACATTTTCATTCCAATTCCAAAGAAAGGCAATGCAAAATAATGTTCAAACTACTGCACAATTGCACCCATCTCACAAGCTAGCAAAGTAATACTTAAAATTCTCCAAGATAAGCTTCAATGCTATGTGACCCGAGAACTCCCAGTTTTTCAAGCTAGACTTAGAAAAGGGAGAAGAACCAGAGATCAAATTGTCAACATCCTTTGAATCATAGAAAAAGCAAGAGAATTCCAGAAGAAAAGCATCTAATTCTGCTTCACTGACTACGCTAAAGCCTTTGATGTATTCAGTTCAGTTCATTTCAGTTGCACAGTAGTGTCTTGCTCTTTGAAGTACCATGGACTTAGTCGCAGCACAACATGCTTCCCTGTCCATCGCCAACTTCTGGAACTTGCTCAAACTCATGTCCAAGTCCGTGATGCCACCAACCATCTCATCCACTGCTGTCCCCTTCTCCTCCTGCCTACAATCTTTTGCAGCATCAGGGTTTCTTCCATTGAGTCAGTTCTTCGCATGAGGTGGCCTAAGTATTGGAGCTTCAGCATCAGTCCTTCCAATGAATATTTAGGATTGATTTCCTTCAGGATTGACTGATTTGATCTCCTTGAAGTTCAAGGGACTTTTAAGAGTCTTCTCCAACTCCACAGTTAAAAGCATCAACTATCCAGCACTCAGCTTTCTTAATGGTCCAACTCTTACATACATACATAACTACTGGAAAAACCATAGCTTTAATTAGATGGACATTTGTTGACAGAGTAATGTCTCTGCTTTTTAATATGCTGTCTAGGTTGCTGATAGCTTTTCTTCAAAGAAGCAAGTGTCTTTTAATTTCATGACTGCAGTCATCATCTGTAGACATTTTGGAGCCCAAGAAAAGAAAACCTATCACGGTTTCCATTGCTTCCCCATGAATTTGTCAGGAAGTAATGGGACTGGATGCCATAATCTTTGTTTTTTTTTTTTTTAATATTGAATTTAAAGCTAACTTTTTCACTCTACTCTTTCACTTTAATCAAGAGGCTCTTTAGTTCCTCTTAGCTTTTTTTTCCCATAAGGGTGATGTCATCTGCCTATCTCAGGTTATCGATATTTTCCCCAGCAATCTTGATTCCAGTTTGTGAGTTTTCCAACCCAGAATTTTGCATCATGTACTCTGCATATAAGTTAACTGTAGAAAATTCATAAAGAGATGGGAATACTACACATCCTTACTTGCCTCATGAGAAGTCTGTATGCAGGTCTAGAAGCAACAGTTTGAACTGGTCATGGACCAGTAGGCTGGTTCCAAACTGGGAAAGCAGCACATTCAAGGCTGTGTATTGTCACCCTGCTTGTTTAACTTCTATGCAGAGTATATCATAAGAAATGCCAGGCTGAATGAACTGGTATTTCATCCAGCAATCAAGTAACCACTATAGAAATCAAATTATAAATTATTCATCACCCCAGAAAATCCCCTCTTCTCCCTTGCATTCAGTTTTCCCCTATTCCGGAGCATGAGGCAAATACTGATATGAATTTTGCCACAAAAGATTTCTTTCAGAACATGCTATGAATTGATCAGACAGTGTATACTCTTGTGTCACCAGTGAAGTTACTCAGTCATGTCCAACTCTTTGCGATCCCATGGACTGTAGTTTACAAGGCTCCTCCATTCATGGCATTTTGCAGGCAAGAGTACTGGTGTAGGTTGCCATATCCTTCTCCAGGGGATATTCCCGACCAAAGTATGCCTATTTTTAAAGATTCATTGATGTGGTTGTGTTTATCAGTTTATCAATAGTTGAACACTTTGGTTTGTCACTCTTCATAGATGACTGGGTTCTGTTCAGTGACTCAGTCATGTCCAACCCTGTGACTTCATGGACTGCAGCATGCCATGCTTCCCTGTCTATCACCAACTTCCAGAGCTTACTCAAACTGATGTCAGTGATGCCATCCAACCATCTCATCCTCTGTCATCCCCTTCTCCTCCCACCGTCATACTTTTCCAGCATCAGGATCTTTTCCAAAGAGTCAGTTTGTCACATCACATGGCCAAAGTATTGGAGTTTCAGATTAAATATTTTAATGAATATTCAGGACGGATTTCCTTTAGGATTGACTGGATGGATCTCTTTGTAGTCCAACGGACTCTCAAGAGTCTTCTCCAATACCACAGTTCAAAAGCATCAATTCTTTGGCGCTCAGCTTTCTTTAAGGTCCAACTCTCACATCCATACATGACTATTGGAAAAACCATAGCCTTGATGAAATGACTTTTGTTGGCAAAGTAATGTCTCTGTTTTTTAATATGCTGTCTAGGTTGGTGATTGCTTTTCTTCCAAGGTGCAAGTGTCTTTTAATTTCATGGCTGCAGTCACCATCTGTAGTGATTTTGGAGCCCAAATAAATAAAGTCAGCCACTGTTTCCACTGTTTCCCCATTTATTTGCCATGAAGTGATGGGACCAGATGCCATGATCTTAGTTTTTTGAATGTTGAGTTTGAAGTCAAATTTCCACTCTTCTCCTTTACTTTCATCAAGAGGCTCTTTGGTTCTTCTTCACTTTCTTCCATAAGGGTGATGCTGTCTGCATATCTGAGGTTACTGATATTTTTCCCAGCAATCTTGATTCCAGCTTGTGCTTCATCCAGCCCTGCATTTCGCATGATGTACTCTGAAATAAGTGAAATAAACAGGGTGAAAATATAACAGCCTTGAAGTACTCCTTTCCCAATTTGGAACCAGTCTGTTTTTCCATGTTCAGTTCTAACTGTTACTTCTTGATCTGCATACAGATTTCTCAGGAGGCAGGTCAGGTGGTCTGGTATTCCCATCTCTTTAAGTATTTTCCAGTTTGTTGTGATCCACGCAGTCAAATTCTTTGGTGTAGTCAAAAAGCAGAAGTAGATGTTTTACTGAAACTCTCTTGCTTTTCTGATGATCAAACGGATGTTGCCAATATGATCTCTGGTTCCTCTGTCTTTTTCTAAATCTAGCTCGTACATCTGGAAGTTCATGGTTCATGTATTGTCAAAGCTTGGCTTGGAGAATTTTGAGCATTACTTTGCTAGTGTGTGAGATGAGCGTGGTAGTTTGAGCCTTCTTTGAAATTGCCTTTCTTTGGAATTGAAATGAAAACTGACCTTTTCCAGTCCTGAGGCCACTGCTGAGTTTTCCAAATTTGCTGGCATATTGAGTGCAGCACTTTCATAGCATCATTTTTTAGAATTTGAAATAGCTTAACTGGAATTCCATCACCTTCACTAACTTTGTAGTGATGCTTCCTAAGGCCTACCTGACTTTGCATCCCAGGGTTGCTGGCTCTAGGTGAGTCATTACACCATGTGGTTATCTGGGTCATGAAGGTCTTTTTTGTATAGTTCGACTGTGTGTTCTTGCCACCTCTTCTTAATATCTTCTGCTTCTGTTAGGTCCATGCAATTTCTGTCCTTTATTGTACCCATATTTACATGAAATATTCCCTTGGTATCTCTAATATTCTTGATGAGATTTCTAGTCATTCCCATTCTGTTGTTTTCCTCTATTTCTTTGCATTGATCACTGAGGAAGTCTTTCTTATCTCTCCTTGTTTTCTTTGGAACTCTGCATTCAAATGGGTGTATCTTTCCTTTTCTACTTTGCCTTTTGTGTCTCCTCTTTCTTAGCTCTTTGTAAGGCCTCCTCAGACAACCATTTTATCATTTTGCCCTTCTTTTTCTTGGGAACTGTCTTGTTCACTGCCTCCTATACAATGTCATGAATGTCTACCCATTGATATTCAGGCACTCTGTCAATCCGATTTATAACTTGATGTATGATCAATGATTGTAATAGTGTAACTCTAGGTATGAAAAAATGTAATGAGATGGAAAACTTAGCTGGATCATAACAAGAAGAGAGGTGTCCAGAGATCTTTGAGTATTAAGACCTAGTCCAGTAATAGCACATAGAGTATCTTATCAATAAACATCTTCTTCAGAAGTGGGAACAAGCCTTCCCAGCAACACAGGACAAAATGGTCATGAAATGCCCCCAAAGTGTGGTCGGATTTATGACTACAAGGAGGGCATGTCAACTACAAATTGGCACTTTCTAAGATCATTGCCAAGGACTGAACTACAAAGGCATTTGCACTTGCCTCTATTGAGATTGAACCCCATGCTGCTATAGCTGTTGACCTTCAACAAGCCCTGAGGGAGTTCAGGGTGGAGTGAGGTACTCTGGGCTCTGGTGAAAATGTTGGGATAGGTTTTAGATATATGGATTATTTTAGAAACAGATTTATGATCTCAATCCTTCAGTTCAGCTCACTTCAGTCACTCAGTATTGTGTGACACTCTGTGACCACATGGACTGTAGCACGCCAGGTCTCCCAGTCCATCACCAACTCCCGGAGTTTATCCAAACTCATGTCCATTGAGTCGATGATTCCATCCAACCATCTCACCATCTCTCATCCCCTTCTCCTCCCATCTTCAATCTTTCCCACCATCAGGGTGTTTTCAAATGAGTTAACTCTTCACATAAGGTGGCCAAAGTATTGGAGTTTCAGCTTCAACATCAGTCCTTCCAATGAACACGCAGGACTGATCTCCTTTAGTATGGACTGGTTGAATCTCCTTGAGTCCAAGACTCTTGAGAGTCTTCTCCAACACCTCAGTTCAGAAGCATCCACTCTTTGGAGCTCAGATTTCTTTCTTTCTTTCCTGATTTTATTTATTTATTTTACTTTACAATATTGTATTATAGTCCAATTCTTACATCCATACATGACTACTGGAAAAACTATAGCCTTGACGAGATGGACCTTTGTTGCCAAAGTAATGTCTCTCTTTTTTAATATGCTGTATAGGTTTGTCATAACTTTCCTTCCAAGGAGTAAGTGTCTTTTAATTTCATGGCTGCAGTCACCATCTGCAGTGATTTTGGAGCCCAAATAAATAAAGTCAGCCACTGTTTCTCCATTTATTTGCACTGAAGTGATGGGACTGGATGCCATGATCTTAGTTTTCTGACTGTTGAGCTTTAAGCCAACTTTTCCACTCTCCTCTTTCATTTTCATCAAGAAGCTCTTTTGTTTTCCTTTGCTTTCTACCATAAGGGTGGTGTCATCTGCATATCTGAGGTTATTGATATTTCTCCTGGAAAACTTGATTCTAGCTTGTCCTTCATCCAGCCCAGCATTTCTCATGATGTACACTGCATGTAAGTTAAATAAGCAAGGTGAAAATATTGAGCCTTGATGTACACCTTTTCCTATTTGGAACCAGTCTGTTTTTCCATGTCCAGTTCTAACTGATGCTTCCTGATCTGCATACAGATTTCTCAAGAGGCAGGTCAGGTGGACTGGTATTCCCATGTCTTTCAAAATTTTCCACAGTTTATTGTGATCCACACAGTCAAAGGCTTTGGCATAGTCACTAAAGCGGAAATAGGTGTTTTTCTGGAACTCTCCTGCTTTTTTTTGATGATTCAATAGATGTTTCCATTTTGATCTCTGGTTCCTCTGCCTTTTCTAAAACCAGCTTGAACATCTGGAAGTTCATGGTTCATGTACTTTTGAAGCTTGGCTTGAATTTTGAGCATCACTTTGCTAACCTGTGAGGTGAGTACAATTGTGCAGTAGTTTGAGCATTCTTTGGTCTTGGCTTTCTGAACACTGAATGAAAACTGACCTTTTCCAGTCCTGTGGCCACTGCTTAGATTTCCAAAATTGCTGGCATATTGAGTGCAGCACCCTAGCAACATTATCATTTAGAATTTGAAATAGGTCAACTGGAATTGCATCACCGCCACTAGCTTAATTCATAGTGATGCTTCCTAAGGCCCACTTGACTTCACATTCCAGGATGTCTGGCACTAGGTGACTGTTCACAGCACAGCATCCTGATTATCTGAGTCGTCAATATAAATATATATATATATTTTACAGTTCTTCTGTATAATCTTGCCACATCTTCTTAGTATCTTCAGCTTCTGTTAGGTCCATATAATTTCTGTTCTTTATTGAGTCCATCTGTGCATGAAATATTCCCTTGGTATCTCTAGTTTTCTTGAAGAGATCTCTAGTCTTTCCCATACTATTGTTTTCCTCTCTTTCTTTGCACTGATCACTGAGGAAAGCTTTCTTATCTCTCCTTGCCATTCTTTGGAACTCTGCATTCAAATGAGCGTATGTTTCCTTTTCTCCTTTGCTTTTTGCTTCTCTTCTTTTCACAGTTATTTCTTTTTTTAAAATTTATTATTTTTTACTTTATTTTACTTTACAGTACTGTATTGGATTTGGCATACATTGACATGAATCTGCCACGGGTGTACATGAACTCCCAAACATGAACATGTCACAGCTATTTCTAACATCTCCTCATACAGCCATTTTGCTTTTTTTGCATTTTTTTTCCTGTGAATATTCTTGATCCCCCTCTCCTGTGCAATGTCATGAACCTCTGTCCATAATTCTTCAGGCATTCTGTCCATCAGATCTAGCCCCATAAATTTATTTCTCACTTCCACTGTATAATCGTAAGGGATTTGATTTAGGTCATACCTGAATGGTCTAGTGGTTCCCCTCCCTTTCTTCAATTTCAGTCTGAATTTGGTAATAAGGAGTTCATGATCTGACCCACAGTCAGCTTCCAGTTTTGTTTTTGCTGATTGTATAGAGCATCTCCATCTATGACTGCAAGGAATGTAATCAATCTGATTTCGAGGTCGACTATTTGGTGATGTCCATGTGTAGAGTCTTCTCTTGTGTTGTTGGAAGAGGGTGTTTGCTATGCCCCGTGTGTTCTCTTGACAAAACTGTTATCCTTTGCCCTCCTTCATTCTGTACTTCATGGCCAAATTTGCTTGTTACTCTAGGTGTTTCTTGACTTCCTAATTTTTCATTCCAGTCCCCTATAATGAAAAGGACATCTTTTTTGTGTTAGTTCTAAGAATTTTTGTAGGTCTTCATGGAACCACTCAACTTCAGGTTCTTCAGCGTTACTGTTTGGGGCATAGACTTGGGTTACTGTGTTATTGACTGGTTTGCCTTGGAAACAGACAGAAATCATTCTGTCATTTTTGAAATTGCATCCTAGTACTGCATTTTGGTGGAAAAGGCTGTGACACCCCACTCCAGTACTCTTGCCTGGAAAATCCCATGGACAGAGGAGCCTGGTGGGCTGCAGTCTATGGGGTGACTAAGAGTCTGACACGACTGAGTGATTTCACTTTCACTTTTCACTTTCATGCATTGGAGAAGGAAATGGCAACCCACTCCAGTGTTCTTGCCTGGAAAATCTCAGGGACAGGGGAGCCTAGTGGGCTACCGTCTATGGGGTCGTGCAGAGTCAGACACGACTAAAGTGACTTAGCAGCAGCAGCAGCAACTGCATTTTGGACTCTTTGTTGACTATGATGTCTAGTCCATTTCTTCTAAGGGATTCTTCCCCATAGTAGCAGATATAATGGTCATCTGAGTTAAACTTACCCATACCATTACATTTTAGTTCACTAATTCCTAAAATGTCAACGTTCACTCTTGCCATCTCCTGCTTGACCACTTCAAATTTGACTTGATTCATGGACTTAACATTCCAGATTCCTATGCAGTATTGCTCTTTACAGCATTGTATCTTGCTTCCCTCACCTGTCACAGTCACAACTGGATGTTGTTTTTCCTTTAGCGCCATCTCTTCATTCTTTCTGGAGTTATTTCTCCACTGATCTCCAGTAGCATATTGTGCACCTACCGACCTGGGGAATTCATCTTTCAGTGTCATATCTTTTTGATGTTTCATACTGTTCATGGGGTTCTTAAGGCCAGAATACTGAAGTGGCTTGCCATTCCCTTCTCCCGTGGACCACATTTTGTCAGAACACTTCACCATGACCCATCTGTCTTGGGTGGTCCTACTCAGCATGGCTCATAGTTTCATTGAGTTAGATAAGACTGTGGTTCATGTGATTAGATTTGTTAGTTTCCTGTGATTGTGGCTTTCAGTGTATCTGCCCTCTGATAGAGAAGGATAAAAGGCTTATGAAATATTCCCAATGGGAGATAGTGACTGAGGGGGTCTTGAAACTGGGTCTTGTTCTGATGGGCGGAGCCATGCTCAGTAAATCTTTAATCAAATTTTCTGTTGATGGGTGAATCTGTGTCCCCTCCCTGCTATTTACCTGGGGCCGAACTATGGTGAAGGTAACGAAGGTAATGGTGACCTCCTTCAAAAGATCCTATGCATGTACTACTACACTCAGTGACCCCAATCATGCAGCAGACCACCACCAACCCACGTCTCTGCTGGAGACTTCTGAACAGTCAAAGGCATGTCTGGGTCATTCTTTTGTTGGGTCACTGCCCCTTTGTCTTGAGTCCTGGTGCACAAGGTTCTGTTCGTCCCTCCAAGAGTCTATTTCCAAGTCCTGTGTAAGTTCTGGCAGCTCTATGGTGGGGTTAATGGTGACCTACTCCAAGAAGGCTTATGCCACACCCAAGTCTGCTGTACTCAGAGCCCCTGTCCCTGTAGCAGTCCACTGCTGACGTGTACCTCCACAGGAGATGCTCAAACACAGTTCTGTCTCAGTCTTTGTGGGGTTCCTGGATCCTGGTATGCACAAGGTTTGTTTGAGCCTTCTTAATGTCTCTGGTGGGAATGGGGTTTGATTCTAAACATGAATTCACCCCTCTTACCATCTTGCTGGGGATTCTCCTTTGCCCTTGTACTTGCAGTATCTCTTCACAGCTGCTCCAGCGCCTACCATCGTATTGGGGTTTCTCTGACTTTGAACATGGGGTATCGTGCAATGATCTCAATCCTTGCATATCCTCATATCTAGAGAAGCAATAAATGACTTCATGGTGACATCAGATCATCATGACTAACAAAAACCTTTTGTAAAATGAGTGCTTCATGGCATTGAACTCCCTCTTCACCAAAACCTTATGTACTGATTTCCCCCAATTGCCACTTAGGAGCAGTATCTCAGACCTATCTGAAATGCTACCTCCCCAGCTGCAGTCTTCATTTCGCCCCCAAGAAAAACTTAACTCACAACTCTCAAGTTGTACACCTTTTTTTTTTTTTTTTTCAGTTGACACTGCTATGCACATTTCTTTAAAATTCATTGTGTAGAAATATGTTTTAATTCCTTTTTGGTAAATATCTAGGACTGAGTTGCTGGTCCATATTTTAACTCCATGTTTACCTCTATAAGAGATAACCAGACTTCCCTACATTTTTATGGTCCCCAAGGTAACTTATAGCTATTTCAGTTGTTCAACAGCTATGTCAAAACTTCGTGTTGTTAGACTTTTAGATTTTACCCATTCTGGTAAGTATGTGATGGTATTTCATTGTAGTTTTGCTTTGTATTTCCCTTATGATTAGTGATGTTAAGCATCTTTGTATGGCTAGTTGACCATTCATGTATCTTCTTAGGTAAAGAGTCTGATTAAAGCTTTTCCTCACTTTTATTGAATTGTTTACCTTATTACTGAATTTGAAGAGTTCATTATAAAATCTATATATAAAACCTTTGCTACATATGTTAAATGTAAGCATTTGCATAGTATTCTCTTTTCATTTCATCAAAGTTGTATTTCAAAGAGCATATGTTTTATTTTTCATTTGTATGGTATAATTTTCATATGATGAAATTATTTTTAATTAATTAAAATTGGAAGCTAATAACTTTACAATATTGTAGTGTTTTTTTTTTNCTACATATGTTAAATGTAAGCATTTGCATAGTATTCTCTTTTCATTTCATCAAAGTTGTATTTCAAAGAGCATATGTTTTATTTTTCATTTGTATGGCATAATTTTCATATGATTAAATTATTTTTAATTAATTAAAATTGGAAGCTAATAACTTTACAATATTGTAGTGTTTTATTTTATTTTTTTTTACCAAACATCAAATGAATCAGCCACAAACACAATGTGTTCCCCATCCAGAACCCCTTCCTACCTTCCTCCCCATCCCATCCCCAGGGTCATCCCAGTGCACCAGCCCTGAACACCCTGTCTCATGCATCGAACTTGGACAGGTGATCTGCTTCACATATGATAATATATACACTTCAACACTACCCTCTCAAATCATCCCATCCTCGCCTTCTCCTACAGAGTCCAAAAGACCTCTTTACATGTGTGTCCCTTTTGCTATCTTGCATAAAGGGCCATCATTATCATCTTTTTAAATTCCATATATGTGCATTATTATACTGTATTGGTTTTTTCTTTCTGACTTATTTTACTTTGTATAATAGGCTCCAGTTTCATCCACCTCATTAGAACTGATTCAAATGCATTCTTTATAATGACTGAATGCCTGATGAACTATGGACAGAGGTTCATTACATTGTAGAGAAGACAGGAAGCAAAACCATCCCCAAGAAAAAGAAATGCAAAAAAGCAAAATGATTGTCTGAGGAGGCCTTACAAATAGCTGTGAAAAGAAGAGAAGCGAAAAGAAAAGGAGAAAAGGAAAGATATACCCATTCGAATGCAGAGTTCCAAAGAATAGCAAGGAGCGATAAGAAAGCCTTCCTCAGTGATCAATGCAAAGAAATACAGGAAAACAATAGAATGGGAAAGATTAGAGATCTCTTTAAGAAAATTAGAGATACCAAGGGAAGATTTCATGCACAGATGGGCTCAATAAAGGACAGAAATGGTATGGACCTAACAGAAGCAGAAGATATTAGGAAGAGGTGGCAAGAATACACAGAACTGTACAAAAAAGATCTTTGTAACCCAGATAATCACGATGGTGTGATCACTCACATTCACCTATAGCCAGACATCCTGGAATGTGAAGTCAAATGAGCCTTAGGAAGCATCACTATGAACAAAGCTAGCAGAATTGTGATAGAATTCCAGTTGAGTTATTTCAAATTCTAAAAGGTGATGCTGTGAAAGCATTGCACTCAATATGCCAGCAAATTTGGAAAACTCAGCAGTGGCCACAGGACTGGAAAAGGTCAGTTTTTCATTTCAATCCCAAAGAAAGGCAATGCCAAAGAATGTTCAAACTACAACACAAGTGCACTCATCTCACACACTAGTAAAGTAATGCTCAAAATTCTCNCAGCAGTGGCCACAGGACTGGAAAAGGTCAGTTTTTCATTTCAATCCCAAAGAAAGGCAATGCCAAAGAATGTTCAAACTACAACACAAGTGCACTCATCTCACACACTAGTAAAGTAATGCTCAAAATTCTCCAAGCCAGGCTTCAGCAATATGTGAACAGTGAACTTCCAGATTTCAAGTTGGACTTAGAAAAGGCAGAGGAACTGGAGATCAAATTGCCAACATCCGCTGGATCATGGAAAAAGCAAGAGAGTTCCAGAACAACATCTATTTCTGCTTTATTGACTATGTAAAAGCCTTTGACTGTGTGGATCACAAGAAACTGTGGGAAATTCTGAGAGAGATGGGAATACCAGACCACCTGACCTGCCTCTTGAGAAATCTGTATGAGGGTCAGGAAGCAGCAGTTAGAACTGGACGTGGAACAACAGACTGGTTCCAAATAGGAAAAGGAGTCCATCAAGGCTGTATATTGTCACCCTGCTTATTTAACTTATATGCACAGTACATCATGAGAAATGCTGACTCGGAAGAAACAAAGCTGGAATCAAGATTGCCAGGAGAAATATCAGTAACCTCGGATATGCAGATGACACCACCCTTATGGCAGAAAGTGAAGAAGAACTAAAAAGCCTCTTGATGGAAGTGAAAGAGGAGAGTGAAAAAGTTTGCTTAAAGCTCAACATTCAGAAAACGAAGATCATGACATCCGGACCCATCACTTCATGGCAAATGGAATGGGAAACAGTGGAAACAATCTCAGAATTTATTTATTTGGGCTCCCAAATCACTGCAAGATAGTAATTGCAGGATTGAAACTAAAAGACACTTATTCCTTGGAAGGAAAGTTATGACCAACCTAGATGGCATATTCAAAAGTGGAGACATTATTTTGCCAAATAGAGGTCCATCTAGCCAAAACTATGGGTTTTCCAGTAGTCATGTATGGATGTGAGTTGATATATAAAGAAAGCTGAGTGCAGAAGAATTTATGCTTTTGAACTGTGGTGTTGGAGAAGACTTTTGAGATTTCTATGGACTGCAAGGTGATCCAACCAGTCCATCCTAAAGGAGATCGGTCCTGGGTGTTCATTGGAAGGACTGATGTTGAATCCAAAACTCCAATACTTTGTCCACGAGATTTGAAGAGCTGACTCATTTGAAAAGACCCTGATGTTGGGAAAGATTGAGAGCAGGATGAGAAGCGGATAACAGAGGATGAGATGGTTGGATGGCATCACTGACTCAATGGAGATAGGTTTGGGTGGACTCCGGGAGTTGGTGATTGACAGGGAGGCCTGGCGTGTTGTGGTTCATGGGGTCATGTAGAGTCAGACTCGCCTGAGTGACTGAACTGAATTGAACTAAATATTTCATTGTATATGTGTACCACTGCTTTCTTATCCATTTGTCTGCTGATGGACATTTAGTTTGTTTCCATGTCCTAGCTATTGTAAGCAGTGCTGCGATGAACATTGGAGTACACGTGTCTCTTTCAATTCTGCTTTTCTTGATGTGTATGCCCAGCAGTGGGATTGCTGGATCATATGGCAGTTCTGTGGGCACATATGTGGGACTGAACCATGGCTTTCTGTATCATTTGGAAAATTGCCTGTATTTCTGTGTGCTGCTTCCCTGGTGGTTCAGAGGTTAAAGCATCTGCCTGCAATGCGGGAGACCTGGGTTCGATCCCTGGGTTGGGAAGATCCCCTGAAGAAGGAAATGGCAACCCACTTCAATATTCTTGCCTGGAGAATCTCATGGATGGAGGAGCCTGATGGGCTACAGTCCATAGGGTCGCAAAGAGTCGGACATGACTTAGTGACTTCACTTTCACTTTCATGGCAGTTCTATTTCCAGTTTTTTAAGGAATCTCCACACTGTTCTCCATAGTTAAATGAACTTTAACACTTTTTGATTTTTAAACCATAAATATTTGCCTAACCCAAGGTTATGGATATTTTCACCATCATTTTCTTCCAGATGCTTTATAATTTTTGATTGTATGCTTATGGTTCTTGTCATCAATTTTTGTGTATGATGTGATGCAATTCTGGGTTCATTTTTTTCCCATACTGGTAACCAGTTTTTCTAGGACATTTTGGGAATGATTCTGTTCCTAACCTCAGAAACTGCTGAAAACCAATCAGCCACATATGTATCAATCTATTTTTTGACCTTCCAAACTACTTAATTGAGTTCTATGCTTATATTTATACCAGTAACACACTTTCTTGGTTAGTGTAATAACTTGATGTCAGATGGTGTGAATTCTTCAAATCTGATTTTTTTCTTTTCCAAAATTGTTATTACCCTATGTAGTTGGCATTTCCAAACACATTTTAAAATTCAGGCTGTGATTTTCTTCAAAAAGTCTGCTGTGATTCTTACTGGGTTTGTGTTTCATATATATATCCACTTGAGAACTTTGCTATTTTAACAATATTGAGTCTTTCTGTCCAGGAGCATGCTCTATATTTCCATTTATTTAAATTCTTCTTTAAATTTTCATGCCAAAATTTTCTCTTTTTCAGTGCAAATATCTTACAAATATTTTGTTAAAATATATGCTGATTTCATATGTGTTTTTGCTATTATAAATGGTATTGCTTTGAGGTTTGTTTTCAAATTTCTTGCTTAATAGAGTTACAATTAATTTTTTATTTTTAACCTGTGCCCTGCAACCCTGCTAAATTCACTGATTAATTTGTATATTTATAGATTCTTTTGGAATTGACATATACATTATCATGTCATCTGTGAATAAAAGTTATTAACAATATTTATAATATTAATTTAAAAAATCTAATTGTTTCTGAGTGTGTTTTAACTGGTATACTTTTTCTACTAGTTATGGGTCATATTTTCCTGCTTCTCATCATATTTAGTAAGTTTTGAGTGAATGGTGATTATTGTGAATGTTTCAGTGTTGATTTTCTGGATTCTGTTGGCCTTTGTTCTGACAAGCAGGTAAGTAACTTGCAAATCATCTCAATCATTCTGAGACTTGTTTCAAAACATTTTTAGGGCAAGTCTGGATTTATTTTTACTGTAGGGAGGGTTTGGCCCTATTAATAATGAATGGACCTTTTTGGGTCACAACTGAATGTTTTGTCATTAAATGAATTTATTCTGTGTTGCCTGTCTGTATTGGAATACTCTCCAGCTCTGCCTGATATCTAGGAGTTGTACAGTTTGCAGTTCTGTGGTTGTTCTTTGTCTACCTATTCAGGGAATAGTATCAGACTCAGTGGTACTGCTATGCAGTTTTGGGGAGTTTTTTTTTTTTTTCATTACTAGATCCCATAAACACAAGCCATCTTATCCTCTGAATATTGACTTCTGCTTCTTCTTACCAGAGTGATTAAATTGTTGGTTGGGATGTCCCTCTTTCCATTACAGTGGGAAAATACTTCCAGGCAGAAAGTGGAGCAGCTGTCTTTTTCCCTTCTCTATGTGATAATGTTTTATGCTGCCTGTTTTCATTGTTTGAAAATAGTTGTTTCACATTTTTTCCAGTTTGCCATTTTTTTATGACAGGAAAGTAAGTCCAGCCCAAGCTCTGGCTTAGTGGTTAGAAATAGAAATCCTCCTCCTAATCATCCTCCTAATTTCCTTAAATCTATCTGAGTAATAATGAGGGTGCTTGCTATACACTAAACATACAGTACAAAATCTGCAATCTGGGAAGATGCCTATAAGCTAAACAGGTGATACTATTTCTTGCAACCCCATCCATTTTATGTCTTTACCAATTTAAGAACATAATCTCTTATTCAGCCCTAATTTTAATACTCTGACTTCCCTCTTGTTTTATCACTCAGTATGTTCTGAACATCTATTTATTAATAGCTTCTTACCAGCCAAGAATGAGAAGTATAGGTAGCAGAGAGTACAGGTCATGCATTACTACTCTAAGTAGTGATAGTTTCAACATAGTTCCCTTCGATAGTCCTGATCTTCAAAGCCCTCCATAAGCCAATGAAGACTGAAACATCCTGCCCATTCAAAAACAACATAATGAGATCAACAAAATGTGGTATATCCATACAAGATAATATTCAGTTCAGTTCAGTTCAGTCACTCAGTCGAGTCTGACTCTACATGACCTCATGGACCACAGCACGCCAGGCCTCCCTGTCCATCACCAACTCCCAAAGTTTACCCAAGCTCATGTCCATTGAGTCAGTGATGCCATCGAACCATTTCATCTTCTGTCGTCTCCTTCTCCTCCTGCCCTCAATCTTTTTCCCAGCATCAGAGTCTTTTCCAACGAGTCAGCTCTTTGCATCAGGTGGCCAAAGTATTGGAGTTTTAGTTTCATCATCACTCCTTCCAATGAGCACTCAGGACTGATTTCTTTAGGATGGATTGGTTGTATCTCCTTGCAGTCCAAGGGACTCTCAAGAGTCTTCTCCAGCACCACAGTTCAAAAGCATCAACTCTTCAGCACTCAGCTTTCTTTTTACTCCAACTCTCACATCTATACATGAATACTGGAAAAACCATAGTCTTGATGAGATGGACCTTTGTTGGCAAAGTAATGTCTCTGCTTTTGAATATGCTCTCTAGTTTGGTCATAACTTTTCTTCCAAAGAGCAAGCATCTTTTAATTTCATGGCTGCAGTCACCATCTTCAGTAATTTTGGAGCCCAGAAAAATAAAGTCAGCCACTATTTTCACTGTTTCCCCATCTATTTGCCATGAAGTGATGGGATTGGATGCCATGATCTTAGTTTTCTGAATGTTGAGCTTTAAGCCAACGTTTTCACTCTCCTCTTTCACTTTCATCAAGAGGCTCTTTAGTTCTTCTTTTCTTTCTGCCAGAAGGGTGGTTTCATCTGAATGTCTGAGGTTATTGATATTGATAATAAGATAATATTATTTGGCTATAAAAATGAATGAAATTATACATGCTATAACAAGAAAAGTTTCAAAAACATGCTAAGAGAAAGAAGTCAGCCACAAAACATCCTGTATTATATGGTTCCATTAATATGAATTGTCTAGAATAGACCAATTTATAGATAATGAAAGTAGATTAGTGGTTGGAAGTGATAGCAAAAACATACATTGATTTTGTGGTGATGAAAAATATATAACTCAACTGTGCTCATGTCTTCTCATATCAATGACTATTCTAAAAACCATGACATTGTACATTTTAAATGAGTGAATTAGATGGTACTGATCCAGAAGCTGATACTTTGGCTTCCTGATGTGACGAGACAGCTTATTGGAAAAGTCCCTGATGCTTAGAAAGACTGAGGGAAGGAGGGGCAGGAGATATCAGAGGATGAGATGGTTGGATGGCATCACTGACACAATGGACATGAGTTTGAGCAAATTCTGGGAGATAGTGAAAGACAGGGAAGCCTGTTGTGCTGCAGTTCGTGGCATTGTAAATAATTGGACATGACTCAGTGACTGAACAATAACAACAACATGTGGTGTGTGATATCAATGAAGCTGTTCAAAATATATGTAAAAAATGGGTCTTCAAGGGCCAGTATCAGAGTAAAGAACTGAAAATTTAACTCCCTAGGTGTGACATGAGCATTGAGCATAGGCAGGCTTTGTGAGACAATTTTCACAGGGGTGTGTGTGTGTGTGTGTGTGTGTGTGTGTGTGCATGTGTCTGTCTGTCTTTAAAATCCCCCAAATTAGTCCTTTAGAAACAAGTGTTTTCAAGTTTGTGTGCATATGTAATTTGTGGTGTTTAATGGGGCAAATATATATAAGCAAAATATGGCAATTGGCGGTTTAAAGGACCCCATAGGAAAGAGAAATGAATTTTTAAGACTTCCCAAGCACTGACTTCAGAGGAAAGCTAAACAGAGTAAGTGCTTTGTAAAGAACTGTGAAGAGACATCCTGCTTGCAGGGGCTGAGTCCTCATTCCATTCAGGTTTACCATTTTCCTTCCCTAGCCCATTTGAACCTTTATATAAGAATGGGGCTTTCTTAAATAAATCACAGGTGACTCCCTGCACAGTGTTTCTGTTGGGGATCTTATAAAAAGGCTACCTTGACTATTTGTGAACAAATCTTTCTACAAATGTATGTTCATTCTATTGGATAAATAACTAGAAATTGGATTGCAAATTCCTACTGTAAGTATATATCTAATTTTATTTTAAAAATGGACAGTTTTACAAAATTACTGCACTCAGTGATGGCTTCAATTCTTAAAGAAATCTATTCTTAATTATCTTAAAAACTCCATAGAATTTCCATGTATGTGCTTCTAATCAGGTCATTGTACCAATATTCATGCCTACAATTACTTTTGAGAACTTGTCAATTAGCCATTTCCTTGTGTTTTTATTTCCACAAATTTCTCTTCCAGCATAAAAGTAGAGAAAGGTGTACATTTAACCTGCTAGCAACACAAAGGAGGAAGATTATAACCTTTTGATATTTTTGACAAGGTATGTTAACACATTGATGTATTTTACTGGCCATTTTCTCAAAAAACCCTTAAAATATAACCCCTATCCTCACATTTTCTTCTGGCTTTCAAGCTGGTCTGTTATTTTCTTTGCTTATAATATTTCACCCACTGTAGGCAATAGCTTCCAACTTCAGAAATAGGGTTTTATTTCCCAGAGTCTTCCCACAAGCTGCTGGCTCAGGATCCTTGTGGTTCACCTCCCAGCTTAGTGAAGACCACAGAGTAACCCTATATTTTGCCACCATCAAAGACAGATGATCATCTTTCTAGGCTTAGAAATCAATTTCTATACTGCCTGCTAATTTGAAATGGCATCTTTTGGTTTTCATGTTATTTTAGAATGCTGACTCTCTAAGAATTGTTACAGTACATTAAGCTAGGTTGTATTATGGTAAAAAACTTAACCCAAATAACCTGTGGCTTAACACAAAATTAGTTTGTTACATATCACATAGATGGATAGGTAGCTCTCCTCCACAGAGTCTCTCAGGGACCTAGACTGCTAGAACTATCACTTCTTGCAGACTTTTGTTGTTCCCTTGAGCTCTTACCTCACATATTGTCAATATTGAGCCTCATATGGGAGGATATATTCCCCTACACCACATCATTCTACTTGAAGCTCTGGTCAACAAATAGGCTACTTTTTTTTTTTTTAATGAGAAATCAAACCCAGTTCAAAATTTATTTCAGGAAGATAAGCAGTAAAGATTAAGGGGCATGTGTTTAAAAGCCATCATTTGTAGAAAGTACAACACACACACACAAAATGGAGACTGCGGGGAGATCCAACCAGTCCATTCTGAAGGAGATCAACCCTGGGATTTCTTTGGGAGGACTGATGCTGAAGCTGAAACTCCAGTACTTTGGCCACCTCATGGGAAGGGTTGACTCTTTGGAAAAGACTTTGATGCTGGGAGAGATTGGGGGCAGGAGAAGAAGGGGACGACCAAAGATGGGATGGCTGGATGGCATCACTGACTCGATAGATGAGAGTCTGAGTGAACTCTGGGAGTTGGTGATGGACAGGGAGGCCTGGCGTGCTGCGATTCATGGGGTCGCAAAGAGTCAGACACGACTGAGTGACTGAACTGAACTGAACTGAGTGTTAGAGAGCTCAGAATCCTTCATATCAAGAGAAAATGAGCTGTCCCAGTAAACTGATGACAAGTAGGGGACCAATCACAGAATTCACACAGTGCACTATGCATGCAGTATAGGCTATAGGACTGCCTTGCTCAGCATGCATGACCAAGTTTAATATGCTTACAGAGACATAGTCCTGAACTACAACATTTTCATAAGAAACAACAAGCAAATCCTAAAATTTTAAACATTCTTACATTTTTTGGACCAAAATAGGGAAGCAGTAACCCTAGCTCTTGTCTCTGTCTCCCACAAGAAATGTCTTGTGGTGATCAAATGAACAAATATAGAAGTGCAACTGATACCACCCATATCAGGAAAATGCACTAAAATATTCACTTTAACCTCTTATAGTCTTCCCCCTTATTCCAAGAACTTATTTAAAGCGCTTGAAAATATTTGCACAATCAGACATGATATCTTAAATTGTGGATTGTCAAGTTTCCCTTCATTTAGTGTTTCAACTAGAGAAATATGCACCTTTTCCCAAACTTGCGCTCTTGTGCTGAATGTAAAATTTCCCTAATACAAGTTTGATGGGATGTTAAGAAACTTGAACACTCCTACACTGTTGGTGGGAATGTAAACTGGTGTAGCCACTATGGAGAACAGTGTGGAGGTTCTTGGGCTTCCCAAGTGGCTCAGATGGTAAAGAATCCACCTGTGGTGCAGGAGACAGAGGTTTGTTCCCTGGGTTGGGAAGATCCCCTGGAGAAAGACATTAAGACCCACTCCAGTATTCATGCCTGAAGAATCCCATGGACAGAGGAACCTGGAAGGCTACAGTTCATGGGGTCACACAGAGTCAAACATGATGGAGCAACTAACACACCTACACACACACACACACACACAGGTTCTTAAAAAAAAAAAACAACTAAAACTAGAGCTATCATATTATCCAGCAATCCCATTCTTAGGTATATCCCTGGAGAAACCTCTAATTCAAAAAGATAAATGTAACTCATGGAAGCAATCTAAGTAACCATCATCAGATGAATGGATAAGAATATGTGACATATATGTATGTATGTGTGCATATTGTTGTTGTTCAGTCACTAAGTTGTGTCTGACTGTTTATAACCTTATGGACTGCAGTTCGCCAGGCTTTCCTGTCTTTCACTATCTCCCTGAGTTTGCTCAAATTCATGTGCATTGAGTCAGTGTAACCATCTCATCCTCTGCCTCCACCTTCTCCTTTTGTCTTCAATTTTCCCAACATCAGCATCTTTTACAATGAGCCAGATCCTCACACCAGGTGGCCAAAGTATTGGACCTTCAGCTTCAGCAACAGTACTTCCAATGAATATTCAAGAATGAATTCCTTTAGGACTAATTGGTTTGATCTCCTTGCTGTCCAAGGGACTCTCAACAGACTTCTCCAGCACCACAATTTGAAAGCATCAGTTCTTTGGCACTCAGCTTTATTTGTGATCCAACTCTTACATCAATACATGTCTATTGGAAAAACCATATATTTGACTGTGCAAACCTTTGTAAACAAAGTGTAAACAAAGTCTCTACTTTCTAATATGCTCTCCTGGTTTGCCGTAGCTCTCCATCTAAGGAACAAGTGCCTTTTAATTTCATGGGTGCAACCACCATACACAGTGAATTTGGAGCCCCTCAAAATAAAAGCTGTCACTTCTTCCACTTTTCCCCTTCTATTTGCTATGAAGTGGTGAGACCTGTTGCCATGATCTTAGTTTTTTTAAAGTTGAGTTTCAAGCCAACTCTTTTACTCTCCTCTTTCCCCCTCGTGTCCATCAGCAGACGAATGGATAAGAAAGCTATGGTACATATACACAATGGAGTATTACTCAGCCATTAAAAAGAATACATTTGAATCAGTTCTAATAAGATGGATGAAACTGGAACCGATTATACACAGTGAAGTAAGCCAGAAAGAAAAACACCAATACAGTATACTAACACATATATATGGAATTTAGAAAGATCCAATACAGTACTGTAAAGTAAAATAAAGTAAAAATTAAAATTAAATAAAAGAGCCTCTTTAGTTCCTTTTCACTTTCTTCAATTAGAGTTGTATCATCTGCATATCTGAAGTTGTTGATATTTCCCCTGAAAATCTTGATTTTAGCTTGTGATTCATCCAGTCTGACATTCTTCATGATTTACTCTGTGTATTAGTTGAGTAACCAGGGTGGCAATATACAGCCTTGTACTCCTTTCTCAGTTTTGGACAAACTAGTTGTTCCATACCAAGTTATAACTGTTGTTTCTTGACCCACTTGCAGGTTTCTCAGGAGACAGGCAAGATGGCCTGGTGCTTCTATCTTATATGCTCATGTGTGTATGTATATATAAATATATATATATTTATAGAGTGGAATCTTATTCAGTTGTTAAAAATAATGAAATGATGCCATTTTCAACAACATAGATGGACCTAGAGATTAACATATTAACTGAATAAGCCTTACATATTGCTTTTATGTAGAATCTAAAAATAATATACAAATTAACTTCTTTACAAAATACAAAATAAACTCATAGTCTCCACAGGGAAAGAAGTGGGAGCTATAAATTAGAAGTTTGGGATTAACATTTACACACTATTACATATAAAATGGGGCTTCCCTGGTGGCTCAAATGGTAAAAAATCTGCCTGCAATGCAGTAGACCTGGGTTCAATCCCTGGGTTAGGAAGATCTCCTGGAGGAGGGCATGGCAACCCACACCAGTATTCTTGCCTAGAAAATCCTCATGTACAAAAGAACCTGATGGGCTACAGTCCATGGAATTGCAAAGAGTCAGACACGACTCAGTGAATTAGCACTACACATATATAAAATAGGTAAACAATAAGGACCTACTATATACCACAGGGAACTATACTCAATGTTTTGTAATAGCCTATAAAGGAAAAGGGATTCGATTTAGGTCATACCTGAATGGTCTAGTGGTTTTCCCTACTTTCTTCAATTTAAGTCTGAATTTGGAAATAAGGAGTTCATGATCTGAGCCACAGTCAGCTCCTGGTCNAACCTCATTCCATAGTTCATCAGGAACTCTGTCTATCAGATCTAGGCCCTTAAATCTATTTCTTACTTCCACTGTATAATCAAAGGGATTTGATTTAGGTCATACCTGAATGGTCTAGTGGTTTTCCCTACTTTCTTCAATTTAAGTCTGAATTTGGAAATAAGGAGTTCATGATCTGAGCCACAGTCAGCTCCTGGTCTTGTTTTTGTTGACTGTATAGAGCTTCTCCATCTTTGGCTGCAAAGAATATAATAAATCTGATTTCGGTGTTGACCATCTGGTGACGTCCATGTGTAGAGTCCAAGGAGTAAGCGTCTTCTAATTTCTTTAGGCAGATATATTCCTAAGTATTTTATTCTTTTTGATGCAATAGTGAATGGAATTGTTTCCTTAAATTCTCTTTCTGTTTTCTCATTGTTAGTGTATAGGAATGCAAGAGATTTCCCTTGTTAAGACTAGCAACACTCTCTGCCTCCTTCTGATGTCTATGTAAGACGCTTTCTCTGCCCCTTTTGACTATAATAAAACTTTTGCCCCACAAAGCTCTAAGTGACTGAAGCCACCTCTCTGGTCCCAAAGTGAAATTCTCTCCCTCAGAGATCATGAATCCAATACAGTTTACCGTAAGCTATCACAGCTCCTCTTCCTCACCTCAGCTTCTCTTGTTGTCCCTTCCCCCACCTCTGCAGACCACATGCTCAAGGCTCACTCCAGTGACCACCACCTTCACCACCTCTGCTCACTGCACCTCTCCCCTCCTCAAGGCAGCTCAAGGCACCATTAGTGTTAACTCAAGGACATATCACATCCAGTGCTTAGCCCAGTGCCAAGATCTTCTAACCTTCCACAGTCTGCTCAATGAATGAGTGAAAGAGTGGATGTGTGAATAATGTCTGTCTTGAGCAAAGGCAGCTCAAGGCACCATTAGTGTTAACTCAAGGACATATCACATCCAGTGCTTAGCCCAGTGCCAAGATCTTCTAACCTTCCACAGTCTGCTCAATGAATGAGTGAAAGAGTGGATGTGTGAATGATGTCTGTCTTGAGCAGACATGTTGATTTGTTGATAGTGAGCTCTGAGGGAGGATGGCGTTATCCTCTCTGTGTTCCCATCTCCTAGCATAGGCCTTGCCACATGAAGACATGCTTAATATATGCTTTCATATTTAAACAAAATTTAAATGAAATCAGTCCTGGATGTTCATTGGAAGGACTGATGCTGAAGCTGAAACTCCAATCTTTTGGCCGCCTGATGCAAAGAGCTGACTCATTTGAAAAGAACCTGATGTTGGGAAAAATTGAAGGCAGGAGGAGAAGGGGACAACAGAGGATGAGATGGTTGGATGGTATCACAGACTCAATGGAGATGAGTTTGGGTAAGCTCTGGGAATTGGTGATGGACAGGGAGGCCTGGCATGCTGCAGTTCATGGGGTCATAAAGAGTCGGACATGACTGAGGGACTGAACTGAACAGAACTGAAAACAACATAAATGGAATAACAGTATGATATATATTAATTCTGACCTAGGAATCAAGCTGCTGAGTCCCTCCTGTCCTCTAGTGGCAGCTGCATGACATGCAGCCATATCTACAAGGGAGGACTGTGCTGCTGCTGTTGCTAAGTCACTTCAGTCGTGTCCGACTCTGTGTGACCCCATAGACGGCAGCCCACCAGGCTCCCCCATCCCTGGGATTCTCCAGGCAAGAACACTGGAGTGGGTTGCCATTTCCTTCTCCAATGCATGAAAGAGAAAAGTGAAAGTGAAGTCACTCAGTCTGTCCGACTGTTAGCGACCCCATGGACTGCAGCCCACCAGGCTACTCCGTCCATTGGATTTTCCAGGCAAGAGTACTGGGGTGGGGTGCCATAGTGCAAATCAAATCCTAGAACCAATTCAGGAAGACAATTGGCTTCAAAACTATTCTGTGAAGGTTGATTCACCAACTGGAAATTTCACAGAACTGTAGATTCAGGAAAAAAAAAAACAAAACTGGTTCTTACTAAGAAGTTGCAGTTATGAAAGTTACTGTTTCAGGGGATGATCTTACAATTTTCACCATAGTCATTCTGGATGTGTCACCCACTTTAATCATCATTTAAAGTGTGCTTTATATTTACATGCAAGGAACTTTTCAAATGCTTGTGTTAAATACAAAATAATGGATTTTTCTCTCACAATTGCTTGATTGTCCTCACTTTATGTTTTTTGCCAATATTAGACATTGTAGAATTTGGGAGTGTGGTATATAACCCACCATACATATGAAGAATTTGGGCAACTTGAAAAGGTATCACATTTATATGAATATTTAGTTAAAGATTTGTTAGGGCCCCCCACAGAAATAGAGAACACATTGACTGTGTAACTTTCTTCAAAGGGGAATTGTAACTGATCACTAATATGACTTGAACCTCCAGGACAGCTGGGAAGAAGGAAGACAGCTGGGAGTCCAAATCCATGGAAACATAATATATACAATGAGAGGTTGATTGGTGATTTAAGCAGAAAAGGTAGTGCTCTGACTAGAAATGTGGGAAGAGAGAAGAGTCATCTACCTTTTAAGATAACTGATAATTGTAAAGAACTAAGCATCTGAAGATTAACTTTCATGAAAACTTCTGATGCTGAAAAGTCATACTCCTAAAGTGAGGAAATCCCCAGAATACTTTGAAACAGCCACTGACATGGAAATGTGGCCAGTCATTGCAGAAGTCAGGAGACCAAAGTCATTGTGGTGGGCCCTGAAAGCCTTCTTATACCTGGAGACCCACCCCTCCTTCTCAACACATCAACATACAAGGACAAAACTGCATGTACCACATCTGAATGTAGACAATCACACATACCAGATAGCAGCCAGTGAAACCTGCTTCCCCAAGTACAGAGGCCTCATGTGAATCCTCCTGAGAAGGGCAGGAAGGCATGGCTGTGTCGAGTAGAACCTGGTGCAAACCGGGATGGGTCAAACATCTGCAGAGAGAGCACCGGGGCCAGGACAGATGGGGTCAAACTTCTTGCGTCAATCTACCAGGGGACAAGAATCCCAGAGGAGGAGCAAGAGAAGGGGTTGCTGTGGAGAGAGCACCCCATCCCCTCCTCCCACCACCATCTTACCTCCGGGTTTGGCCACACCTTTGGGTTGTGATGAAGCCCATAAAAGGAGAGGGGAGGATGATTCCTATGGGGAAGGGAGGAGAGAAGCCTGATGGTTCCCATGGAGCAGCGGGCATGTGCTGGCACAAAGTGTCTTGGATCACTCTCCATCACTCTGAATGAAATGATGCTCTTGCAAGACTGGTGGGCTGGGCATGACAAATCACATGATCACTGATTAGGAGCAGGTAATCAGGGCCCAGGACTGAGAAGTTAAAGAATTGGAGGCTTACATATAGGAGCAACTCAGATGACAAGTCACGTTTATCAAATGCCATCATGACCCTTTGGAAATGTGCAGTAGCTCATTTAGTACTCACACAGCCCTCAAGGAAGGCAGTCATATCCCCAGGTGGAGAGGAAGCACCTGAGCCTTGAGAGGTTAACGGATGTGTCTATGATCTCAGTTAGGAAGTGGCAGGGCTTGGATTCAGGCCCACTGGAAGGGGAGCTGATGGTTGGCCTCCAGCCATGGTAGGTCATCAGATGCTCTCTACCATTCACAGGAAGGCCTCAAAAAGAAGTCCGTGTGACCCCTGGCGGTGATTTCACTGAGTTTCCTCCTTAGACCCCATATGGAAAAAACAATCTCCACCTGTTTCTCTCTGCTTTTGCTTCAAGCCTTTACAACTCAAGGAATTAATAACTCTAGGACTCCAATACAAGGCCCCATTCAAAGCCCAGCAGTTGTTTGCTGCTTCAGATTCTGCATCAAGCACTCTTCAAAAGTTGTCCATACTTCAAAGCAAATATTAATTATCTTGAGGCAGAAACAATGGTCATGCCATTCCAGAACTGGAAGAGCTCATGTGGGGCTCTGAGGTCCTGTGTGGTCTTGGAGTGGACTTAGGTGAGTGGTGAGGTGAAGTTCATACCTACCTGTAAGGAGCATCCATCATGGAAGGTGATGGGCTTGCTCAGCTCTCTGGCTTGCTGGGCACTGGGGGATAGAGAGTTAGTGCCTCCTTGATGCACGTGGTGGCATAGGGCATCTGGTCCAGGTGGCCCTTGAAAAGAAATGCATCTAAGGGTGGGCAGGACAGGACAAGCAGGGATTCTCTCTAGTACAGGTGGGACAGGGTTCTTCTATTTCCTGGACACTCACCAGGTGATGGAAGCACTATCCCCCAGGAGGCTCTGGATCTCTTCCTGGCACCTCTGCTGATGCACAGGGTGGGAAGCCAGTGTATAGAGGATCCAGGAGATGCCACTGGCTGTGGTGTCATGACCCTTGAACATGAATGTGTCTACTTTGGCATGGGGATCCTCATCAGACAAGCTGCTCCCATTCTCCATCTGTGAAGGCAGGGCCAGAGTGCAGGGTCTGCCCTTCCTGTGTGCTTCTGCCCAAAGGCTCAGGCCTCTCTTGCCCACACTCACTCTGGCCAAGAGGAGGATGTCCAGGAAGTCCAAGTGCCTCCTGCTCCTCACCTTCTCCAGCTCTCCCTCCTTCTGCAGGCGAGCCTTCCTCTCCTTGATCACTGCATCTATCCCAGAACAGTGGTTCCCAGACAGAGCTGAGGACTTTGGCGGCCCATATATAGCACCCACCATAGACCCATCTGCCCCTCAGGCCCAGTCTCAGTGTCAGGTGGATGTGGGTGAGAGTGGGACTGGGTGAGCATGTCAGAACTGAGAGCTCCAGTGTCATCTACTCCAGGTAGCAATCCCTGCAGTAACACAGCCCGTGGGAGCGGCCCATATATAGCACCCACCATAGACCCATCTGCCCCTCAGGCCCAGTCTCAGTGTCAGGTGGATGTGGGTGAGAGTGGGACTGGGTGAGCATGTCAGAACTGAGAGCTCCAGTGTCATCTACTCCAGGTAGCAATCCCTGCAGTAACACAGCCCGTGGGGGCTCTGTCTGAATGCTGTTGGGAAGGGGGTCTCACTCAGTCATCACCAACATGGTGACTCCTATAACTCCCTGTTCAACACTGACACCCTGACCTCTGGGTTCCCAGTGCTTGCAGCAGGCGGATGTGTGCCAGCTCCTGAAGAGGAAGCAGGAGTCTGGGCTCTTCCTGAGGGGTCAAGGCCAAGCCCTTTCACATGTGCCTGATGAAGGTGTGTGGAGCAGCCCACAATAAGGAGGAGAACCTGTGTGTTGATGGGCAAGCTGGCAGGCCCGGTGGTTCCAGTGGCCTTCAGGGGTCAGCCTGTAGATGAGGTCGTTCTGGTGGAATATATTTTTCATTCAGGAAATATCAGAATTGTTGAGATCAATATATATCAAAATATATCAAAATATATCAAAATATCAGATTGTTGAAATCCCTGACAGCCTGGATGTAGGACTTGGAGTTCCTGAAGGGAGATGATGCAGAAGAGACTGGAGTTGAGGGAGCCTCTGACCTGGAGAAGGATTAGGGCTCTGGGTCCAGAATTCCTCAGTCAGTAGAGACAGGCAACACCTAGGCATTGTCATTTCTGTCTTACCTTCTGAAAACCCTCAGTATTTACAAGCCCTGAGGGGCCGGGCTTTTCCCTGTATAGGAATCAGGGACCTGTGACTGAGTCAAGAATAGTCTGGGTGGTATTTGACCATGGTCCATGTTTCTCTGCAGAACATTAAATTTTGTGCTGAGAAACATCCCTGCTGCCCTTACTGCCTCTCAGGTAAGTCATTCCCAGATGGTGAGAGAAGGACTCCGCTGTTGAAGAGCTGTCACTGACCTGTCCATTTGGATGCTGCCCTGGAGGCTGAAGGTGCACTTCATGATGGTGTCCAGGGTCATCAAGGAGACATGTCTGAAGATCTCTACATGTGAGTCCTGGCTGATGAGCTCCTCCCATTTGTCCTGTGGAGTGGTGGATTGACTCTGCTCTGCTCTTCCAGAAGGCCTGTGCTGACAAGGCCAGGCCCTCTCCGTCTCTACCCATTTGCATGAAACTTCCTCACTCTCTAAGCAGATGTGTTTTAGCAACTGAGGCTATAACATATGTGTGTAATATGATGCCAGTTTCCTATGAATATTTTACTAAATAAATTGACATGGTCTCTCATAATATTTGAGCTAATTCTGAATTTTAACAATAATTTATGATGATAAACATCTTGTGGCAGAGCAAAAAGCGTAGTTTCTTGGGGACAAAGGGGGAATCAAAATCGACAGTTGGTCAGGTGATGTCCAACACTAGTAAGCAAATATTTAAAGGCAAGGAAAAGCCGAAGAAGCTCTACTAGGGCTCCCAGGAAGGGGCTTGACTTACTTCAGTTCCTTTCATTTGTCCAGTATTAGCTGAGCCCAGGTGGTACCTGGTTTGGATCAGAGATGACGTTTGTGAAGACCCACTGACTCGATGGATGTGAGTTAGAGTGAACTTCGGGAGATGGTGATGGACAGGGAGGCCTGGTGTGCTGCGATTCATGGGGTTGCAAAGAGTCAGACATGACTGAGCGACTGAACTGAACTGAACTGAACTGAACTCTTTGAGTGTAGACCTGGTTTCATTTGCTCCCATGAGTGGCTCAGTGCCACACAGAAGCCCTGGACCCAAGTAGAGCCCACCTGAGTAACATTCTGAGATGTCCACTCTTCTACTGAAGCTGCCATTGTTCAAGCCAGTCGTGGCCAATTTGCGCTGCTGTCCTTCTTCTAGTCTGCTGTGTCGAAGACTTGGAGATGAGAGGAATATGCACCCTGAATAACCTCCTTTCCTTTGTTGAGGAACAAATTGTGGATTCAAGCTGGTGCCTGCATGCTCCTCTGTCCCATTTAGTTTTGGTGAGCACTGTCTCTTATAAAGTTCTAAATTCATCATTCTGGGGACTGTATCTGATGGATGTCTGAGGGACACAAGTGTCTGAGAGTGGACTTTGTCAATTGTATTGAATGGGAGTGGGTACCAGCAACAAGGGTTGAACTCACCAGCATCCCTTGGACAGAGTTGGCCATGAGTCCCACGTAGGGCTTCAGGATGTCATAGTGGAAGGCTGGGGTCAGCATCCGCCAGTGCTGGAACAACGTCTGCCCCTCCAACAGCAGCAAACCTGTCCCTGGACCACAGATGGGTGTGTATGGGCATCAGGGAGACTGGAGCCAACTTGGGAGGAACAGAGTATGTCAGGAGAAGGCTCATGAAGAGCAAGAGTTGGAAAGGCAGTACATCTCAGGGAAGTGAATTTCCAGTATGTCTATCCCTAGGACATGATTATGACAGCAGTGAGATAGAAGTGGATAAACAGTAGTGAGGGGGCGGGCAGGTGGATGAAGGATTTACTTAAAAGTCAGGCTGAGAACACTGGAAAGGACAGAGAAGAGATGAAGAAGAGGCTCAGCTTCAGGAGGGCTCTCAGCACCATTACAAAGGATGACTGTTGTGTTGGAAGAAGAGAAATAAGGCTTGATTCAGAGATGGAGGTGGTGACCGGGTGCCTGGCAGCAGTTCTCCATTATGCAAAGTGGAAGCTCTTTTTAATCTAACTAGTAGGTGGAACACTGTTGTATTTAAATGTACTTACCAATCCAGGGAATCAGGAATCTGTAGATATTATGAGACTTTGAGCCTGAAAAGTAAGGAAGAAAAGTTGAAGGGACCAAAAAAGTCAGGGAGCCCCAAGAGCAGCTGAGGTCCAGGCCACGGGCTTCCTCCCCTTTCTGGTGCTTGTCAGATGGCAGTCTGTCTCAATATACGCGCCACTTGCCTCCCATCCCTGACTCTGTCTGTCCAGATGGTCACTGTGAACCTAGGAAGGCAGACTCAGTGTTTTGGGAAAAGAACATACACAGGACCAAGAATGGTGAATTGCCATGAAACATTAGCTCTGTTCAGTGCCTTAGAATAAGACAGAACCTGTGGGTGTACTATAATTTGTGGTGGTTTGGCCATTCCGTGACCAAGGAGAGGCAACTGTGAGAGGTGGTCAACCTTGATCAGTGTGTCTTTCAGATCTGGGATCATCTCAATTTGGCTGTAATAAGAAGAAAAATAAGAAATAAAAGAGAAGCCAGCCTCACCCAGGTGTTTAAGCATTTAGAAATAGTAAATAATGTTGTCTTTAGTCTGGCCTGTGTGTTGAGGAATGTTTGAAAGAGTTCAGGCCTTGATGTCTGAAGAGAACGTCTCTTCTGGAATTTCACACCCAGAGGCCTGTATTCAAAGGAAGATTTTCTCCTGCTGAGGGTTTCCCTCTCACCTGACCTCCCCAGGACCACCTTCATATAGTTAGGGTTGTAGATCAGAACTATGGCCATTGTCCCCCACAGGCAGCGAACACATGCACAGGTATTTCTCTACCCTTTTCAGTAGGGCTTGCAGCTCACTATCATCTTGGAATTGTAAGCAAAGGAAAGACTAATCAATAAAACCCGTCTTTCAGTGCCAGGGCTGGAGTCGTGTCAAGGGTAGGTTGGGGTATCAGGAGGTTACTCTGGATCCATCAGCAGAACTAAGAGTTCAGAACTGTTTCTTATGACTTGGGCTCTGATCCAGACCTTGCTGGCTGTCCACCTTTGATGCTTAGACCAGATTCTGTCCCATTGTTGGGTAGACTTAGGCCACCACTACAGACTGCTTAAAGACACCTACATCAGGGGTTGACTCCTTGGTGTACAAACCTTTTGGAAGTCATTTGGATAAAATTTGCATAAGCAATTAATGATAATTCATATCACTTGGTAAACAGTTTTGTCTTATTTTGTTTATTTGAAGAAGAAAAAATAGATTATATTTTAAAAATTAAGCTATGATTTAATTTCATTTTGCCATACTGACAGTTATATATTTTCAATACTGTCACAGCATACATGTAAATGTTAATATGAAAGGGTATTTAGAATATTTATGGCTGAGTGAAAAAATTAAACTGTGTATAATGTTATTTTACATACTGAGTGTGTGCACAGTTGTGGGGCAAATTCTGGATGTATATATGTAAATGGTTTTGAAATAAGATTGTGAAAATAGTTGGATTTTTAAATCTCATGAGGTGAGGTGAGGTGAGGTGAGGTGAAGTGAAGTCGCTCAGTCGTGTCCGACTCTTGGCGACCCCGTGGACTGTAACCTACGAGGCTTCTCTGTCCATGGGATTCTCCAGGCAAGAGTACTGGAGTGGATTGCCATTTCCTTCTCCAGGGGATCTTCCCAATCCAGGGATCGAACCCAGGTCTCCCATAAGGAAGGCAGACGCTTTAACCTCTGAGCCACCAGGGAAGCCCTTTTAAATCTCATATCATTTACTAATATTCAGAAACATTTGTGCACTTCCCATTGCCTAGAGGCATCTTTGTAAACTCCTGAGTGTGGGCCACAAAGCCCTTTCCTTTATGTTTTATTGTCTCTATTGTTGCCCTTGTAGGGCTGGAGATTCCACAGGACCCTTTGCTCTGCCCCCAAGATGCTGCTGCCAGCGCTCCTTGCACTGGCTCCACCTGCTCACTCTCAAGGTCTTTGCCTGTGTTCTTCCCTCTACCTGGTGGCCCATCCTCTTTGCCACAGAGCAACTGCTTCTCCTCAACTTTGGAGACTCAGCTTTGTTTTGTTATCCCTGGATTTCTCATCAACGGTTGGTCCCCAGCATGTTCTGTAGTCAAGTTGTCTTTATTTCAATGATTTCTGTGTAACTCAGAACAACCCTTTGCACTTTTGTATCTGATCTCTGCCTGTATCCTTCTCCTATCAGGACTCAGAAGCTCTGAGGCAATTTGTCTACTCTGGGTCATGTTCTTTCACTAAGCTTTTGCTTACTGAGCATTTACTATGTGCCAGGCACAGATTTAAGGCACTGAACTAGGATGCAGCTCTAGATGCTTGTCTGTTCGGAGCCTGGAGGGGAGTGGAGCAGACTGAGAGATCAAGTGGCCATAATAGGAGGGCATCATGAATGTGTGGTGGATGGAAGATGAAGCCTCAGGGGAAGCTTTGGGAAGGGTGCCTAACTCAGACCCAGATGTTAGAAAGCTCTTTGTCCTGAATTTGCACATTAATCAAATCATCATTTACCAAGATGCTTTTGGGTTACAAAGATGAACCAGAGGTCGGCTCTCCCAGAAGGAGCTCATAGCTATGACATTGCAGATAGAAATAGCTGAATCTAGTCAGCTCTGCCTTATGAGAAGGATCTGCAAAAGACAGTTTTCCTCTTCACTCATGGGTGACCAAGAAAAATACCTGAGAGGAGATGGTTTGGGGTTGGGCCTTGGTCCATAGAAATGAGGGGCAAGGTCATTCCAGGGAGAGGGCCCATGGGAGCCAACTCCCAGAGGCTGGAATGCACAGGCAGGTGGGGTGGACCCTGAGTAACCTGGGGTGCAGGAAATTAGGAAGGAGAGAGAGATACTGGGCCAGCCCACATGGGACTTGGGCTGTTTCCAGTTCTTGTCTTTGTCTCCACCCTGCACTAACTGTGCGTTCAAGAAAGAGAGGCCTCAGCTTTCTGCAACCTGTGATTGTCTCCTAACACTTGTTTAAGCCACAGACCCTTGGTGACCCCTCTCCATCTGACTTTGCTCAGAGATCCCCCACCTCACAGGCTAGTGCTGCCACTGATGAGTGTGGCAATGCTGCCCCTCCAAGCCTGAAAGCTGCTCATTTTCCTCTTTCTGTCCCTCCACACAATGGACTGACACCACTCTGTGCAGGCTTTGTGCTGGGTGCTGGAGGTGAGGGGGATTACAGGCTCAGTTCCAAGAGTTCATAGTCCAAAGAGAGGACACCAGGCAGGCAAACACCCTGTTGATGGTGCAACTTGAATGTCAGTTCTCTTTAGCTGGCCCCATCCTGGAAACCTTGCTCCTGTGTGCCAACAACTGAAATTATGAGTTGCAAAATCCCTCAGTCTAATCAAGGCAAGTAGGTTTGTCTTATAGCTACTCAGCAGGTGAGCCTCTTTTCCTGTGACCTGACACTGTCTTAGATTTCTCTCTGTTGTCTCCTAGGCAGTGAACCCACAGGGCTGATCCATCAGATTGATGTCAGTGCTTCCAGACAAGCACAGGACAAGGTATGAACTCATTGACTATGATCATGCTCTACATCCCTGCCCCTCCCAGCCCTTCCAGTCCCTAGTCCAGCTCCATCCTACCTCCTGCTTGTGCCCACAGAGCCAGTTGGAAGGGGGAAATGGGAACTGATGAGGGGTTTTGAGCAGCCACTGTCTGTGCAGGTAGAGCTGTGCCACCTTGAGCAGAAGCAGAACCAGGCCGAGCAGGGAGACCATCTGCAGGAGACTGGAGACATCGCCCAGGGCTCTGGTGGGGCTCAGCTCAGAGACACTCATGGTGCAGTGGTTTCTGGATCGCTGACTGTCCTTGACTTTGGCTGACATTCCTGGAGCACCTAGCTTGGTCTGGGAGGATCTCCCCACCTGCATAGGGGAGGATGAAGGCAAAGGCAGAGCTCAGACCTGGGCCTCCAGAGTCGTTGTTGGCTTTTTTTTTTTTTAATTTAAACCATCTCTCTTTTGTGACAAAATGTAAGTGTTAAGTAGTTAGAAGAGGAAAAAGGAGTCCAAAATAGCAGTGGCTAAAAGACAGAGAAAGGAAAAAGCCCGTGAAAATAGAACAACGGCAGGTCCAAGGACTGGAGTGAGAACCGCAGGTGAAGCAAACAGCCCTCCTGGCTAGCCTAGTTTACACAGGGCAAGCTCAGGGGAGGAGAAAAAACCACATAAAGAGAGTGTTTTCCTTTGCTTGCCAAATGAAACTGAGCTATAACACTGATCCAGCCATCACTTTAAATTTTTGCTGCAGCAAGACAGAACAGTGGAAATTACACACTCCCCTGACATCTATGGTGCCGTTTCTTGGATTTAACCTGGCTGAAACAACCTCAGCTTGGCTCCCACAAGATGGAGGTCAACACAGCAGAAGTCCAACTCAGTGAAGCTCCCATGGTGGAAACTGAACATGAAGAAAACCCAGTGCCATGAAGGAGGAATCAAAAGCTTTACAGACAAGCAAAAGCTGAGAGAATTCAGCACCACCAAACCAGCTCTTTAACAAATGCTAAAGTATCTTCTCTAGACAGGAAACACAGAAAAGTTTATAAACTTGAACCCAAAACAACAAAGTAAATGGCAATGGGGTCATACTTGTCAATAATTACCCTAAATGTAAATGGGCTGAATGCCCCAACCAAAAGACAAAGACTAGCTGAAGGGANAACAAATGCTAAAGTATCTTCTCTAGACAGGAAACACAGAAAAGTTTATAAACTTGAACCCAAAACAACAAAGTAAATGGCAATGGGGTCATACTTGTCAATAATTACCCTAAATGTAAATGGGCTGAATGCCCCAACCAAAAGACAAAGACTAGCTGAAGGGACACAAAAACAAGGCCCCTATATATGCACTCTACAAGAGACCCACCGCAAAACAAGGGACACATTCAGACTGAAAGTGAAGGGCTGGAAAAAGATATTTCATGCAAATGGAGACCAAAAGAAAGCAGGAGTAGCAATACTCATATCAGATAAAATAGACTTTGAAATAAAGGCCGTGAAAAGAGACAAAGAAGGACACTATATAATGATCAAAGGATCAATCCAAGAAGAAGATATAACAATTATAAATGTATATGCACCCAATATAGGAGCATTACAATATGTAAGGCAAATGCTAACAAGTATGATGCCAAGGAGTCCAGCATGCTGAAAACTGGGACATCAAAAACAAACTCGGTAGAAATCTCACATGGCTCAGTCTCAGATTCCAGGAGATCTCCGGTTAAGTTAGAAGGTCCTGGCTCCACACGGCCAACAAAATCTTAAATCCTTTACAATCTCTTGTTTCTTGTTTCCTCAAACCCCCTTTGGACAAGCGAGCTTCAGTGGGTGCAACTGCGGGACTCTGGCAGGGGCTATGTAGTAACTGTTGTCCAAGCAGGTGGGGGTTCTTCTGTCCTTAACCTTCTTTGTGCCAAGGAAGATGTGTATAAGAGACAGCTATAGGACATTTCACCCCCAAACAATGAATTTCACCTTTTTCTCAAGTGCACACAGAACATTCTCCAGGATAGATCACATCCTGGGCCATAAGTCTAACCTTGGTAAATTAAAAAAAAAATTGAAATCATTTCAAACATTTTTTCTGATCACAATGTGGTAAGATTAGTTGTCAACTACAGGGGAAAAATTATTAAAAATACAAACATATGGAGACTAAACAACATGTTTCTGAATAACCAACAAGTCACAGAAAAAATCAAAAAAGAAATCAAAATATGCATAGAAACAAATGAAAACACAACAACCCCAAACCTATGGGATTCAGTAAAGGCAGTGCTAAGGGAAAGGTTCATAGCCTGTCTCTTATACACATCTAGATGTGTATAAGAGACAGGTCCCCCACAGGCAGCGAACACATGCACAGGTATTTCTCTACCCTTTTCAGTAGGGCTTGCAGCTCACTATCATCTTGGAATTGTAAGCAAAGGAAAGACTAATCAATAAAACCCGTCTTTCAGTGCCAGGGCTGGAGTCGTGTCAAGGGTAGGTTGGGGTATCAGAAGGTTACTCTGGATCCATCAGCAGAACTAAGAGTTCAGAACTGTTTCTTATGACTTGGGCTCTGATCCAGACCTTGCTGGCTGTCCACCTTTGATGCTTAGACCAGATTCTGTCCCATTGTTGGGTAGACTTAGGCCACCACTACAGACTGCTTAAAGACACCTACATCAGGGGTTGAAAGGTTACTCTGGATCCATCAGCAGAACTAAGAGTTCAGAACTGTTTCTTATGACTTGGGCTCTGATCCAGACCTTGCTGGCTGTCCACCTTTGATGCTTAGACCAGATTCTGTCCCATTGTTGGGTAGACTTAGGCCACCACTACAGACTGCTTAAAGACACCTACATCAGGGGTTGACTCCTTGGTGTACAAACCTTTTGGAAGTCATTTGGATAAAATTTGCATAAGCAATTAATGATAATTCATATCACTTGGTAAACAGTTTTGTCTTATTTTGTTTATTTGAAGAAGAAAAAATAGATTATATTTTAAAAATTAAGCTATGATTTAATTTCATTTTGCCATACTGACAGTTATATATTTTCAATACTGTCACAGCATACATGTAAATGTTAATATGAAAGGGTATTTAGAATATTTATGGCTAAGTGAAAAAATTAAACTGTGTATAATGTTATTTTACATACTGAGTGTGTGCACAGTTGTGGGGCAAATTCTGGATGTATATATGTAAATGGTTTTGAAATAAGATTGTGAAAATAGTTGGATTTTTAAATCTCATGAGGTGAGGTGAGGTGAGGTGAGGTGAAGTGNGCCTGACGTGCTGCGATTCATGGGGTCGCAAAGAGTCGGACACGACTGAGCGACTGAACTGAACTGAATGATCATATTTGTATTTGATTGTGTTCTTTCTGAAATGAAATATTTTCTGCTCTATGCTCTACTAGGAAACAAGACTTTTCCAAATGCAGATATCTGAGCCCAGGTGAAAAAAACCCAGCTATGTGGAAGCTTCCAGCTACACCCTCCCAGATAGTGAAAGGAGCTGGGGGATGTGAAAGGTGGTCCCCCACCACATCCACCATCCAACAAGGTAATAAGAAGTGAACAATAAAGAAAGCAGAATTGGCCCCAGATAGTTAGATGCATATGAAAGAAATGATTTCAGCAAGCCCAGACACTTGCATTTTCCAAAAATTTTGTTGTTGTTCAGTTGCTCATTCATATCAAACTCTTTGCAACTCCATGGACTGCAGCACACCAGGCTTTCTAGTCCTGGAGCTTGCTCAGTCTCAAGTCCATTGAACCAGTGATGCCATCCAACCATCTCATTCTCTGCTGTCCCCTTCTACACCTGCCTTCATTCTTTCCCAGCATCAGGGTCTTTTCTAATGAGTCTGCTCTTCACAGCAGGTGGCCAAAGTATTGGAGCTTCAGCTTCAGTATCAGTCCTTCTATTGAATATTCAGGATTGATTTCCTTTAGGATTGACTGGTTTGGTCTCCAAGGGACTCTCAAGGGTATTCTCCGACACCACAATTGGAAAGCATCAACTCTTCAGTGCTGAGCCTTCTTTATGGTCCAATTCTCACATCCTCACATGCTTACTAAAAACCAAAGCTTTGACTATCTGGAACTTTGTCTGGCAAAGCAATGTCTCTGCTTATTGATACACAGTCTAGGTTTGTCACAGGTTTCCTTCCATGGAGCAAGTATCTTTTAATTTCATGGCTGCAGTCATCATCCGCAGTGATTCAGAGTCCAAGAAAATAAAGTCTGTCACTCTTTCCAATGCTTCCCCATCTATTTGCCATGAAGTGACGGGAACGGATGCCATGATCTTCATTTTTTGAATGTTGAGTTTTAAGCCAGGTTTTTCACTGTCCTCTTTCACTTCTTTCACTTTAATCAAGATGCTCTTTCGTTCTTTGCTTTCTGTCATAAGGGCAGTGTCATCTGCAAATCTAAGGTTATTGATGTTCCTACTGACAATCTTAATTCAAGCTTGTTCTTCAACCAGCCCAGCATTTTTCATGATGTACTCTGCATATGTTAAATAAGCAGAGTGACAACATATAGCCTTGACATACTCCTTTCCCAATTTGGAAACAGTCTGTTGTTCCATGTCCAGTTCTAACTGTTGCTTCTTGACCTGCATACAGATTTCTAAGACAGCTCAGGTGGTCCGGTATTCCCCACCTCTGAATTTTCCACAGTTTGTTTAAATCCACACAGTCAAAAGCTTTANAATTTGGAAACAGTCTGTTGTTCCATGTCCAGTTCTAACTGTTGCTTCTTGACCTGCATACAGATTTCTAAGACAGCTCAGGTGGTCCGGTATTCCCCACCTCTGAATTTTCCACAGTTTGTTTAAATCCACACAGTCAAAAGCTTTAGCGTAGTCACTGAAGCAGAAATAGCTCTTTTCCTGAAATTCTCTTGCTTTTTTAATGATCCAATGGATGCTGAAAATTTCATCTCTGGTTCCTATGCCTTATTCTAAATCCAGTTTTCACATCTGGAAGTTTTCGCTTCACATACTGCTGAAGCCTGGCTTGGGGGATTTTGAGCATGATCTTGTTAGCAAGTAAAATGAGTGTAATTGTGTGGAGTAATTTGAACATTCTTTGACATTGCCTTTCTTTGGGACTGGAATGAAAACTGACCTTCTCCAGCCCTGTGGCCACTGCTGAGTTTTCCAAATTAGCTGGCATATTGAGTCTGCACGCATTTTCACAGCATCATATTTTAGGATTTGAAATAGCTCAGCTGGAATTCCGTCACCTCCACTATCTTTGTTTGTAGTGATGCTTCCTAAGGTCCATTTGATTTCACACTCCAGCATGTCTGGCTCTAGTTGAGTGATCGATCACCATCATGGCTATGCAGGTTATTAATATCTATTTTCTATAGTTCTTCTGTGTACTCTTGCCACCTCTTCTTAATATCTTTTGCTTCTGTTAGGTCAACACTGTTTTTGTCCTTTACTGTTCCCTTCTTTGCATGAAATGTTCCCTTGTTATATCCAATTTTCTTGAAGAGCGCTCTAGTCTTTGCCATTCTATTGTTTTCCTCTATTTCTTTGCATTGTTCACTTAGGCTTTCTTATCTCTCCTGCTGTCCTTTGGAATTCTGCATTCAGATGTGTATATTGTTCCTTTTCTGCTTTGCCTTTCCCTTCTCTTCTTTTCTCAACTATTTGTAGGGCCTCCTCAGACAACCATTTTGCATCTTTGCTTTTTTTTTCCCCCGGGGATGGTTTTGATCACTGCCTCCTAAACAATGTTACGAATCTCCATCCATAGTTCTTCATGCACTCTATCAGATCTAATCCCTTGAATCTATTTGTCACTTCCACTGTATAATCAAAAGGGATTTGATTTAGGTCATACCTGAATGGCCTAGTTGATTTCCTTACTTTCTTCAATTTATATCTGAATTTGGCAATAAGGAGTTCATGATATGAGCCACAGTCAGCTCCCAGTCTTGTTTTTGCTGACTGTATAGGGCTTTTCTCATTGGTTGCAAAGAATGTAATCAATATGATTTCAGTATGGCCATATGGTGATGTCCACGTGGACTAGTCCCTTGTCTTGTTGGAATAGGGTGTTTGCTAAGACCAGTGCATTCTCTTGGCAGTACTCTGTTCACCTCTTCCCTGCTTTATTTTGTACTCCAAGGCCAAACTTGCCTGTTACTCCAGGTATCTCTTGACTTCCTACTTTTGCATTTCAGTTCCCTATGATGGAAAGGATATCTTTTTTTTTTTTTTTTTTTTTTTTTGGTGTTATTTCTAGAAGATCATGTAGGTCTTCATAGACTCATTCAATTTTAGCTTTCAACATTAGTGGTTGGGGCATAGACTTGGGTTACTTTGATACTGAATGGTTTGCCTTGGAAATGAACCGAGATCATTCTGTTGTTTTTGAGNCTGTCTCTTATACACATCTAGATGTGTATAAGAGACAGATGTAGGTCTTCATAGAACCATTCAATTTTAGCTTTCAACATTAGTGGTTGGGGCATAGACTTGGGTTACTTTGATACTGAATGGTTTGCCTTGGAAATGAACCGAGATCATTCTGTTGTTTTTGAGATTGCATCCAAGTACTGCATTTCAGACTCTTTTTTGACTGAGGGCTACTCCATTTCTTCTAAAGGATTCTTGCCCACAGTAGTAGATATAATGGTCATCTGAATTAAATTTACCTATTCTGGTCCATTTTAGTTCATTGATTCCTAAAATGTCAATCAATGTACATTTTTGCCATCTCCTGTTTGACCACTTCCAATTTACCTTGATTCATGACCTAACATTCCAGGTTCCTATGCAATATTTGTTCTTTACAGCACTGGACTTACTTTCACCACCAGACACATCCACAATTGGGTGTTGTTTCCACTTTTAGCCTTTTCATTCCTTCTGGAGCTATTTCGCCACTCTTCATATTTGGCACTAATGACCTGGGGAGTTCATCTTTCAGTGTCGTATCTTTTTGCCTTTTCATACTGTTTCCCATACATAGAAGATCACTAAATCTCTTCTTATGAGAGATTTAGATTTTCTTAATTAAGAGCAATCTTTTAATATTCAGATTACCTGTCACCTTGCTGCAAACTTGTATATAGTCTGGCTCCTCCCCACCTCCTTGGAGGTTGTTCTCTGGGTCACCTGAAATACTCTCTTCTAATTAAATCTAACTCTCAACATTGAGGTTGCATGTATTTTTTTCTAGTTGACATCTTCTAAAAAATTATCTACATATAAAAAAAGTAACTTTTGATGTAAACAGAAATACATATTCTTTGCAAAAAATGCAGTATGAAAAAAAGGTAGAAATAATCACATCACACAAAATTATGTAAATATTTTTCAGTCTCTCTCATGTTTAACAGACAGGATCCAATACCACATGTTTTTATTCTTAACATGAACGTTTCCTTATGCATGATTTTTAAAAGACTTTCTAGTAGTGTGTGATCAACTAGATTGAAACATTCACTTGTGGTTAAGGATTAAGACTCCTTGTATGGTTTTGTTACTATGAGTGCAATAAACATCACTGTGCATAGAATCTCTAGGCATCACTGAGAATAACTGATATTTCTCTTTTTTTTTACTATAAATTAAGATAGGAATGATTGAATCAAGGCTAAGAAAAAGTTTTGAATATGGGTGTGCTACATATTTCTTTTAAGCTTAATTAATCAGAAAACACAATGAACAGTCATCTGGAAGTAACATAATTTTTGTTAAAAATGTACCCTTTTTCAGTCTTTCTGTATTTTAGATTTTTCCATCCTTCTTTTGTAAATTAACAATATTGAGATATAATTTGCATAAAATAAAATACACACATTTTAAATGTGGAGTTGGGTAAATTTTGACAAAGATAAGTAGGCATATAACCACCAAAATCAAGATATAGAGCATTTGCACTTCCCCCAAAATTATTATTTTCTTTATATACCTTATCTTCTTATCACCTGGATGGTACCTCCAAAGGTCTTTATATACCTTTCTTCTTATCCTTTATATACCTTACAAACATTTTTTACAATGCTATAATTTTAGTTTTTATCAGTCATTCTTTTAAGAAAATTAAGAAGAATAAATCTTAATCTTTGTATTAAGCAGAATTTATAGGATTTCCTAAGCAAGAATACTGGAGTGGGTTGCTAATTCCTTCTCCAGGGGATCTTCCCAACCCAAGATTGAACCCACATCTCCAGCATCTCCTACCTTGGAAGGCACATTCTTACCAGTGAGCCACCACAGGATGCTTAATGTTAATACTGTGTTACCAAGGTGTTGAAAACAATATTCAACATCTTTGCTGGATGCAAACATTTCTGCATCCAGATATGGCCAGAAAGCCAATGTATCCCAGCACTGCTTGCTATCTAGAATCCCTGGTCCCCTCTCTCCCTCTCTCTCTTTTGTTTTCCACTATTTTTTATTTTGTACTGGAGAATAGTTTTGGCTCAGATGGTAAAGAATCTGCCTGTAATGCAAGAGACCTAGGTTTGATCCTTGGGTTGGGAAAATACCCTGGAGAAAGGAATGGCTATCCACTCCAGTTTCCTTGCCTGAAGAATTCCATGGACAGAGGAGCTTGGCAGGCTGCAATCCACAGGGTCGCTAAGAGTAGGACATGACTGAGCAACTAACACTTTCACTTTTTCACTTTTCACAGTTGGTTACAATGTTGTGGTAGTTTCAGGTGTACAGCAAAGTGAATCAGTTTTATATATATATACACATATGTATACACACACATTTACACACACACATATATCCACTCATTTTTAGATTATTTTCCCATACAGGTCATTGCAGACTATTGAGTAGAGTTCCCTGTACGATACAAAAGGTCTTTATTAGTTATCAATTTTATATATAGTAGTGCATATATATCAGTCCCAGTCTCCCAATTTATTCCCCCCCCCTTACCCTCCGGTAACCATAAGTTTGCTTTCTACATCTATAACTCCTATTTTTATTTTATAGATAAGTTCATTTATACTTTTTAGATTCCACCCATAAGATTTATAATATAATACTTGTCTTTCTCTGTCTGACTGACTTAACTCAGCATGACAATCTCTAGAACAGCCAAAGCAATTTGGCGGGGGGTGTGGGGAGAGCTGAAGGAATCAAGCTCCATGATTTCAAACTATACTACAAAGCTACAGTAATCAAAACAGTATGGTACTGGCACAAAACAGAAATATAACTGCCTCAAATATAGTTTTACAGTGATTTATGAGGAGAAGGCTAGTCTGGCACAAGATACTCCATCAGGGCCAGAAGCAGAAGCAGTAAAAAAAAAAAAATTTACCCCTATTTTTCTCTAAAAGTAATTTATACAATTTCCTATTCTATATTTCTTCTTGATCTTTTCATCATTTTAGTTTATGAAAATTACCATTCCATATCCACCTCATGAGAAGAGTTGACTCATTGGAAAAGACTCTGATGCTGGGAGGGATTGGGGGCAGGAGGAGAAGAGGACAACCGAGGATGAGATGGCTGGATGGCATCACGGACTCAATGGATGCAAGTCTGAGTGAACTCTGGGAGTTGGTGATGGACAGGGAGGCCTGGCGTGCTGTGATTCATGGGGTTGCAAAGAGTTGGACACAACTGAGCAACTGAACTGACTGACTGAACTGACCATACCATGTATTCATTCATGCTAAATAATTACTCAGATGAATAACTTGAGTTCTAACAAGACTGAGAAATCACCAAGCAATAAGTTAGGTTTTTCATATTTCAATTTTACCTCTAAATTCAGGAGCATGGTAACTATGCCCTATTTCCATATGCTTCAGTGTTTCTTGAAGTCCAGAAATCTAAAAAGTAAAATCCAAAGGTAAGAGGTTATATGCTAAATGACTCCAAAATGGGTTAAAACGCTTAAATACTGATTAACAAATATAGGAAATATTATCTCTCTTGCATTAATTCCTAGGTATTTTAAATTTTTAAATTTTTAAAATTTCCCGTTCTCCAGGGAATCTTCCCAACCCAGGGATCAAACCCAGGTCTCCCGCATTGTAGACAGACACCTTACCGACTGAGCCACCAGGGAAGTCAAAAATTTAAATATTAACTGCAATAAAAGATAACATAATCTTAAGTCTAAATTCAAGTTCACAGCAAGAATCAAATATCTATTATGGGGAAACATTTGAAACATTATTTCACAGCATAGTTTCCTGAACCAAGACTACTTGCCACACACTTTTAATAATAATTATTCAGGTCTCTACTTTGAGTTTTCTCCTCTGTTGAAATTGCTTCACAATAGCCTAATTCATCTTCATATCCATGAAAGATGAGGTAAATATTTCTTGGGAAGTGAATATGAAGAGACTGTTGCTCTCCTAAAAACTCTTAGCTCATTTTCCACCCACAAACACTCCTTGTTCTATTAAACTTATTTTATAGTTAAGAACATTTGTGAGTTTGGTGGCATATTATTTACCTATATTTCCTGAACAATAGATTTAAATTAAAAATTCAACCTTAAAGAGCTCTCATCCCTCATATGATTATACCAACCAAAAATATCATGTTTAATTATATACAGATACACATATTTTTCTACTGTCATTGAGTAGTAGTTAATCCTTCCTTCTTTCTTTGTTTTCTTTTTTACTTTATGAACATCTCCTACTTTCTAGCACAATAAGATGCCTCAAATGCTCACCCAGGCTCATCTTGTATTTGCTTCGCCCAGACTACTATCAGCTACTTCAAGAAGCACCACTTCTTCTTACAAAAGAATAGTATTAGAAACTGCAATGTCATTATTTCTAGAGCCTCTCAGCAGATAAACCTGGAAATACATGTATGTATATACATATATATACACATGTATTTTAGAATATTTCCTGAATTGAACCCCATGATCCAAAAAAGATAACATGTAATTTATTATACATATATATATATACTAAAAATAAATTATATTTTATCTTTTTTCAAAAATAGGGCTCTAATTCCAAATTTTGTAGATTTGGGGGAATTTTGTAAAGTTGAAAATAATTAAATTACAGATGTTTCCATAAGATTTAAATAAATTTAAAAGTGACCACATTGTTTATTATCTATCAAAATAATTTAGAAACACATACTTATTAGATTTTGTCATCTCACTGTATACTTTCCCTCTTTTACATATGAACTAAATAGTATTAAAAATTTTACAGTCTAACCCTTTTTATGCAAAGTATCTGAGAAAACTCAGTAAGCTAAATGGCCATTAAGATAAGTTTTTAAGGAAATGAAAATGATTGGGAAGATCTCCTGGAGAATTCCATGGACTGTATGGTCCATGGGGTCACAAAGACTGAGTGACTTTTTCACTTTACTTTCAAGGAAATGACAGTGAATGAGACACAGGTCAATGAGGTTAGAGATGTTAAGGATCTTATGGATGCTGTGGCCTAATAAGCAAGAATAAGCATAGAATAAGCAAGTTATATATATATTCTTTGCAGCCAAAGATGGAGAAGCTCTATACAGTCAACAAAAACAAGACCAGGAGCTGACTGTGGCTCAGATCATGAACTCCTTATTTCCAAATTCAGACTTAAATTGAAGAAAGTAGGGAAAACCACTAGACCATTCAGGTATGACCTAAATCAAATCCCTTATGATTATACAGTGGAAATGAGAAATAGATTTAAGGGCCTAGATCTGATAGACAGAGTTCCTGATGAACTATGGAATGAGGTTCGTGACATTGTACAGGAGACAGGGATCAAGACCATCCCCATGGAAAAGAAATGCAAAAAAGCAAAATGGCTGTCTGGAGAAGCCTTACAAATAGCACTGAAAAGAAGAGAGGCGAAAAGCAAAGGAGAAAAGAAAAGATATAAGCATCTGAATGCAGAGTTCCAAAGAATAGCAAGAAGAGATAAGAAAGCCTTCTTCAGCAATCAATGCAAAGAGATAGAGGAAAACAACAGAATGGGAAAGACTAGAGATCTCTTCAAGAGAATTGGAGATACCAAGGGAACATTTCATGCAAAGATGGGCTCGATAAAGGATAGAAATGGTATGGACCTAACAGAAGCAGAAGATATTAAGAAGAGGTGGCAAGAATACACAGAAGAACTGTACAGAAAAGATCTTCACGACCCAGATAATCATGAGGATGTGATCACTAATCTAGAGCCAGACATCTTGGAATGTGAAGTCAAGTGGGCCTTAGAAAGCATCACTAAGAACAAAGCTAGTGGAGGTGATGGAATTCCAGTTGAGCTGTTTCAAATCCTGGAAGATGATGCTGTGAAAGTGCTGCACTCAATATGCCAGCAAATTTGGAAAACTCAGCAGTGGCCACAGGACTGGAAAAGGTCAGTTTTCATTCCAATTCCAAAGAAAGGCAATGCCAAAGAATGCTCAAACTACCGCACAATTGCACTCATCTCACACGCTAGTAAAGTAATGCTCAAAATTCTCCAAGCCAGGCTTCAGCAATATGTGAACCGTGAACTCCCTGATGTTCAAGCTGGTTTTAGAACAGGCAGAGGAACCAGAGATCAAATTGCCAACATCTGCTGGATCATGGAAAAAGCAAGAGAGTTCCAGAAAAACATCTATTTCTGCTTTATTGACTATGCCAAAGCCTTTGACTGTGTGGATCACAATAAACTGTGGAAAATTCTGAAAGAGATGGGAATACCAGACCACCTAACCTGCCTCTTGAGAAATCTGTATGCAGGTCAGGAAGCAACAGTTAGAACTGCACATGGAACAACAGACTGGTTCCAAATAGGAAAAGGAGTACGTCAAGGCTGTATATTGTCTCCCTGCTTATTTAACTTATATGCAGAGTACATCATGAGAAACGCTGGACTGGAAGAAACACAAGCTGGAATCAAGATTGCCGGGAGAAATATCAATAACCTCAGATATGCTGATGACACCACCCTTATGGCAGAAAGTGAGGAGGAGCTAAAAAGCCTCTTGATGAAAGTGAAGGAGGAGAGCGAAAAAGTTGGCTTAAAGCTCAACATTCAGAAAACGAAGATCATGGCATCTGGTCCCATCACTTCATGGGAAATAGATGGGGAAACAGTGGAAACAGTGTCAGACTTTGTTTTTTTGGGCTCCAAAATCACTGCAGATGGTGACTGCAGCCATGAAATTAGAAGACGCTTACTCCTTGGAAGAAAAGTTATGACCAACCTGGATAGTATATTCAAAAGCAGAGACATTACTTTGCCGACTAAGGTCCGCCTAGTCAAGGCTATGGTTTTTCCTATGGTCATGTATGGATGTGAGAGTTGCACTGTGAAGAAAGCTGAGTGCCGAAGAATCGATGCTTTTGAACTGTGGTGTTGGAGAAGACTCTTGAGAGTCCCTTGGACTGCAAGGAGATCCAGCCAGTCCATTCTGAAGGAGATCAACCCTGGGATTTCTTTGGAAGGAATGATGCTGAAGCTGAAACTCAAGTACTTTGGACATCTCATGCGAAGAGTTGACTCATTGGAAAAGACTCTGATGCTGGGTGGGATTGGGGGCGGGAGGAGAAGGGGACGACCGAGGATGAGATGGCTGGATGGCATCATGGACTCGATGGACGTGAGTCTGGGTGGACTTCGGGAGATGGTGATGGACAGGGAGGCCCGGCGTGCTGCGATTCATGGGGTCGCAAAGAGTCGGACACAACTGAGCGACTGAACTGAACTGAACTGAAGCAATTTATATTAGGTTCACACTCAAAAGAACCATCCAGAACCATATACTTAAGCACCAGAATATAACCAAACCAGTCACACTCTGCTAGAAAGTGAAGGCCAGGAGGACACCGTGTAGACTCTGGGCCAGTGGATACACAAATGTCCCTTGCACTAGGTGTCATCTGCGAGGAGTGAGAAGAGGAGGCTATTTGAAGACAGCAAATTAACACTGATTGTTATGCTTTAGCTAAATAATCAGTTAATATAGCATCCAAGTGCCCTATGTTAAATTCAAAGAGACTGGATAGTCTTTAATAGCAGGTTATGTTTTATTTCATCTTCAGTGGGAATAGCAGTTCAAAGACAAAATAAATTGTAGATACAGTTCTTTACACATCTGAATGTGTAAAATTCAACCCTTCCTCATAGAGAGAATGATTTTCATTTTTAAACGTGTTTTTACTTTAGATACATATCAATCATAAGGCAAGTAATTTTACCTTTGCTTAATGTGTAAGAAAAGAGACACATATGTATAATTACCTGAATGTTCACATGACTACTTTGCAGCACAGCTAGGACTAACTCCTACCACTCCTCATCTTGACCTTAACTAAACCAGTGGTGAACATTTTGAGAATCAAAGACTGTACACAGCCTAAATATGTCTCAATATGGCCTGATCTAACTTCATACTAGAGACAGGGGAATGGATGGCCTTTCAGGAAGTTAACTTATCCCTGATCACAAAGATACTGACTAGAAGATCCAGTTATAGATACAGGTGGCAGATGGAGAAATCAACAATCTGGAGGGGAGTGAGGCACTTGCCATCATGAGTACTAGAAGGCCCTGATACCCTTGAGTGGTAAAGCTTAGTATGAGTGGTCTGTCCTACTAAACACACATGGTCACTTGGGAATATATGGCCAGGTCACTGATGAGTTCCTCCTGGGAGAAGAGTAACAGGAAGATGAACATGAGGACAGAGGGGAAAGGAGAGGAAGATGGTAGCAAAAGTCTAAGTTGGATTGTGGCAGGAAAAGCAGCAAGAGCAACCTGAATCTAGCTCATAGTGTTCCTGGCAATGGAAATGTGCCTCCTGTTAGGAGGCTGTAGGAACAGTTTAGATGAAAAGGAGCAAAAGAGTGAAGTTCTGAAGATTTGACATTTAGTTTGCCATAAAATTGCAAACTATTATTAAACTCTTTTCAGACAGTATTACCATTAATTCATATATTCAAGACCACACAATTAAATTTCAAGCACAAAGAAGGAGACAAATGATGTTCTCATTTTAGTAACTAAAAATTACACTCAAGAAAAGACTATATACATTTGATTAATGTATGCCTTAATAAAATCATTCACGTTTTGCAACCATTGTGCAAACTTCTGTAGCTTCTAAAAGTTTGGCCAAAAATCAGTATCTCCAGAAAAAATAAAAGAATGCCAAGCACAGTAGCAGTTTTATACTTTCTAGTCAACTGTTACATATTTTCATCATGACCAAGAAACATTCTGTTTTATTATTCTTGAACTCTGTACTAGCTATCCATCACTCTACCACCCAAGGGCTAGGCCTATACAAAAATACAACAGGAAGAAAAGGGATGTCAATAGCAAAAATGACTGAAAATTGAGTAACTAGTTGTTTCAAATATTCATTTAGGAGGAAATTGCATGGAAGCTCTATTCATCATCTCGTCTGTTTCACAACAATATTAAAAGATAGGTCATTATGGCTATATGTTATGTATGAAAAATCTGCGTTTAAAGTGTTTAGGTAAGGTCCAGGTTTACAGCCGTCATAGATGGCATTTAAAACCCAGTCTAAGTGTTGTTAAGTTTTAATGGCTCAGGTTTTCCCTCTAACAATATTTTAATAATCTCCTAAAAAGTTATATTTTCATTAAGTAATTTTAATTCAATAATAATCTTTGTATTTTTAAAGTGGATAAAATATTTTCCTGGATGTTTCCAAATGAATCTTTTTTACATGACAATTAGTGAAAATCATTTAAAATTTAACTCATAAACAAAAACCAATATTTCTGATAATGTTATAAAAAATAAATGGTTTAAATATCATTTTCAGGTAGCTCGGATGGTCTCTTTACCTGTCCTATTGCTCTGTCCCTTTCCAAAGAGGTCAGCATTTTCTGCTTCAGTAAAGCATGGTGTTTTTCATGTAATACTCTTATAGCTGGTTCATATGATGCATAATGCAACTTCAACCTATGGAAAATAAAGGGCATCATAAAGGGTAATTGTGGAGAAGGCAATGACACCCCACTCCAGTACTTTTGCCTGGAAAATCCCATGGACGGAGGAGCCTGGTGGGCTGCAGTATGGGGTCACTAAGAGTCGGACACAACTGAGCAACTTCACTTTTGCTTTTTACTTTCATGCATTGGAGAAGGAAATGACAACCCACTCCAGTGTTCTTGCCTAGAGAATCCCAGGGATGGGGGAGTCTGGTGGGCTGCTATCTGTGGGGTAGCACAGAGTCGGACATGACTGAAGCGACTTAGCAGCAGCAGCAGCAGCAACAGCAAAGGGTAATTGAGCTAAATCAGTGATTTCCACTTAACATTATGAACCTCTTTTCTCCTATTTTTTGCATCTGAATGAAAAGTGAAAACCATATAAAGGTCAATACAACAAAGCCAAGAAGTATAAGAAGTATTATTTGTCATGCAGCTTCCCAGCAACCTGGCTGGAGGCAGGAGAGTCACCTTTCTCTTGAGTTGGTTAGTTCTCTATTTCCTTTTGCTCTATTCAAGTATGCACCCAGAAGTCAATGCCATTCATTGACATAAAAGAAAATTTCAGTTTATTTAATTCAAAAACAATTTTCAACAAGACAAGGGCTACAAACAATGGATGATTAAACACAGTGTTACTCACATCAAAATTAAGGATGCTCTTGAAAACAAGTATGAATAACCTCATATTAAGAAAATTAAGTATTTTATTCCTTTGTATATATTCTACAATGTGTTTATTGAATATTATGCTATCTATTTTGCTCCAGACATTGTATTAGGCACTTTTATTATCACAGCTTTCACAGATAAGAAACAGAATTACAATGAGCACACAAATGTAAGTGGCAGAGACAGGCTTTCAATGTTTATTTGATTTTAAAATCCAAGCTCTTTTCATTACATTGTATTATTTCTTTTTTTTTTTAATTTTTATCTTTACTTTATTTTGCATCACAATACTGTACTGGTATTGCCATACATTGACATGAATCAGCCACGGGTGTACATGAGTTCCCAATCCTGAACCCCCCTCCCACCTCCTACCCCATATCATCTCTCTGGATCATCCCCATGCACCAGCCCCAAGCATCCTGTATCCTGTATCGAACATAGACTGGCAATTCGTTTCTTACTTGATAGTATACATGTTTCAATGCCATTCTCCCAAATCATCCCACCCTCTCCCTCTCCCACAGAGTCTAAAAGTCCATTCTATACATCTGTGTCTCTTTTGCTATCTCACATAGAGGGTTATCATTACCATCTTTCTAAATTCCATATATATGTGTTAGTAAATTCCATATATATGTGTTAGTATACTATATTGGTGTTTTTCTTTCTGGCTTACTTCACTCTGTATAATAGGCTCTAGTTTCATCCACCTCATTAGAACTGATTCAAATGTATTCTTTTTAATGGCTGAGTAATACTCCATTGTGTATATGTACCACAGCTTTCGTATCCATTCATCTACTGATGGACATCTAGGTTGTTTCCATGTGCTGACTATTATAAACAGTGCTGTGATGAACACTGGGTTACATACGTCTGTTTCAATTCTGGTTTCCTCAGTGTGTATGCCCAGCAGTGGGATTGCTGGGTCATAAGGCAGTTCTATTTGCAATTTTTTAAGGAATCTCCACACTGTTCTCCATAGTGGCTGTATTAGTTTGCATTCCCACCAACAGTGAAAGAGGGTTCCCTTTTCTCCACACCCTCTCCAGCATTTATTGCTTGTAGACTTTTGGATCGCTGCCATTCTGACTGGTGTGAAATGGTACCTCATTGTGTTCTTGATTTGCATTTCTCTTATGAGAGTCATCAGAAATGGACAAACCATTTCTTTTTTTCCTGAATTTTTATGGACTTGGAACAATTTTATGAACCAAAAACACACAAAAATAAGGCCAATATATGAGACAAAAACAATAGATTAAGTCAATGACTTAATGACTCTCACACTCTCAAGGTCTTTTTTTTTCCCCCAAGTTAATACAGTCTCTCTCTTATTAAAGTGGTATTTATTTCTACAGAAATTCAATTAAGAAAAATCATAAAAATGCTAATTTCTAACATACTGCTAACTTGAAAGTATATTGATTCTGAAGCTCCACAGTATAGACTATGATTAANCATGCATTGGAGAAGGAAATGACAACCCACTCCAGTGTTCTTGCCTAGAGAATCCCAGGGATGGGGGAGTCTGGTGGGCTGCTATCTGTGGGGTAGCACAGAGTCGGACATGACTGAAGCGACTTAGCAGCAGCAGCAGCAGCAACAGCAAAGGGTAATTGAGCTAAATCAGTGATTTCCACTTAACATTATGAACCTCTTTTCTCCTATTTTTTGCATCTGAATGAAAAGTGAAAACCATATAAAGGTCAATACAACAAAGCCAAGAAGTATAAGAAGTATTATTTGTCATGCAGCTTCCCAGCAACCTGGCTGGAGGCAGGAGAGTCACCTTTCTCTTGAGTTGGTTAGTTCTCTATTTCCTTTTGCTCTATTCAAGTATGCACCCAGAAGTCAATGCCATTCATTGACATAAAAGAAAATTTCAGTTTATTTAATTCAAAAACAATTTTCAACAAGACAAGGGCTACAAACAATGGATGATTAAACACAGTGTTACTCACATCAAAATTAAGGATGCTCTTGAAAACAAGTATGAATAACCTCATATTAAGAAAATTAAGTATTTTATTCCTTTGTATATATTCTACAATGTGTTTATTGAATATTATGCTATCTATTTTGCTCCAGACATTGTATTAGGCACTTTTATTATCACAGCTTTCACAGATAAGAAACAGAATTACAATGAGCACACAAATGTAAGTGGCAGAGACAGGCTTTCAATGTTTATTTGATTTTAAAATCCAAGCTCTTTTCATTACATTGTATTATTTCTTTTTTTTTTTAATTTTTATCTTTACTTTATTTTGCATCACAATACTGTACTGGTATTGCCATACATTGACATGAATCAGCCACGGGTGTACATGAGTTCCCAATCCTGAACCCCCCTCCCACCNTAAAACAATTTGAACACTTCCTCCCTGATCATATCAACTGTTTCAAACATCCCAAACAATGCTGAATAGGATTAGTGATAGTGTCCATATCCTATTTCAGGTTTTAATGGAATAGTTTTAGCAGTTTATAATGATGTTTGATAATACAGAATGCAATAGATGCTATAGAAATCTCCTTAAAATATAATAATATATGTCTATTTTACAAGTTTCAGTTCAGTCGCTTGGTTCTGTCTGACTCTTTGTGACCCTTTGGTCCTGTCTCTTATACACATCTAGATGTGTATAAGAGACAGCTGTATTGATTTTGCCATACACTGACATGAATCTGCCATGGGTGTACATGAGTTCTCAATCCTGAACCCCTCTCCCACCTCCCACCCCATATCATCTCTCTGGATCATCCCCATGCACCAGCCCCAAGCATCCTGTATCCTGGATCGAACATAGACTGGCAATTCGTTTCTTACTTGATAGTATACATGTTTCAATGCCATTCTCCCAAATCATCCCACCCTCTCCCTCTCCCACAGAGTCTAAAAGTCCATTCTATACATCTGTGTCTCTTTTGCTATCTCACATAGAGGGTTATCATTACCATCTTTCTAAATTCCATATATATGTGTTAGTAAATTCCATATATATGTGTTAGTATACTATATTGGTGTTTTTCTTTCTGGCTTACTTCACTCTGTATAATAGGCTCTAGTTTCATCCACCTCATTAGAACTGATTCAAATGTATTCTTTTTAATGGCTGAGTAATACTCCATTGTGTATATGTACCACAGCTTTCGTATCCATTCATCTACTGATGGACATCTAGGTTGTTTCCATGTGCTGACTATTATAAACAGTGCTGTGATGAACACTGGGTTACATACGTCTGTTTCAATTCTGGTTTCCTCAGTGTGTATGCCCAGCAGTGGGATTGCTGGGTCATAAGGCAGTTCTATTTGCAATTTTTTAAGGAATCTCCACACTGTTCTCCATAGTGGCTGTATTAGTTTGCATTCCCACCAACAGTGAAAGAGGGTTCCCTTTTCTCCACACCCTCTCCAGCATTTATTGCTTGTAGACTTTTGGATCGCTGCCATTCTGACTGGTGTGAAATGGTACCTCATTGTGTTCTTGATTTGCATTTCTCTTATGAGAGTCATCAGAAATGGACAAACCATTTCTTTTTTTCCTGAATTTTTATGGACTTGGAACAATTTTATGAACCAAAAACACACAAAAATAAGGCCAATATATGAGACAAAAACAATAGATTAAGTCAATGACTTAATGACTCTCACACTCTCAAGGTCTTTTTTTTTCCCCCAAGTTAATACAGTCTCTCTCTTATTAAAGTGGTATTTATTTCTACAGAAATTCAATTAAGAAAAATCATAAAAATGCTAATTTCTAACATACTGCTAACTTGAAAGTATATTGATTCTGAAGCTCCACAGTATAGACTATGATTAAGAACTCATAATAGCCACAATGACAATAACCACTACAAAATACAGCAGTTATCATGACCATCCCAAAGTCATGTTGTTCAAATGTGGCTATTTAAATTTAAGCTTAAATTATTACAGTTAAATAAACATCAGAAATCTAATTCATCAGTTGTACTAGCCACTCTGAAAGTGCTTAGCAGAGGATGTGACTAGTGACTATCATATGGGACAGTGTAGATATAAATCATTAATAACATAACAGAAAGTGCCAATGGGCAGCACTCCCTAGAACAAGTAAAGGAGAATTTTAGTTAGCGATTATAAATTTTTATTTTGAGGGGAAGGTGGTCAGGGGTAGTTAGCTGCTTCTGCACTCTACTCTCCATGCTTAAGAATTTGGTGACTATTGTCATGTTCCTCCAATGATCTGGTGCCTTTGCACAGCATGCCAACCCCACTCTTTCACTCTGCTAACTCATACTTTATAATTCATTTACTTTAGATATAGGTTCCTGAACCCTCTCACTCTCCAATCTGACTCAGGTGACAACTTCTTGGCTGGCATAGCAACAGACAGTATATTTCACTATATTTCTGCTCAGCTACTCTCCCATCACACACCTTAATAATCCCTGGGAACCCTAAGAACAAGGTCCTAAATTTGTTCATCTTTCTATTTCAAACACATGGTATACACAATGAATGTTCAATACTCAATGAATAACTTTACTTGGAACATCCTTCTATGGCCAAATTGCTTTAAACTAATTAAATAATTATTTAATAAATAGGCCAACAAATATCAGCAGCTTACCTTTTGAGGTCATTAATTAATTTGTTTTTCTCCTGGACTATTCTCTTGTGGTGCATTCGATGAAAATCACGTTCTTTCTGAGTTTTCAGCAAATCTTCTCTGGCCTTGCTGTAAAAATAAAAATAACAACCACCTTAAAATCCAGTGTTATTCTCTTCTGAAAAAAAAAAATTTATTTATCAGTTCTAATCTAGTATGAAAGTGAAAGGGGAAAGTGAAAAAGATGGCTTAAAGCTCAACATTTGGACAACTAAGATCATAGCATCTGGTCCCATCACTTAATGGCAAATAGATGGGGAAACAGTGGATGACTTTATTTTGGGGGCTCCAAAATCACTGCAGATGGTGACTGCAGCCATGAAATTAAAAGACGCTTACTCCTTGGAAGGAAAGTTATGACCAACCTAGACAGCATATTCAAAAGCAGAGACATTACTTTGCCAACAAAGGTCCATCTAGTCAAGGCTATGGTTTTTCCAGTAGTCATGTACGGATGTGAGAGTTGGACGATAAAGAAAGCTGAGCACCAAAGAATTGATGCTTTTGCACTGTGGTGTCGGAGAAGACTCTTGAGAGTCCATTGGACTGCAAGGAGATCCAACCAGTCCATCCTAAAGGAGATCAGTCCTGGGTGTTCATTGGAAGGACTGATGTTGGAGCTGAAACTCCAATACTTTAGCCACCTGATGCGAAGAGCTGACTCATTTGAAAAGACTCTGATGCTGGGAAAGATTGAAGGCAGGAGGAGAAGGGGTCGACAGAGGACGACATGGTTGCATGGCATCACCAACTCAATGGACATGAGTTTGAGTGAACTCTGGGAGTTGGTGATGGACAGGGACCTGGTGTGCTACAGTCTATGAGGTTGCAAAGAGTCAGACACAACTGAGTGACTGAACTGAACTGAATCCAGTACTGCATAATTCAAAAGATAATTTAAAATCAAAAATTTCACTATAATTTTCACTGAAATATCCCTACCAACATAACATATATGGGAATGGGGGATGAACAAGCTAAAACCTGTAGTTTCAAAAATATCAGTCATTCACATTTCATTTAAATAAAGAAAATAAAAGGTATTTTCCATAATAACTTACAATCCATCTATTTTCAAAGAAAATATGTTTATAATATTGAAATATATACAAAATAGAGTAATTCAAAATAATTACAAATGAACTAAAAGACTTAACCAAATGTAATTCAGAACTTGCTTGAATACATGGTTAAGTGGGTTATTTAGTTTTGATATTTGTAAAATATATATATATATAAATTCTAGAAAAATCAAGATTTCATTCTGGTAAGGCATATGAAAAGCCTACACCACCTACAGATCATATTACATATTACAAATAACTGGTAACTTAATGAGAAAAATCTCTAGTGTCAGTGCTATGACACAGAAGCATTCTTTAACTAAATGTATCTTCTGCAGATCCCTGGCATAAAGCAAGCAAGAGTATTCTTTTTAATCTGAAGTCATATGTGAAGAAAATTAATGGGAGTTTTTTTATCCACCACTACAATATAAGTCAATTTCAATACAACAGTGTAAATTATAATTTATAATAGAAAAATAATTATCTAAAAGTCTTAGTTACCTGACAAAGTGTTACTGCATTGAGATTCTCACATTCTAAAAAATGGATGGACTGAATTAGAGTACTGACAGCTCACAAAAGGTTCAGAATGGAAGAAATCTACCTCTCATATTTTAAAATTCAGATTCACATGAAATAATTGGGTGCAATAGATTTCTTCTTTAGGACCTATGTGAGAACAATCATTGAGGAATGGTGGCTGGGAAGCTGCCGAAGTGGTATGAATTTAGGTTTTCAGACTTGTGATGGCACATATTATGATTAATACACAGAATATGGTAAAAGTGTGTTTTCCATTCTTCCATATTTCTTCTTTGTCCCCACCATCTCCCACTGATTAGGGATTACCTGTATTATTCTTCATTCTACTGTCAATGTTGTAGTTTTGTTCACATGTAAATAAACAATGTGTCACAGTACTTCATAGTCTAACCATCTGACCCTCAACTTCATTTCCATGCCAAAACTCTTAAAGGCATACAGCCAAATGTTGATTAAAATATTCAGACTTGAAAAACCATCTGTGGAGTAGTCCAACTATTAGAAAAATTATTTATTCTTTCCAGGTTTTAACTCTGTGTGTATATGTTAGTGAAGATGGGGGGGAAAAGGGGGAGAATCCCTCTGCCACTAAAATGTGCCTAATACTGATTAGAGTGGAGAGTGAGAAGGAAGAGAGAGTTTAAGTAGAGTGGAAAAGATAAATGGCTGAGTTGATATTTTGTTTTGAAAGCACAGAACATCACCTGAATTCCCATTCATTTTAAAGAAAAGTGTTTAAAGTGTCTTATATTTTATATGACACATAAAAAAGATTCAGTAAATATTTCTGTAATTATTATCATGATTATCATATTATTAATTTTTAGTATAGTGGAACAGATATATTCAATTCCTCTAATAGTTACATGTATCTACCTAAAATAGGGGGTATGCCAGTTGTTAAATATGCTCTAATGAATAAAAAATATCAAGATATATGATTATTACTAACACTGTATATCTTTATAAAAGAATTTGAACGTTATAAACATTTAGTTTGACTCTACTAACAGTTAGAACTGGACATGGAAAAACAGACTGGTTCCAAATAGGAAAAGGAGTACGTCAAGGCTGTATATGGTCACCCTGCTTATTTAAGTTATATGCAGAGTACTACATGAGAAACGCTGGGCTGGAAGAAGCACAAGTTGGAATCAAGATTGCCGGGAGAAATATCAATAACCTCAGATATGCAGATGACACACCACCCTTATGGCAGAAAGTGAAGAGAAACTAAAAAACCTCTTGATGAATGTGAAAGAGGAGAGTGAAAAAGGTGGCTAAAGCTCAGCATTCAGAAAATGAAAATCATGGAATCTAGTCCCATCACTTCATGGGAAATAGATGGGGAAACAGTGGAAACAGTGTCAAACTTTATTTTGGGGGGCTCCAAAATCACTGCAGATGGTGACTGCAACCATGAAATTAAAAGACACTTACTCCTTGGAAGGAAAGTTATGACCAACCTAGATGGCATATTCAAAAGCAGAGACATTACTTTGACAACAAAGTTCCGTCTAGTCAAGGCTATGGTTTTTCCAGTGGTCATGTACGGATATGAGAGTTGGACTGTGAAGAAAGCTGAGCGACAAAGAATTGATGTTTCTGAACTGTGGACTGGTTGGATCTCCTTGCAGTCCGAGGGAATGTCCCTCGGACTGCAAGGAGATCCAACCAGTCCATTCTAAAGGAGATAAGTCCTGGGTGTTCTTTGGAAGGACTGATGTTGAAGCTGAAACTTCAATACTTTTGCCACCTGATGCGAAGAGCTGACTCATTTGAAAAGGACTCAGATGCTGGGAAAGATTGAGGGCAGGAGGAGAAGGGGACAACAGAGGATGACATGGTTGGATGGCATTACCAACTCAATGGATATGAGTTTGAGTGAACTCCACAAGTTGGTGATGGACAGGGAGGCCTGGCATGCTGCAATTCATGGGGTTGTAAAGAGTCGGACACGACTGAGAGACTGAACTAAACTGAACTGAACTACTAAAAGCTGTCTTATTTTCAACAACTTAATTTATTACTTAATGAGCTTATAAATTTTTTAATCTTATCTGAAATGTAAACCATAATAGGTTAAAAAAAAAACAGAAAAATAATGTTGAAAGTTTCTTGGGCAGAACCACAAATGTGTAGCATTGCATTAACTCACTTTTTAAATATACATTTTAAGTCCTATTGTACTCATTCCAGGAAAGAAAGCATAGGAATTGACTGAAGTATTGGACCTTAAAGCCTTTCTGACCATTAAATTGGTTTTCAGTGACTTGCTTTCTGTTTGCAAAAATGAAGTCAACTCAGTAAAACAATTTAAATTCATTTCATGGTGATGCTTCTCCTATTATGAACTTTCTGCTGCCCAACTGCTTAATAAAATAAAAATAGAAGTTGTACTAAAAAATAAAGTTTTAAATAATCATATATGCAATTAATATGTAAATTATCTAGCATTTTATTCATTATATTAGTAGAGCATCTTTGTGTTTAAAAGAAAAATTTTATTAAGACAAATAAAAAATATAGAAATTCTATTTCAAGTACAATGAACTTGATATTTGGTGAAACATTCTATTTAGATTTGTTTGTAAAGAACACACTAATTAAATGCTTTTTCTTAATGAGATAACAGAATAACTATTTAACTTACCCATTTCAGGAAAGCAGCAAATCAAAATATATAAATAAAATATAAAATAGCAAGATACTCATAGGTTTCACACTATAAAATATTCTTTCCCCAAATTTCCATGTTTAACATATAAACATAATTTAATAGTGTATCTAAAAGGTTATTTTTAGCTTTAATGCTCCCAGTAAAATAATTTTTATTAACTGAATAGCTTTAACTAAGTATTTTGTAGTGAACATTTAATAATAGATTTGTTGAGTTATTGTTTCCATAATTTGGCAAAAGGTACCATATAAACCTTTTCTGATTTCCACGCACTAATCAAAGTAGGCCATCTCTGTTGTGTATTTTTTCTAACATGTAAACTTGAATCAAAGTGATTTTTGATAACAGTACAATTACCAACTATTTTATTCTCTTCAATTGGTTAGAAATAAATAAGTTTAACCCACTACAATTAATATTGGAATAATTGTCAGATGGTAAAAATGCCACATAACTATATTAGATTCAAACTTTCATTATATTCTTAACCAATAAAAGATAGGGATACACCCATGTCTGGAAAAAATACCTTCTTAATTTAACAAGCAATTACCTAAACACTAAAGCATGAAATTTTATGGATCCCATTATTATCTTTATCCACAGTGTGTGTCTCTGAAAATCATTAAATTAAATAGGTCTTCAGAAAAGCTGGGTACTCTCTGACCTTTCATAGAAGTGTATTCTGTAAGTGAAATTAGGGTCCATTAGTAAAGCACGTAATGTTTTCTTAATATTAATAGCCATTAATTTTCCTTATGTCCATATTTTCTGACAGAAGATAAAATCAAGCATTTAATTAATTTTAAAGTGGTAGATCTTTATCTTCTATTTAGTAGTTCCAGTCAGTATTATTCCTGCTTAATCTTTCAGTTCAGTTCAGTTCAGTCACTCAGTCATGTCCGACTCTTTGCGACCCCATGAATAGCAGCACACCAGGCCTCCCTGTCCATCACCAACTCCCGGAGTTCATTCAGACTCACGTCCATCGAGTCAGTGATGCCATCCAGCCATCTCATCCTCTGTCATCCCCTTCTCCCCCTGCCCTCAATCCCTCCCAGCATCAGAGTCTTTTCCAATGAGTCAACTCTTTGGATGAGGTGGCCAGAGTAGTGGAGTTTCAGCTTTAGCATCATTCTTTCCAAAGAAATCCCAAGGTTGATCTTCAGAATGGACTGGCTGGATCTCCTTGCAGTCCAAGGGACTCTCAAGAGTCTTCTCCAACACCATAGTTCAAAAGCATCAATTCGGTGCTCAGCCTTCTTCACAGTCCAACTCTCACATCCATACATGAGATGTGTATAAGAGACAGCTACTCTCCATGCTTAAGAATTTGGTGACTATTGTCATGTTCCTCCAATGATCTGGTGCCTTTGCACAGCATGCCAACCCCACTCTTTCACTCTGCTAACTCATACTTTATAATTCATTTACTTTAGATATAGGTTCCTGAACCCTCTCACTCTCCAATCTGACTCAGGTGACAACTTCTTGGCTGGCATAGCAACAGACAGTATATTTCACTATATTTCTGCTCAGCTACTCTCCCATCACACACCTTAATAATCCCTGGGAACCCTAAGAACAAGGTCCTAAATTTGTTCATCTTTCTATTTCAAACACATGGTATACACATCATTTCATGGCTGCAATCACCATCTGCAGTGATTTTGGAGCCCAAAAAAATGAAGTCTGACACTGTTCCCACTATTTCTCCATCTATTTCCCATGAAGTGATGGGACCAGATGCCATGATCTTCGCTTTCTGAATGTTGAGCTTTAAGCCAACTTTTTCACTCTCCACTTTCACTTTCATCAAGAGGCTTTTTAGTTTCTCTTCACTTTCTGCCATAAGGGTGGTGTCATCTGCATATCTGAGGTTATTGATATTTCTCCATAAACCTTTCTGGTCTGCATTGTATTTTCTTAACATAAAAGCCCAGCAAAGGAAGACAGTATTCTAAATGTACAAGACTTAGCTCTGGAGGAAGTTATTTAAATTACCATTATAAAAGGGAAAGGATGCCTGCTCCTAAGGAATACTATGAAAGAGGCAAAAATCATCAATCAACTACTCAAAAAATTATTAGAAACTTAACTAAAGAGACAAAATGTTAAAAACATACATTCATATAAGCCCCTCATATTTGTCAGGCACAGCTACAAACCTGAGTATATACTGAGCACAAGACAATTCCCTATTATATGGAGCTCATAACGTAACAAAAAGTGAATATATTAGACAATTAGATGTAAAAGGCAGAAATATCAAGCTTCTTCACAAATATACAGTATTTAAGATAATCTAATAACTGGAATGAGATATACAAATAGAACATTAAAACATATGACTACATCAATCCATCCCCCTAAAATGTATGGATATGAAAATATCTGTGTATACTCACACATACACATTCTTCCCAAATTTTAATAGACTGAACTCAATCTTAATCCTAATGCCACCCCAGTCTTTCAATAAAAACTGACAAAGTGAATCTAAAACTTATATGAAAATACAGGATCTAGAATAGCTAAACAATCTTTAAAAAAGAAAAACAAAATTGGAAGAGTAATCCATCTGACTTTAAAGAACTTAAACTTGAGGCAATCAAGAGTGTGCTATTAGCATTAGCATAAGGATAAACAAATAGGTGAATGGAACAGAAAATAGAAACTGACCAACAACTATAGAGTGAAATTAATTTTCAACAAAAATGCCAAAGAAATTCAATGAAGAATAAAAACTCTAAGAATGGTTATGGAATAATGAATATCTATTGAAAAGAAAATTAATCTCTAGCTCCTACCTCACAGAATGTACAAAAATTAAAGTAGGCTGAAAATACAATTTCTAAATTTTTGAAGGTTTTAAAAGAAAAGAGAATATATCTTTAACCTGGAAGTAGGCAATGGTATCTTAGCCAAAATATCAAAGGCAGTATTCTAAAAAAGATAAATTAAGACTTTATCAAAATTTAAAACTTCTGCTCATCCAAAGACACCATTAAGAAACTGAAGAATTGAGCTATAAACTAGGAAAAATATTCAAAATATTCTGACAAAGGATTTGTAGCCAAAACATATAAAGAACTCTTAAAAATCACAAATAGAACAATTGATGCAACAGAAAAAAAAAAAAACAAACAGGCAAAAGACTTACACAGAAAGCATCATATTCAAAATATTCTGACAAAGGATTTGTATCCAATATACAAAGAATTCTTACAACTCACAAATAGGACAACTAGTGCAAAAAAAAAAAAAAAAAAAAAACAGACAAAAGACTTAGACAGAAAGCAAGATGGATGAATGGCCAATAAGCACAAAAAAATGTTATCAGTATCATTAGTCATCAGGAAAATGAATATCAAAACTACAATAATTTGCCATTATACAACCACTAAAACAGCTGAAATTTAAAAGTCTGACAAAACTCAATGTTGGCGATAATGTGAAGCAATTAGAGCTCTCATATATTTCTTTTGAGAATGTAAAATGACTCAACTTGAATGCTGGAAAATGGACTAGTGGTTTCTTAAACGTCTACCCTTTATAAAATTACGTTCTCAAACCAGTCAATCCTAAAGGAAATCAACCTGGAATATTCATTGAAAGAACTGATGCTGAAGCTGAAGCTCCAATACTTTGGCCACCTGATACGAAGAGTCAACTCATTGGAAAAGACTGATGCTGGGAAAGATTGGAAGCAAAAAGGAGAAGGGGGCAGCAGAGGATGAGATGGTTAAATATCATCACCGACTTAATGGACATGAATTTGAGCAAACTCTGGGAGACAGTCGGAGAAGGCAATGGCACTCCACTCCAGTATTTTTGCTTGGAAAATCCCATGGATGGAGGAGCCTGGTGGGCTGCAGTCCATGGGATCGCGAAGTTGGATACGACTGAGCAACTTAACTTTCACTTTTCACTGTCATGCATTGGAGAAGGAAATGGTAACCCACTCCGGTGTTCTTGCCTGGAGAATCCCAGGGACACAGAGCCTGGTAGGCTGCATCTCTGGGGTCACACAGAGTCGGACACGACTGAAGCGACTTAGCAGCAGCAGCAGCAGCTGGGAGACAGTGGAGGACAGGGAAAGCTGGCATGCTGCAGTCCATGGGATAACAAAGAAACATGACTTTGTGACTAAACAACAAGTTTTTACCAAAAAAGAAAACACACTTTCACAAAAAGACTTGTACACAAATGTTCATAGCAGTATCATTCACAATAACTATAGCTGAAAACAATAGAAAAGGGGTAATAAATAAATTCTGGTATACACTATACAATAGGACACTACTTAGCAAGAAATAATTCAGGTATCATCATCGACTCAATGGACATCAATTTGCGCAAACTCTGGGAGACAGTGGAGGACAGGGAAGCCTGTCGTGCTGCAGTCCATGGGGTCACAAACAGTTGGAAACAACTGAGCAACTGAACTGAACTAGCAATAAAGGGAACAAATTACTCATAAATGAAAATATCACAGATAAATTTTACAGACTTTAGATGAGCAGAAGAAACCAAACACAAAGAAATGAACATTCTGTGATTCCATTTATGAAGTTCTCCAACTGGCAAAACTAATCCAAAGTGGAAAATAAAATCAGAACATTAATTGCCAGGGCAGGAAATGACAAAGAAGGGACACAAAAGAAATCCCTGGATAGACAGCAATGCTCTATATTATGAGTTGGGAAGTTATAAGACTGTCTGTCTGGATGGCTCCATCTCTCTCTGTAAAACATCACCTCTGCTCTCCCATAGAACTGCTCTCTGGTTTCCAACCAGGAAAACAGTCAAAAATAAATCTCATCATTCTGGAAAATAATTCCCCCAGGTATCAAAGTCCAAAAAAAAAAAAAAAAAGACTTCATTTGTTTGTCAAAATCATGTAGCTAAGACATGCACATTTCAATGTATATAAATTATAACTTAAAAAATGATAAAAATAATAAATAGAATGTGGGTGTAAACAAATGAAATAATGGCAGAAAGTTGATAAGTGTTGAAACTGTCTGGCTCATGAGGTCCATTATTCTATTTTGTTTACTTTCTATACGATTGATATTTGTTTAGAATGAAAAACTTCTATATGTGAACAAAAAATAAATTGCCTTATACCTGACTTCTGGAAAAGATATCACTCTTGGGTCTTTCTTCAGCGTTACTGACGCTGCTAATAATAAAGTTGATGAAGATGATAATGCTATTCCACCCACTTAATAATACTGTGTACTAGACACAATGCTCATTACACTGTGATGAATAAGACAAGCACAATCTTTATCTCTCAGATGTATAAACAAAATGAATAAGGAAATAAAACATATGCATATATATATATATATATATGTGTGTGTGTGTGTCTCCACAAACTGTAGTGAGTGTTCTGAAAGGAGGGGAAAAAAAAGGATGTTTTAATATAGAATATTGATTTAATCCTTCTGAAAGTGAAAGTCATCAGTCATGTCTGACTCTTTGCAACCCCATGGTCTATAGAGTCCATGGAATTCTCCAGGTCAGAATACTGGAATGGGTAGCCTTTCCCTAGGGGATCATCCCAACTGAGGGATAGAACTCAGGTCTCCCGCTTTGCAGGCGGATGTTTTACCAGCTGAGCCACTTTACTGAGCACTTATCATTTGATAGATATTGGGTTAAACACTTTAAAATGATGCACTCATTGAAATATGTATACTATCATGTAAGAAATGAATTGCCAGTCTATGTTCAATGCAGGATGCAGGATGCTTGGGGCTGGTGTATGGGGATGATCTGGAGGGATGAAGTGGGGTGGGAGGTGGGAGGGGGGTTCATGTTTGGGAGTTCGTGTAAAAAAATAAATAAATACAAAAAATAAAAAATAAAAAAATAAAATAAAATAAAATAAAATAAAATGATGCACTCAAGGATAATGTCACCCCCTTACATATGTGAAAACTGAGAGACAATTATATTTTTAGAGCTAATAAGTGGCAGACAGCATGTACTTGTGCTACTCTATCCTTAATACCTAGCCTGATATTATTATCCATCCTGAGTATAAGTTTGGGGTTAGTAAGTAATGAAGACTTTGATAACAACATATGTGTTCCTTTCAAGGACCTAATTTTTCCATAAGAAGCTGGTCTGACTATTATTATGTAGTAACGAGATAAGTCAGCCTATAAGATTCTGCAGGATATAATGCTCTCCCTAGTTCGATTAAGTCCCTCCATCCAATCTACTTTCTACACAGGAGCCACTTTACATTATGATTCTCCTTAAAACTATCCATTAGCCTCACAATTCACTTAAAGAAAAAAAAAAAGAAAATTCTAACAAAAGGCCTCTACCACTTACCCAATGGATTAGTCACTATGGTCAACTTACTCATCCTCCAACAAGCTAAGCTGTCTCCAACATAGGTTCCTTGTATTTCCTTTTCCTTCTGCCTGGAATTCCCTTTTCCCAAGTTGACACATGGCCTTCTCCTTCAGTTTTTCCAATAACTGAGAGGACTTCTCTCACTATCCTGTATAAAGCAGTGTATGATTTATTTGTCTCCTTTACTTGTGTTCTTTGTCTGCATAGCACCTACTGTCACCTGATTCAACATGTTCTGTCAGCATCCACGTGTAGTTAGTGGCCATCTCATTGGACAGCACACCGTAAACAGCATGAAGGTAAGCTTGTCTGTGAGGCAGAAGGAAGAGGCAGAAAAACACATTCTCACAGCATGGGAGGGAGGAGAAGAATGAAAAATAGGGTGCCCACTTGACTAGAATAGTCAGGGTGAAAGCCAAACTGCAGAATATTTAGTACAAGTCCAATGTTGCTTTTAGTAGTAAGACATCCAATTAAGAATAGTTGCAATATCTACATCAGGGGGTCTCCAGCCTCTGGGATCCAATGCCTGATGATCTGAGGTAGAGTTAATGTAATAAAACAGAAATAATGTGCACAAAAAATGTAATGAGCTTGAATCATTCCGAAACCATCCCTCCTACCCCAACAGGTACACTGAAAACTTATCTTCACCAAACCACTCCCTGGTGCCTAGAAGGTTGGGAACCACTCATCTACATTATACATTATTAGCAAGAGACACAAAATGCTAGTCAAGATACAAAAGAAAATCAAGGTTTCGAATCAATAAAATCTGTAATTTTTTATTCACCTCAGATTGAAGTGAATATTGTGGCAGATCAGCTACCAAATAAAACAAAGTTTATGCTGCTGCTGCTGCTGCTCCTGCTAAGTTGCTTCAGTCGTGTCCGACTCTGTGCGACTCCATAGATGGCAACCCACCAGGCTCCCCCATCCCTGGGATTCCCCATGCAAGAATACTGGAGTGGGTTGCCATTTCCTTCTCCAATGCATGAAAGTGAAAAGTGAAAGTGAATTTGCTCAGTCATGCCCGATTCTTAGCAACACCATGGGCTGCAGCGTACCAGGCTCCTCCATCCACAGGACTCTCCAGGCAAGTAAACTGGAGTGGGCTGCCATTCCCTTCTCCACCCACATCTTAGAAACCAGCTCAAAGATTGCATACAAGCAACATGTTGAGTTTTCAGGGCATTGGCAGGAACAGAGCGGATCAATCAATAACTAGCAAATGGGTCCTAGCCATTCCTTGGAGAGCCTTCTGAGCCACTGCTGTTGAACTGCATTCATTTGATCCTGGTAAGACCCAAATCCCCTTTAAATGGAGTGGCTGCACTCCTAACAGCTCTGCCCACTTGGCCTGCAAAGACTCTTATTCTGTTTTACACCTGGTGGCTTCTCTGACAAAACACTGTCCCTGCCCAGGAGCCCCAGTCCCAAAGCACTCCAAGCCAGGGATGATTCTGCCGGCCGCCTTCAAGAAGTGAAGTGAGGCTCAACACAACTCCTGCGCCCACTTCCAGCTTTGCCCACTTTCCCATCAAGGGTCGAGGATTTTTTTTCTTCCCCCAGAAAGCTTGAAGCACACAAAAGCGATAAATCAGCAATAGGAAACAAGGTCACAGGATTTACAGCACATGATCCAAACACGTGCTGAGCCAAATTGGCCTTTAGTCACTCAAATGGACATAAAACGTGCCTGGGCCAACACTTGATTTTCACCATTTGCCCTTATTGCAAGATAAAGGCTGTCGCCTCAGCCTCCCTGGGAATTTCTCTGTGGCTGAACAGCTTCCTAAATGCTGGCCTTTGTGCGATAATCATTTTCAGGCATTGCTTTAAATCATCTTTCTCCTTTACTAATTTATCTCTGGCCGACAGCAAAGCTATGTGTGCTGAGGTAGGCGATTGAGTGGCTCACTGATTAGCCCTATATTAGCATCAACAATGCGTTCCCAACCACCCTGAAATGTGCATGCTGGTGAGGGAAAGTGGGGAGAGACCCAAACTGAAGAAACTGCTAAAATAAAAAGCATTATTAACTGAGTGGGGAAACCAATAATCAAAAACGTCTGCTTTCATTAAAAAAAAAAAAAATTACTCTGGGTATTCCACAGGAGAGACAAAATGGGAGCTTGAATACAGTTTTCAATGAATTCAGACCTCAAAAGTTACATGTAATTACAGTATGCCTTGGCTCTCTATTCATGCTACTCACTTAATCAGTTTAAACTAAATTTCAACCTAGGCATTTTTTTTTCAAAGTGTTTTGCATTCTAGCATATCCTAGAAGGCTCGAGACCATGCAGGCTAATTATGGGTTCCTTTTTTCTAATGCTTTTGGTATAGTCTCCTAGCTGCATTCCTGCAAGCTTCACTTTTGAGATTGGAGCAGACAAAACCCTACAGAGGCAGCCACAAAAATCTAGCAGCTACGCCACACTTGCAGCAGCCTCTAGGAAATGAATGCAAAACATTTCTCTCCTGGCAAAGGCTCCATGCCCCTGAAATGAAGTCATCTATTTCCAGGCCATCCTGCCTTCCGTCATACCAGCCTCAAATACCAGACAGCACATGACTAGCATCCCGCCCCACACAAGCATCCAAGTGGTGAATCTGAGCCTGATTTTGCTGGCGTGGGGGAACAAACCTAGAGAGCTGCATGCAAAAGATGATTCTAATCTCTGTATGTTTCTCGTTTGCATATAAAAGGTAGCCCTTGAACACGTAGGCTTCCCATCAAGTCCCACTGGTGTGGAAGGTCCTTAAACACGGCCAGTTCATAAGGAGACCATCCAACAAGGATGCGCTGGCGGTCAATGAACAGACTGATGAACGTAGAATGCAGACATCAACAAGGACTTAAAAGAAAACTCACCTGCGCTAAGACATCAACGCGCTAGATGACCTTGGCCAAGGCACTTGACCTCTGTAAGCCTCAATGACCTGAACAGTAAAACCAAATGAAACCAAAATCTTGAAGAAAATCAGATGTGGAATATAATTACTCAGATGAACTTTCTGGAGTAATTTACGATCCCAAAGGCAACAGTCAAAACAGGAAACCAACTTCAAAAGTACCAACACAGAAGGNAACTTTGGCCACCTCATGCGAAGAGTTGACTCATTGGAGAAGACTCTGATGCTGGGAGGGATTGGGGGCAGGAGGAGAAGGGGAGGACCAAGGATGAGATGGCTGGATGGCATCACGGACTCGATGGACGTGAGTCTGAGTGAACTCCGGGAGATGGTGATGAACAGGGAGGCCTGGTGTGCTGCAATTCATGGGGTCGCAAAGAGTCAGACACGACTGAGCGACTGAACTGAACTGAACTGAACTGAACTTAAAATAATTTGTTGGGGCTCCCCTGGTGGCTCAGTGGTGGAGAACCCACCTGCCAATGTGGGACACACATAGATTTGATCTCTGATCCAGGAAGATCCCACATGCCACAGAGCAACTAAGCCCATGTGCCACAAGTACTGAGCCTGTGCTCCAGAGCCTGGGAGCTACAGCTACTGAGCCCATGTACCGCAACTACTGAAGCCCACGTGCCCTAGAGACCCTGCCGCAAGAAGAGAAGCCACTGCAAGAAGAGAAGCCGCTACAATGAGAAGCCCACACCCCACAATAAAGAATAGCTCCCCACTTGTCACAACTAGAGAAAAGCCCATGCAACAATGAAGACCCAGAATAGCAATAAATAAATAAATAAATAAAATTACCAAAAAATAACAATTGGGCCACATTTCAATATAAATGTACAATTAGATTCTAATCTTCCAACAAAGAATGTCAAATTATTACTCATATCATTCCTCCAATATCTAATATACAATATATTCAATGTAAATATGAACCTTTTTATTAATGTTTTTTTTCCCTTAAAAACATCTATAAAGTAATTTTCCAAGCAGTTTTGACCCAAACTGTTTCATATCAATATATAATTGACACATAACATTATATCAGTTTCAGTTCAGTTCAGTTCAGTCACTCAGTCGTGTCCAACTCTTTGCGACTCCATGAATCGCAGCACGC
>SJYX01001371.1:0-20454 GCA_006410675.1 Oreotragus oreotragus
TACAGGGAAGCAGTCACAAAAAGGGAGCCACCTGTACTTGGGCTCAGTGGGTCAGAGGTGGAGCCAGGGTTCCCTGCAGGCTGCCCCCCGCCTCCCCGCTGACCCGCACCTCCTAACAGTCCCACTTACTGCTCCGTCTCAAAACACCACACCCGACAGTTTCTCCAGAGCTTCTATCTGTGGACGCCCCCCGCCCATTTCCACTGTATCCCTCGTCCTGTCACGCCACCCCAGTTGAGAGGCCCTGCCCGACGGCTGGGATCACAGACTCAGCCTGATCCCCTAAACCCGCCAGTTCTCCAGGTCCTGGGCACCAGAGTCTGGCAGTGGCAGGCCACTGGGATAAACGTACAGACACGCCGACTGAAGCGTTAGTGGCTCAGTTGTGTCCGACTCCTTGTGACCCCCACGGACGATAGCCCGCTAGGCTCCTCTGTCCATGGGATTCTCCAGGCAGGAATACTGGAGGGGGTTGCCACTCCCTTCTCCAGGGGATCTTCCTGACCCGGGGAACGAACCCCAAGTCTCCTGCACTGTGGTTAGACGTGTTGACTGGTCCCACTTGAAATTCATGGCCACAACGGGCAACCTGCGGTGCTGGGCCGGGCAAGCCCAGCTTGAGCTCAGTCCAGGGGGTTCTCCGAGTGCGGTCCTTGCCGCATGAGCCCCACCTGGGAGCTTGTGAGAAAGGCAGATCCAGGCTCTGCTGAATCAATCCTCACGTTAACAAGGCCCCCCAGGGGACTCTCATGCCCCTGAGCCTAATCCACTCTGTCTCCCATTCTCCTCAGGCCCCCCGGGAAACTTTTTTGTGAAGGGCCAGATAGCAAATATTTTAGGTTTTGCAGGCCACAGGGTCTCCATTACCACCATACCCAACTCAGCCGCTGTAGAGCGAAAGCGGCCACAGACCACACATTCAGTTCAATTCAGTTCAGTTCAGTCGCTCAGTCGTGTCCGTCTCTTTGTGACCCCATGAACCGCAGCAAGCCAGGCCTCCCTGTCCATCACTAACTCCCGGAGTCCACCCAAACCCACGTCCATCGAGTCCGTGATGCCATCCAACCATCTCATCCTCTGTCATCCCCTTTTCCTCCTGCCCTCAATCTTTCCCAGCATCAGGGTCTTTTCAAATACTTAGACCACCGCATCAGGTGGTCTAAGTATTGAAGTTTCAGCTTCAACATCAGTCCCTCCAATGAACACCTAGAACTGATCTCCTTTAGGATGGACTGGTTGATCTCCTTGCAGTCCAAGGGACTCTCAAGAGTCTTCACCAACACCACAGTTCAAAAGCATCAATTCTTCGGTGCTCAGCCTTCTTTATAGTCCAACTCTCACATCCATACATGACCACTGGAAAAACCATAGCTTTGACTAGATGGACCTTTGTTGGCAAAGTAATGTCTCTGCTTTTTAATATGCTGTCTAGGCTGGTACATAAACTTGATTTAAAAAGTGAGTGGGGGGCAGGCTTTGGCTCATGGGTGGTCTGCCCACCTGTACCCCAGACCAAACTTCCTGAACTGTGATATGCCTTCCCAGTCATGTCCAGCTCTTTGCGATCCCATGGACTGCAGCATCCCAGGCTTCCTTGTCTATCACCAACTCCCGGAGTTACTCAAACTCATGTCCACTGAGTCGGTGATGCCATCCAACCATCTCATCCTCTGTTGTCCCCTTTTCCTCCCGCCTTCAATCTTTCCCAGCATCAGGGTCTTTTCCAATGAGTCAGTTCTTCGCATCAGGTGGCCAAAGTTTTGGAGTTTCAGCTTCAGCATTAGTCCTTCCAACGAATATTCAGGACTGATCTGCTTTAGGATGGACTGGTTGGATCTCTTTGATGATGTCCAAAGGCTAACTCTCCCTCTCCTCTTACCCCTGAGGTATCTGATGACCCCTCTCTGCTCCTCGAGGCTCTGGGACCGCTGCCCTCTCTCTCTCTCGGTTCTCCAACCCCCCTGGCCACTGCTACTCAGCTTCCCTGGATGGTCCGCAATCCTGCCCCAAGTGCCCACCTGAGACCTCTTCTCTCACTCACCTTCCCCAGGGAGCTCAAATATGTTCAAGGTTTTAAATCCCAGCTATGAGCCAGTGGTCCCTCATTCCTCTCTGATCCGGACTCTCCCCTCAAAGCCACACTCCTCCCAGCTGCCTGCCCGACATCTTCACTTGGCTATCAGAAAGCTTCTTAATGAACATGTCCAGACCAATGGTGATTCTCACCTTCCTAAACCTGCTCCATCCATAGTCTCCTGGGCTGGTCCACTGCAATGCCCCTCTTTCAGGACCTCAAGAGAAGTCTTGTCAATCTTGAGTCCTCTTTCTTGCTCTCATGGCCCACATCTAATCATCGCAACCCCCGAAAGCTCAATCTTCAAAACAGAGCTGGAACCCAAACATTTCTAAGCTCTTCTGCCAGCATCAGCTCTCACGTGGATGACTGCCAGAGTCTCCTGAATGGTCTCCTCACTGCACCCTGCTTGCCTCCCTTCTGCTCAGCACAGCGGCCAAAGGACCTTTCTGGACTCCAAAGCAGGTCCCACCACACCCAGAGCCTCACCCCAACCTGGAGAGCCTGTCCTGACTGTCCCCTGCCTCCAAGCCCCCAGATGTGATAAAACTCTGCACCACATCACCCAACTCTGCTGGCTCACTGCACTGCAGTCACACTGGCCTCCTGGCTGGTGCGCAAACATCTCTCTGCCCCAGGACATTGGCTCCTGCTGTCCCCCATGCCTGGTACCCTCTTTCTTAAGATTTCTCTTTCACTTGTCAGGGATCTACCCAGCTGCCACTGTCTATCAGAAAGACACTCCTGGACCACACCATATAAAACAGCATTCGCTCCTCCTAGCACCCCATTTCCCTACCACTTTATTTTCCTTTATACCATTTATCATCCCTGGTGCACTATACATTTACCCATTTGCCCCACGAAAGCCCACAAGAGGGACTGCGTGTGGTTCACTATCCTAGAACCACTCACCTGGCCTTCACCACCAGCACCTGCATTTGTTAAGAAGCCCTGTTCAGGTGGGGCAGAGAGGGAAGCCCCCTCACCCCCTTCCCAGTCTCCCAGCACCAAGGTCACACTCCCACTGGTCTGCCGCTGGCCCTGCTCACACCTGCCAACCTTAAACCTCCTATCCGCACAAAAGGAAACAGGCTCAGCGAGAGGAGGTGATTCACGTGGCACCAGGGAAACCTCTTCTGCTAGCAAGGACACGACCAGCCACCACGGAGAGGAGACCAAGCAGGTTCTGACATCAGAACCTTAAAGAATCATACTTTTCTAGACCTGAAGCCACAAGGAGGTTCAAATTACAGCCGGAAAAATTTTACATTCATTTATGTAAGAGACTGATGTCTTAGCCTAAGATTTTGTGTAGGGGGAACAAGGGTGGACTGTGTGGAAACACTTGCAGTGAGTCACTTGACAGATGTGACAAGGGGGAGACGGTAAAACCACGCCCACCCCAGCCTTCAGCATTCCTCTTGTACTGAATCCCCCAAGCCTGGGTCAAGGTGGGTTCACCCTGACTCAGGGGTCCTCTGCCTCCAGAGACCCTCTGGAGGCCTCTGCGGTAACTGCACTTTTCCTGGGCTACCTGTTAGGCAGCTGCCACCTGTCCCCTCCCCTTCCCCTGGAGGACCTGGCTTCACGCACCCGCACCTCGCAGAAGCCGGGTTACACCCTGCCCTGTGTTCCCATGGCAACCTAAAGCCGCGCCCCGCCCCCACCCCACCCCGCTCCCCGGCTCAACATCTGTCCTCCGCCCGATTCGCCTGACGGGCCGAGCCTGGTCTGATTCACCCCGTCCCCAGTGCCGTGCCCCGGACCTGGCACACAGTCAGCGCTGGCAGGATGCATAACTAGATCTTGGAAAAGAAAGGAAGGCAGGTCAGCGGGAAAGGGGTGAGGAGAACGGCCTCTTCGACCACCGTGCAGGATCGGCCAATCCAGGCCTTCCACTAGGTCCTGGATGAGTTCGTTACCCTCTAGGGACCACAGTTTCCCCATCTGTAAAACCGGGAAGCGGGGCGGGCGGCCTCTCCCTCAGGGCCGGGGAGCGGCCGAGCCCAGGTCCACAGCCAGCGGCGCCGGGGACGCGGGGCGCCGGGCGGGATCCTCAGGACCCGCCGCCTCCTCCGCCCGGGACACCTAGGGCCGCGGCTCCGGGCCCAGATGTGTATAAGAGACAGAGCCAGGCCTCCCTGTCCATCACTAACTCCCGGAGTCCACCCAAACCCACGTCCATCGAGTCCGTGATGCCATCCAACCATCTCATCCTCTGTCATCCCCTTTTCCTCCTGCCCTCAATCTTTCCCAGCATCAGGGTCTTTTCAAATACTTAGACCACCGCATCAGGTGGTCTAAGTATTGAAGTTTCAGCTTCAACATCAGTCCCTCCAATGAACACCTAGAACTGATCTCCTTTAGGATGGACTGGTTGATCTCCTTGCAGTCCAAGGGACTCTCAAGAGTCTTCACCAACACCACAGTTCAAAAGCATCAATTCTTCGGTGCTCAGCCTTCTTTATAGTCCAACTCTCACATCCATACATGACCACTGGAAAAACCATAGCTTTGACTAGATGGACCTTTGTTGGCAAAGTAATGTCTCTGCTTTTTAATATGCTGTCTAGGCTGGTACATAAACTTGATTTAAAAAGTGAGTGGGGGGCAGGCTTTGGCTCATGGGTGGTCTGCCCACCTGTACCCCAGACCAAACTTCCTGAACTGTGATATGCCTTCCCAGTCATGTCCAGCTCTTTGCGATCCCATGGACTGCAGCATCCCAGGCTTCCTTGTCTATCACCAACTCCCGGAGTTACTCAAACTCATGTCCACTGAGTCGGTGATGCCATCCAACCATCTCATCCTCTGTTGTCCCCTTTTCCTCCCGCCTTCAATCTTTCCCAGCATCAGGGTCTTTTCCAATGAGTCAGTTCTTTGCATCAGGTGGCCAAAGTTTTGGAGTTTCAGCTTCAGCATTAGTCCTTCCAACGAATATTCAGGACTGATCTGCTTTAGGATGGACTGGTTGGATCTCTTTGATGATGTCCAAAGGCTAACTCTCCCTCTCCTCTTACCCCTGAGGTATCTGATGACCCCTCTCTGCTCCTCGAGGCTCTGGGACCGCTGCCCTCTCTCTCTCTCGGTTCTCCAACCCCCCTGGCCACTGCTACTCAGCTTCCCTGGATGGTCCGCAATCCTGCCCCAAGTGCCCACCTGAGACCTCTTCTCTCACTCACCTTCCCCAGGGAGCTCAAATATGTTCAAGGTTTTAAATCCCAGCTATGAGCCAGTGGTCCCTCATTCCTCTCTGATCCGGACTCTCCCCTCAAAGCCACACTCCTCCCAGCTGCCTGCCCGACATCTTCACTTGGCTATCAGAAAGCTTCTTAATGAACATGTCCAGACCAATGGTGATTCTCACCTTCCTAAACCTGCTCCATCCATAGTCTCCTGGGCTGGTCCACTGCAATGCCCCTCTTTCAGGACCTCAAGAGAAGTCTTGTCAATCTTGAGTCCTCTTTCTTGCTCTCATGGCCCACATCTAATCATCGCAACCCCCGAAAGCTCAATCTTCAAAACAGAGCTGGAACCCAAACATTTCTAAGCTCTTCTGCCAGCATCAGCTCTCACGTGGATGACTGCCAGAGTCTCCTGAATGGTCTCCTCACTGCACCCTGCTTGCCTCCCTTCTGCTCAGCACAGCGGCCAAAGGACCTTTCTGGACTCCAAAGCAGGTCCCACCACACCCAGAGCCTCACCCCAACCTGGAGAGCCTGTCCTGACTGTCCCCTGCCTCCAAGCCCCCAGATGTGATAAAACTCTGCACCACATCACCCAACTCTGCTGGCTCACTGCACTGCAGTCACACTGGCCTCCTGGCTGGTGCGCAAACATCTCTCTGCCCCAGGACATTGGCTCCTGCTGTCCCCCATGCCTGGTACCCTCTTTCTTAAGATTTCTCTTTCACTTGTCAGGGATCTACCCAGCTGCCACTGTCTATCAGAAAGACACTCCTGGACCACACCATATAAAACAGCATTCGCTCCTCCTAGCACCCCATTTCCCTACCACTTTATTTTCCTTTATACCATTTATCATCCCTGGTGCACTATACATTTACCCATTTGCCCCACGAAAGCCCACAAGAGGGACTGCGTGTGGTTCACTATCCTAGAACCACTCACCTGGCCTTCACCACCAGCACCTGCATTTGTTAAGAAGCCCTGTTCAGGTGGGGCAGAGAGGGAAGCCCCCTCACCCCCTTCCCAGTCTCCCAGCACCAAGGTCACACTCCCACTGGTCTGCCGCTGGCCCTGCTCACACCTGCCAACCTTAAACCTCCTATCCGCACAAAAGGAAACAGGCTCAGCGAGAGGAGGTGATTCACATGGCACCAGGGAAACCTCTTCTGCTAGCAAGGACACGACCAGCCACCACGGAGAGGAGACCAAGCAGGTTCTGACATCAGAACCTTAAAGAATCATACTTTTCTAGACCTGAAGCCACAAGGAGGTTCATATTACAGCCGGAAAAATTTTACATTCATTTATGTAAGAGACTGATGTCTTAGCCTAAGATTTTGTGTAGGGGGAACAAGGGTGGACTGTGTGGAAACACTTGCAGTGAGTCACTTGACAGATGTGACAAGGGGGAGACGGTAAAACCAAGCCCACCCCAGCCTTCAGCATTCCTCTTGTACTGAATCCCCCAAGCCTGGGTCAAGGTGGGTTCACCCTGACCCAGGGGTCCTCTGCCTCCAGGGACCCTCTGGAGGCCTCTGCGGTAACTGCACTTTTCCTGGGCTACCTGTTAGGCAGCTGCCACCTGTCCCCTCCCCTTCCCCTGGAGGACCTGGCTTCACGCACCCGCACCTCGCAGAAGCCGGGTTACACCCTGCCCTGTGTTCCCATGGCAACCTAAAGCCGCGCCCCGCCCCCACCCCACCCCGCTCCCCGGCTCAACATCTGTCCTCCGCCCGATTCGCCTGACGGGCCGAGCCTGGTCTGATTCACCCCGTCCCCAGTGCCGTGCCCCGGACCTGGCACACAGTCAGCGCTGGCAGGATGCATAACTAGATCTTGGAAAAGAAAGGAAGGCAGGTCAGCGGGAAAGGGGTGAGGAGAACGCCCTCTTTGACCACCGTGCAGGATCGGCCAATCCAGGCCTTCCACTAGGTCCTGGATGAGTTCGTTACCCTCTAGGGACCACAGTTTCCCCATCTGTAAAACCGGGAAGCGGGGCGGGCGGCCTCTCCCTCAGGGCCGGGGAGCGGCCGAGCCCAGGTCCACAGCCAGCGGCGCCGGGGACGCGGGGCGCCGGGCGGGATCCTCAGGACCCGCCGCCTCCTCCGCCCGGGACACCTAGGGCCGCGGCTCCGGGCCCTCCCGACTCTACGCGGCCCGAGATGCGGCCGGGGCGCGGGGTCTGGCTCACCTGGAGGTGACGAGCACCGCCGGGGACTGCATGACGGCGAGGGGCTCCGGGCGGGGCGTGCGATCACGCGACCGCGGGCGCCGGCGTCGCCGCGTCCCCGCCCCGCCCGCCCCGGCTCGGGCTCGGGCTCGGGCTCGGGCTCGGGCTCGGGCTCCTGCCTGGCCCGCCGCCTAGTGGCCGCGGCGCTCGGCCGGACGCGGCCTTGGTTTTCCAGGCCTTTCTGGAATTCTGGGCGGAGATTCAGGGCTGAGGACCGTGCGCGGGTCGGCGCTGCTGGAGGCCCCGGACGCGCCGAGCGCGCCCCCGTCCCGAGCCATCCCGAGGCGCGCGCGTCCTATGTCCCGGCGTCGTTAGAGACAGCGCCCCGTTCACTTTTAGGAGTGTCCCAAGCGTCCCGCTTCCGGATGATATATCATTCGGTTCTGCTTCCTTGGGGAGAGTTTTGGGGAAACAACGCAACCGTGCACAGGGTCCCAAGGATGCTCTAAGAGACGTTTCCAGCGTCAAACGAGGTCAGAGAGCCCATCAAACAAAACGAAACACTCTGTGCGGGGTGATCTAAAGAAACAACAGGCTGACACCCCACCCCCCACCCCCGAGGCCTTCCAAGGGCTTTCCTTAAGGAGGCCAACAGGCCCTTCCCAGCAAAAGCTTCTGAGAACTGGGTTTCTTCTTCCTCACTAAAGAAATGTTCTGAACCTTGTTAAAACTGTAAGGCTTTATTCAAGGCTGTTGCAACAGGAGTCAAGACTTTCCCAATGGGGTGAGAGTTCAGGCTCAGCCCTGAATACAGCAAGGACAGTGGGACTGGAGCCGGGGACAGGGGGAGATCAGTGATGGAGGTACAGGTAGCCAAGGGTGAGGATCCTTGCTGAATTCTAGCCTGAAGGCGGGCTAGGGGCTTAGAAGACAGGAACGGATGGGAGGTGAGGAATTTGATCAGATACCAAGGGTGATCAGGTATCAAAGGGAGAGAGCCTTTCTCAACTGACTTAGCAGGATTCTTGCTGAGACTGGGCTGGGCAGGCCAGAGACAGGGCAGGCACCAAGGTCAAAGGCCCAGTTGAGAAGAGGGCTCAGAGGAGCCTAAAGTTTGGTCAAGAAGAGGGTCTCTGTCCCCCAAAGTTTCCCTCTCAGAGAGCTGCTAAAACTACCCGCCCCCCTCCAGGCACCATCCCCTCCTTTCCTCCTTTCCTAATGACACCCCCTTCCCCATACTGCTCCTGCCCCCAAGTTCTAAGAGGTGGGGCTTCTGCTGGACTGCATTCTCCCAAAATGCCACTCCTGCACCACCCTGGAACTCTAATCACCAGTGTCCCAGCTCTTTGCAACCACCTGTAAAACCCTTAGCTCAGGGCCTGGCTCGCAGTGACATCAGAGCCGTGTGAGTGTTTGTGTTGCTAAGTGCTAAGTTACTTCAGTCGGGTCCGACTCTTTGTGACCCCCATGGGCTATAGCCCACCAGGCTCCTCTGTCCATGGGATTTTCCAGGCAAGAATACCGGAATGGGTTGCCTTTTTCTGCTCCAGGGGATCTTCATGACACAGGGATGGAACCCAGGTCTCTTTTGCCTCCTGCATGGGTAGGTGGGTTCCTTACCACTAGTGCTACCTGGGAAGCCTGTGATGCTCTAACGTTCAGCAACTAAAATGACTGGTCTCTCTGCTTCTGCTACTAGTCAGAGTTCCTCACAAAGCCACTCTCTCTCCCTCGTGACCTTTTCATTCATTCATTCAACAGCTATCTACTGGGCTGGGCCTCTGTTTGGGGGCCTGTGGAGGCTCCTGAGCTGTTGGTGGCAAGGACACCACGGCCCAGGGTTCCGTCTGTGGACTCGCTGCCTCCAGCTTCCCCTTTCCTGTCCTCTCTTCAAGGTTCTAGCTCCTTCCTACTGTCTGCTTACTCCCCTTTGTCCACTGAGGGTCTTCAGGGAGCCACAGCTTGGTGGGTGATGGGTGTCCCTGTCCCGGCTCCCATGGCTGCCTTTGGGTCCACAGCTGGAGATCCTGACAGGCGAGGTCACAAAACTGTTGGAGCTGAGAGTTAGGCTGAGCTGCGGAGAAGGCAACCCAGGAGGGTGCAGACTGGAAGCACACACATCCCAGGGCAAGCACAGGTGGGAGCTGCAAAGAGTGGGACCCTGCACCCCCAGCGGAGCTGGTGGCATGTCGGTCACCCATGCCTTGCAGGCAAACGAACCTCACCCCCGGCCCCAGGCTTCCCAAGTGTGCACTGAGGGTGGACTTGGCACACCCGGTGCCTGCCAAGAATCCCACTGGTTCCCCATGAAAGGGTGAGCCCATTCGGAGAGCAATCCCATTTTCTGCCTCTGTGGGTCCCACACGCCCCTCTGTGGCTCCAGTGGATAATTGCATACAATGCATGGAATGTGGAATCTAAATCTGATATTTTCTGCTTCCTGCCTGACTCACGGAGCCCTTTCCATGGCTGAAGCCGCAGTAACGCAAACCACATTGCAGGGAAGCTGACAGTCCCCCTTCCCACTGCCCAGGGAGGAACGCTCCAGGCCTCAGTCACCCCCTGCCCCAGGGAAGTCGCTGCACCTCGGGGCCAGTGGGATAAGTTAGAGGCCTTGCAGCCCACAAGGAGCTTATCTGAGCTCTGGTCAACCTTGCCCTGGTTTCTGGTGGGGTGGTACTTCTGGGGACCTGCTGATTTGTCTCTGTTCTCTATAGTGATGCTTTAGCGCTCCATTGGGGAGCTGGGGACCCCAAGTCGAGCAAGGCCACCACCTCACCTGTCCCTCAGCAAATGCTCCTGGGTACCGCTCTGGGGCTGGGACTTTATACCAGGCCCAGAGGATGCAGAAGACACAGACCTCCCTGGCAGGGTTCACATGCCAGTCAGGGACCCTTGGAGATGCCAATGCAAGTGCAGGCCCACAGAGCGTAGAGAAGGGCACATAGCCAACTCATCCAGGGGTTGGGGCATACAGGAGTTCTTCCAAGAAGAGGCGGTGGCAGACTCAGGACATGAAAAAGTCAGTTTTGTCTCTTTGAGCCTTGGTTTTCTCATTGGTGAAATGGGCATGATGGAAATCTTTAATCCATAGCACTGCTGTTCCTTAAATGAGCTCACCTGTGACTGAAATGAGAGGAGATGTGTGGCAGACACTGTAGGTGAGCTACCCCAAAGCCAGTCATTCCTGTTTGCCTTTTACTGCCATAGAGGCTGCAGTCCATGGGGTCACAAACAATCGGAGACGACTGAGCAACTGAACAGCAACCATAAAGGCTAGACAAGTATAGCATTCATGCTGCTAAGGAACTGCGGTTAGAAGATGCTTTGTGACATAATTCTGGCCATACACATGCAACTTCTGTATGTATATGGATAACGGAAAACAAAGGAAACAAAGTAGGTAAGAGCTTTACNCCATAAAGGCTAGACAAGTATAGCATTCATGCTGCTAAGGAACTGCGGTTAGAAGATGCTTTGTGACATAATTCTGGCCATACACATGCAACTTCTGTATGTATATGGATAACGGAAAACAAAGGAAACAAAGTAGGTAAGAGCTTTACCATAGCGCCTGGCTCAGTAAATGCTGGCTTTTATAGCTTTCTGATTAAGTCAGGCCCGGTTTAGCCCATCCAAAGACTGATCAAACCTGTCCATCCAGTCTCTTCTATGGAGAGGGTTTACCTTGCTCCGAGAAAGCTCTTTGTACCTTTCCGGTACTGAGTTAAAGAATTTCCTGCCTTAAAGTGTTGCGTGGAAAAAATAAATAAATAAATAAATAAATAAAATAAAGTGTTGCGTGTCTGTCTGGAACTTCCCTGATGGTCCAGTAGCCAAGATTCCATGCTCCCGATGCAAGGGACCCGGGGTTCCATCCCTGATCAGGGATCTAGATCTTGCATACCTCAACTAAGAGCCGGTGCAGCCAAATTAAATAAATAAATAAATAAATAAATATATTTTTAAAGTGTTGCTGCTGTCACCGTGCTCTTGGGAAATTTCCCGAATTTGCATTCCCACCAAGGGTATATATTAGAATGTCTTCTTGTATCTCCTTTCACCAAGAATGCATTTTACGTTCTTCAGTTTTACTAACCTGAGAAGTCAATAAAAGTGGTATTGTTTTAATTTGCAATGATATGCTGGTGACTTCGGGGGTTTTGATGTTGTCACCCTATATTTTTCTAACTCTTTGTGTCCCCGGCAATCAGGATAAGCACTTTGACTGCTGCTGCTGCTGCTAAGTTGCTTCAGTCGTGTCCGACTCTGTGTGACCCCATAGACGGCAGCCCACCAGGCTCCCCTGTCCCTGGGATTCTCCAGGCAAGAACACTGGAGTGGGCTGCCATTTCCTTCTCCAATGCATGAAAGTGAAAAGTGAAAGTGAAGTCGCTCAGCTGTGTCTGACTCTTCGGGACCCCATGGACTGCAGCCCACCAGGCTCCTCCGTCCATGGGATTTTCCAGGCAAGAGTACTGGAGTGGGGTGCCACTGCCTTCCCCAAAGCACTTTGACTAGAGCTCTCCAACTCTTTATTCAAGCCAGAAAAAAAAATGCCTGAGAGGACAGGACCTGGCTGGGGCTCTGCCCTAAATTAAGGTATTATTCAGAAGTGGATCAGCTACCTAGGAAAGTGGGAAACAAAGGGGCTGCCATGGGCTAAGGCCAAGTCCCCAGTTTTGTAGGCAGCCTCACACTTTGCAGCCTTCGAGCCCAGCCTCCTGAAGATCTCACAGATGTGTTTGCCACGTGGACCAGAGAACCTGAAACAGGCCATACAGGGTGAGGACACCGGGTCCCCAGGTCAGCTGTGTGATGTTCGACACTCTGCTATGGGAACATGAGACATCCTGGTCCCAGGGTCCTCATCCTCTGGAGTGTCTGCAAGATCTCACATTCTAGACTTGGGGACACATCTTCTGGGTCCTCCAAGCCTGTTCTTGACCTCTGTTAACCCCTATTTTCCCAGGCAAAGAAGACAGTTTGGTTCTCTGTTCATTACGTGACTAAACTAGAAACCCGGGGCTCCTACCTGACAAATTGGAGGACCTGGCATTCCGAATCACTGCGCATTCTAAGTGTCACCAGTTTTTATTCTAAAAGGAGTTGTTTTGTTTCAATCTCATGGGTCGACAAAGGTCTCCAAGAAAATCTAATGGAGGCATAGCTTCAGACTATTAATGTTCATGATGGGCAAGTCGACAGAGGGGAAATGCCTGAAAGACCACAAAGAAGAGACTGGATGGACAGGTTTGATCAGTCTTTGGACGGGTTAAACCAGGACTGACTTAACCAGCTGACTTTACAGCTTAACCAGGAAAAGCTGTAAAAGCCAGCATTTATTAAGCCAGGCGCTAAGGTAAAGCTCTTACCTACTTTGTTTCCTTTATCCTTAGGTACACCTGACAGACAGGAATCTCTGTCTCCATTGAAAGGTGGAGTAAATTAACAAGTTAATTAACTTAAGGTCACAAAACTAGGGCACTATAAAGGTGGTTTGGAAGCCAGTGTTTATCATGACTCCACCCTCTGGTTTCTCTCCTGACCTCAGTGGAGACGTGTGGTCCTTGTCCCCTCGACTCCCAGGATACCTTAGAGCTCCAGGTAAGCTGATTCAACCTCAGGGTCCCCGTGCAGAGCTTCCTGAGTCTTCTCCCAGACTGGCCTTTGTAAATCTGAGCGGGATGGGGTTCAGCCACACTGTGGTGCTATTATAACCAGTGACCAGCAGATGGCAGTATCCACCAGCCCTCTGCCATTTGTCCCAACCCCAAAGGAAGGGCCCTGAGAACCCCCTGTGAAACTTCTAGAAAAGAAACTATTTCACTCCCTTTTTCTCAGCCCCATCTCCTCCCCTCACTCTAGGGTGGGCCCATGCCAGTGGCCGCCTACGGGCTGCAGCCCACCCCGGTGTGGATGCCAGAGCTGTTGCCTGGGGTAACCTGGGGGCAGACAAGACTTGCATGGAGCATGGGAAATGCACCGCAGCCGGAGGAAGCCCAGACCTGGGCATCAGACGGGGCTGAGCTAGAGGCCTGCGGGGATCGTCCCACATCCACAGCCCCACCCCTGGTCTTTCCGGGGGGAGGTGGCTACAGCACATCTCCGGCTGAACAGGAAGCAACAGCGTGGATGCAGTGGTTGGGGTTGTCACCATCCCCAGCCCTCCCAGGGACACCTTCTTTGGGGACACAGCCCCAGGCTGATGCTGCCTCCTCAAAGCTAACCCTCTCCAGCTCTGAATACATTCCAAACAGGGGGCTGGCCCCTGCCTGGGTCCTTAGCACTGGCCCCCATCCTCATCCACTCCCTACCTGTCACAGGTGGACCGTTGGTGGACATTTGATTATTAGCCTCACTGGGGATCGTTATAAGAGTCTGGGGATTAAAAGCCAGGAAGGGCCAAGGGGCTTGGGGTCCGAGGTTAAAGGCCAGATTTGAATTCTGGTCTCTTGACTCTCGGGAACCATCAACATTATAGCCCAGGGGGGCATCTGTTTTACTTCCAACATAGTGCTGGGCTGCAAGGGCCCACAACCCCTAAAGATGGGCAGGGCAGGGGCTGAGCCCTCAACCATCCTCTTCCTCTCCTCCAGGGTACCCAGGGCAGAGCTGGGCTGGGACCTTCCGAGCCACACAGAGAGCAAAGACACAGGATCACAGAGGCTCGCCCCCACCCCTTCCCTGGCAGCTGTGATGCCAAATGCCAGGGTGCTGATCCTTTTCCCTCCTTGGGGACTTGGCTGCCCTGCATGGGCAATGCAAGGCGCAGGGCAAGGAACCTTCTCTTGTCTTGTCATCAGGGGCTCCAGGCTGCAGCAGGGTGGGTCCAGTTTCCAGTGGCTCCAGCTAGTAGAATCCAAGACTGACTTCCCAAGTGGCATCAACCCTAGTGTGCCAGTTCATGTTCCCAGGTGACTTGTGAACTTCTGTCAGCAGAGGTGCCTTTGAGAGTTGTGGTGGCTCTCACAGGCACCGGGTACAGACTGCCTCACCTTCAGAGCTGTCAGGAGACTGCCTGGGACCAGGAGGGAGCTCCCGTTCTGCAGGTATGCAAGCAGAGCCTCGATAGCAGTTTGTGAAGAGTCAGGCATCATACGAAAAGTTGGCCCAAAGAATCCCCAATGTTCTTTTAGACATCCTGGAGTGTAAAGTCAAGTGGGCCTTAGGAACCATTACTATGAACAAAGCTAGTGGAGGTGATGGAATCCCCGCTGAGCTACTTCAAATCCTAAAAGGCGATGCTGTGAAAGTGCTAGACTCAATATGTCAGCAAATTTGGAAAATTCAGCAGAGGCCACAGGACTGGAAAAGGTCAGTTTTTATTTCAATCCCAAAGAAGGGCAGCGCCAAAGATGTTCAAACTACCGCACAATTGTGCTCATTTCACATGCTAGCCAGGTAATGCTCAAGATCTTTCAAGTTAGCCTTCAACAGTACATGAACAGAGAACTTCCAAATGTACAAGCTAGGTTTAGAAAAGGCACAGTGACCGAGATCAAATGGCCAACCTTTGTTGGATCATAGAGAAAGCACAGTAACTTCAGAAAAGCATCTACCACTGCTTCTTTGACTACGCTGAAGTCTTTGACTGTGTGGATCACGACAAACTGTGGAAACTTCTTAGAGATGGGAATACCGAATCACCTGACCTGTCTCCTGAGAAACCAGTATGCAGGTCAAGAAGCACCAGTTAGAGCTGGACATGGAACAACTGACTGGTTCAAAATTGGGAAAGAACTATGTAAAGGCTGTGTTTTGTCACTCTGCTTATTTAATTTATATGCAGAGTACATCATGGGAATTGCCAGGCTGAATGAATCACAAGCTGGAATCAAGATTGCTGAGAGAAATCTATGGGAAACATCCTGATGCTAGGAAAGACCGACGGCAGGAGGAGAAGGGGACGACAGAGGATGAGATGGTTGGATGGCATCAGCAACTCAAGGAACATGAATCTGAGCAAACTCTGGGAGATAATGAAGGACAGGGAAGCCTGGCATGCTTCAGTCCATGGGGTCATAAAGAGTCAGATACAACTTAGCTACTGAGCAACAACAGCAAATTCTTTCAAATCCCTGGATTCTAGGACCTGAGTCAGAAACATGGTGGCCAGAGGAAGCAAACAGCTTCTGCAGAGGACAGGTGGGTGGCCAGGTGCTCGCCAAGGCAAGGATCTGGGGGTGAGAATGTGGGGACCGCTTCTCCCACCCCAACTAAGAAACACCCCCCCCACACACACCCCAACCAAGCTGCCTCTCTGTCCTCCCTCTGTTGGAGCCAATCTCACCTCCGGTCTCTGAGGAGGTAACAGCTGAAGTCTGGAGTTCTTGGGACACTGCGGGGTGGCCTTCAGACTAATAAAGAACAGAAGTTGGAACTTGCAGCCCCTGGTTTTCTCCCAGCTGTCTCTAAGTTTCCTGCACCAGCTGCCCTCTGACTGCTGGACAACACGGGGGACTAGGAGGCCACCTTCAAAGTGTGCCATGCAGCAGGCAGGGCACAACGCCTCCAGGCCAGGAGAGAGCACTCCCACCTGCCTGGCCCTCCTACCAAAGGCCCCTGTGGCCCTGGAGGAAGCCCCAGGTGAGCCCGGGGTTGGCCTGGCCCTGTGAGCCCCAGGAGGCCAGAAACCCACTCAGCAGAAGGCCTGATGAGGGGCCAGTAACTCCTGGTGTCACATTCCCTCGTCCTCAGGGAGGGAGCCGTCTTCACTCCAGAAGGATGCTCAGTCATGGCTCCCAGGGAAGCCCTGAACAGGGCATGGGAGACCTGGTCCAAGTCAAGCCCTCGCCGTGGGCCTGACTCTCTAACAGGTCACTTCATGTAAACTTAGCTGTCAGACCACATGCTCCTACAGGCTCGTCCTGCTCTGAGCTCCGTGGCTTCTCCAGCCACGGGCAGGCCCTGCTGCTGCCGATGACAGACTATGTTCGGTTGGCGAGTTCCCAGCTGATGCCAGAGGGAGGAAGGAGTCCTCAAGAGGATGCTTTCATAAGCCTCACCTGGACCTGAGAGTTTTTTTCTGCCAAGAATTTTCCAAAGAGCTTGCAGGGCAAGGCAGGACCCTCTGCCTCTCCACTGGAGCTGAGCAGAGTATTGCAGGTCACACCCCTACAATCCCATCTCCACTGTGAGCAGCCAAAGGCTGGGTAAAGACAGGATGACTCCAGGCTCTGCCATTCACCAGGTTACCTGCGGAAGGTGTTACATTCTCTGTGACTCAACTTTCTCTGTTGATAAAATGGGAACCCTAATGCCTGACAGGCTTTCCATGTGGCTCGGTGGGTTAAGAATCTGCCTGTAATGCGGGAGACACAGGAGATGCAGGTTTGACCCCTGGGTTGGGAAGATCCCCTGCAGAAGGAAATGGGGAACCACTCCAGTATTCTTGCCTGGGAAATCCCATAGACAGAAGAGCCTGGCGGGCTACAGTTCATGGGGTTGCAAGGAGTTGGATACACTGTAGTTATTGAGCATGCACGCATGCACCTCACAGGGCAGAGCAGTGGTGAGACGTAAGTGCCATGAAGTCACTTAAGCAGTTAGCAACATGCCTGGTACTTGGTGGAGAAGGAAACAGCAACCCATTTCAGTATTCTTGCCTGGAGAATCCCATGGACAGAGGAGCCTGGCGGGCTACAGTCCATGGGGTCACAAAGAGTTGGACAGGACTGAAGTGACTTAGCAGTAGCATTTGGTACTTGGAGAACCATAATTATCATTTAGTTAATGGTAACCATTGGTTACCATCNAGAATCCCATGGACAGAGGAGCCTGGCGGGCTACAGTCCATGGGGTCACAAAGAGTTGGACAGGACTGAAGTGACTTAGCAGTAGCATTTGGTACTTGGAGAACCATAATTATCATTTAGTTAATGGTAACCATTGGTTACCATCATTATTTGAGAGGAAGGAGAGGGAGCCAGGCATGACCCAAGCTTCCTTCTGCCTCTCTCCTTTCTGGGCTCTGCTTCAGTGTGGCCACTGCTGGTCAAAAAGACCCCCAGGCCCTGCTTCCCAGCAGTCTCTTTATTTTTGCCAGCATCAGGGCTTAGTTGTGGCACTTGGGTTAGCTGCTCTGCTGCAGGTAAGACCTTAGTTCCCCAACCAGGTATCAAACTGGTGTCCTCTGCACTGCAAGGCAAATTCTTAGCCACTGGACCGCCAGGGAAGTCCCCCATCACTTTACTTTGAACCACCTAACAGTGCACCATATATTCAGGTGCATTTATGCATGTAAGTGTTTACCATCTCTTCTACCCTTACGAGAGTTCCATGCATTTTTCCTGTGTGTTGCTGAATTCACAATATACGGAAAGCCACTCATAGTTAAGTATTTACAGAAAGAAGAAATGAATGGAGTGGCTAAATGATGAAGAAATGCATTGTTGTCTGACTTGACAGACCAAGAAGCACAGGTGACAGTGGCTAAGGCCTGGCTCAAGCACACGCACGAAGGGTGGGGCTCCAGCAGCAGCAGCCTACCCCCAGCACTCTCCTCCAGAGCCTTTCAGTGGCTAGAAGCTGCTTCTTTCTAAGCCATCATCACCCTAGGGATCCGGAACAGACTGGGAGGGGTGAGGCTTTGAGCCCCCTCTGTTATCCTAGATTCACACCAACTTCTTGAATTGAGAATCTCCCTGTTTTACAGATGAGGACATTCAGTCTCAAAGGAGCTTGCTGTCCCTGCTCCCCTAGGGACAGCAAGGGCCCAGGGATTCCAACCAACTTCTCATTCCTAAGCCCCCGAGTGACCTCAAGGCAGAGGTATCATGCAATCAACAAAGGTTTATTTGCACCTGCTCTGCCAAGCCAGTGCCAGGACCCTTCAGGTTCTTGCCTTCACACAGTTGGAGGAACTGAAGCCCAGACGATGCAATGGGGTCTGGTTGTTAACAGCAAAACCGGGACAAGAACCAAGACTACTGGACTCCAGCTCAGAGATGCCAGAGTGTTTGCACAAATCAGGGTCTTGATGATATGCAAAACATCTAAAGACTGTTCACCGTGGCTGCAGGAGAAAAGGAGTCCAAGAAAGACACCAGGGACCCAGTCGTGGCCTCCACAGAGACAGCTGTGGCTGAGCGGCCACTACTTTGACTGATCAGTGTCTCTCTCTAGGGGGTCGGTTCTGCCAGACAGCCTGCCTGGATTCCTGCAGGGCCGCTCTGTACCCGCACCAGCCAGAGAGGAAGATCCCTGACCACGGCCTTGTCGAAGCTTTGGGTCCTTGGCCCCCAAATCCAGTTGGGTTAATGCGGCCCCAGTAATCCCAGCCCCCCACTGCCCTTCCTGCCCAGACATTCCTATGCGAACCTCGGGCTCCCCCCCCCACCCCGCCCGCGTCCACCTGATCCGCTTGGGGTCTGACCCCTTGCCAGGTCTCTCCTGCCCCCCTAAATCCCGAGTGGAGAGTGACCCAAAGTCCCACGCTGAGCGGGCGCTGCATCTTCGCNAGAGACAGCCCCAACCCCGCCCGCGTCCACCTGATCCGCTTGGGGTCTGACCCCTTGCCAGGTCTCTCCTGCCCCCCTAAATCCCGAGTGGAGAGTGACCCAAAGTCCCACGCTGAGCGGGCGCTGCATCTTCGCAGTGGTCGGCAGGATGACGATTGGTAAGTTGACTTGGGACGAAGCAGCGGGTACACGGGAGCTCGGGAGCCTGGGGCCGCCGTCGGCCCAGGAGATCCACGAGCCCGGCATCCTCCGTGGGTCAGAGCGCGCGGCGGCCGAGCAAGAGCGAAACTCCTGCGACTTTGGGTCCCGAGGCGTCGCATTGACGCTGATCACCTACTCAGAGAAACCGTGACTCGCTGCCCCCGTCTAGATTTAGAGCTCGGTAGCAAATACAATGTTAAAAGAAAAAGATGCGCCTGCCCTGCTACGGGGATCCTTCAGGTTCCGGCCATCTGTCCGCCCACCAGCAGATCTTCCATCCGCTGAGCCTTCCGGCCCTCTACGGACCGATGTTCCGGCTGCTGGTGGAGCTGAGCCGACACCCAGACCTCTCTCCTCGGCGCATCTCCCTGAGACGGCGGCCTCTGGACCTACCTCTGCCGGCTGCGCACTCAATCGCTCCGCCGCCCTTGCGACGGCGGTCTTGGGCGCCCCCTCCATCCTCCTCGCTACCCACCAACCCAACTCGAGAACCGCGGCCCGGGAAGGAATTACAGAGGCGCTACCCTGAGGCTCTTCGCCGCCCGCCCTCCCGGCTCCAGGCTCTCTCCCAACATACCCGAGAGCCCGTTTCCGTTCGCCGGGGCTCCCCGGGAGGCGGGCGGGCGGGCGGAAGCGGTCCTTACTGTCCACGCGCAGATGAAGTTGAGCCGCTCCCGCGCGGGAACCCCTTCATTACCCCGAAGTTACCTTCGTAGTTCCTGAACTCCTTTAAGATCCTGGCGCCCGTCTAAGCGCGCGTTCCGCACCCCTACCTTTGCTTGTTCGACCGTCGGTCCTCGTCCAGCTGTCTTTCCGGCCTGTCCTTTCAGGCCCCTAACCCTCTCTTCCCTACCAGTCCTCTTTCCTGCTCCCGCCTCCCGCTCCGATCTTTGAAGGCTGTGCCAGGGTGGGGAACCGCGGGACCCGTGAGCAAAAATGCGCTTTGGCGGCGACCCCAGGCGTCCTGTGGCCTCTGTGCGCCCTCGTGGCCTCTCTGTGCGCCCTGGCCACGGAATCGTGGCACTGACCGGCGGGGCGAGCCCCTCCGCCGCCCCACCTCCGGAGTCTCGGGCAGAATAGGAGCGGGGAGGGGGCGGGTGGTTCTCCGCAGGGGAGTGGGGAAGCAGCTGGGCGGTTACGCGCGAGGCCTCAGAGCCTCTGACTCCCGAGGGCGCATCTGGCCCCGGGCGCAGCGTGGGCGGAGGTGGGGGGGGTGGGGTGGTCGCCTGGCCCCGGGGAAGCGAGGCGGGGCCCAGGTGGGTGGCAGGAGCCTCGAGTCGGTGACACTCGCCTGGCGAGAGTGGGGACCAAGAGCTCGGGTGGGACGAGGAGGCTCCGGCCCGGGGCTCGGCTTTA
>SJYX01001371.1:21187-141037 GCA_006410675.1 Oreotragus oreotragus
ACGGGGGTGGGGTGGGGTGGGGTGGGAGAGGAGGGGGGCCGCAGCTTGCAGCGCACACTTCCCCCATTATTAAACATTATGTTCAAAAGGCGCCGAGGGACTTCCCGAAGCCACGGAGCCCGCGCCGCCCGCCCGCCTGGCCCTCGGAGCCCATGGACCTGAGCGCGGCCGCCGCGCTGTGCCTCTGGCTGCTGAGCGCCTGCCGCCCCCGCGACGGGCTAGAAGCAGCCGCCGTGCTGCGGGCGGCGGGGGCAGGGCCGGGCGAAAGTCCTGGGGGCGGCGGCGGCGGCGGCGGGACAACCCTCGCCGCGGCTGCGGGCGCCTCCGCTGCCCTGGCCGCCGCGTCTCCCGGGCCCCGCGGTGCGCGCCGCGCCACGGGCTCCGGCTTCAGGAACGGCTCGGTAGTGCCGCACCAGTTCATGATGTCGCTTTACAGGAGCCTGGCCGGGAGGACTCCGGCCGGGCCAGTCGCCGCCTCCACCTCGGGATCTGGCCGCCACGGCCGCGCGGACACAGTCACCGGCTTCGCGGACCAGGCGACCCCAGGTACTCTGCCGTTACCGCGCCCGTCCATCCTGTCTTGCGCCCCAGCACCATTCCCCTCGGTGTGTCTGGGGGGACCTCGGTACCCGCACATCCCAGGCTCAGGTGTTAGAAAGTTCTCCGAGGCCCACGCACCCGACCTCGCAGCGCCTGGACTCTGGCTAGAGCCGCAGCAGCTGGCGGGGGCCCGCGGCCCCAGAGGGCTATGCCCATCCTCTGCCCGGGGTGCCCTGGCCCTGCCAGCCCCGCGGATCCCTTCGAGGAGGCAGGCTGAGTTGGAGATCCGGAGAAGCAAGGAGGGGATTCGGCCCAGAGGGACTGAGCAGTGGCGGCGGCGTTGGCTGCTTGATGGCTCTGCAGCTCCCAATCTTGCGGGGAGGGCCGTACAAACTGGGGAAAACGGAGGGGAACGCAGGACAGAGCGGGCATCAGACTAAAGTACAGGGCTCCGGAGAGGCTGGTGGCATCACCAGGTGCGAGGAGGGCCCGACTCAGCAGGCTGATCTCGGTGGAGGCGGGTGTCTGCCTGGGGCTGGATCCCTGGGGAGGTAGAGGAGAGGAGGTTATGCAGAGTGGAGAGGACGGCCCGCCAACCTGCAGGAATTCGGGCCTCTCTGGGACCAAGCACCCCACCTTGCTCCACCCTGAGCCCTCCAAAGGTAGGACTTGGGTGAGGCAGTGGTGGCTGGGGAGTGTCATCTGGATTTTATTAATCTCTATTGAAGCCATTAGAGCAGACAGATAGGGAAAATTTAACTAATTTCAGGCGGAAATGCAAGTAATTTCGGCCTTAATTCTATCCAGCCAGAGACCCAGCCTGGAAGGCAAGAGGGAAAGAAAGGCAATAGGGCTGGGAAGTAAGTGCTGCTGCCACCCAGGCCCTGCCCGGGAGCCACTGGAGGGTTCTGTGTACCCACTGCTAGCCTGGGAAGGCAGGTAGAGGGGGTGCAGTAATCAGGTTTCTCATTCCCTCCAGCATACACACAGGGTCTACACAGGCTGCTTTATTCGGGAATGCAGGGACCATCTGGGCCCAAATGGCTCTAAAGTCTGGTGGAAATTTTCAAGCATTCTCTGAGAGCCTGGGGTGCCCCCTGGATGGGATGCTAGGGTACTTGTAGGGAGCCTGAGTCCTGGTGTGCAGACCCTGGGGAGGGCGTCTCCCAGCTGTCGGAGAGGTGAGATGTGTATGGCCCTGAGCTGTAGAGAGGCACCAGATGCTCTTCCTTAGATCGAGTTAGGCCTTCAGTGGCCTCAGCCTGAGCGAAATCACAGGAAATCTCGGAGAGGATGCAGCAGCAGAATCTCAAACCAGGGAGAGGCTTGCAGGGGAAGCTCAGAGAGAGTCCTGCCGCTCCCAACGCCCCGGGGAGAAAGCGTGGGGCCTCTCCTGCTTGCCTTCTGCCCTGAGCCTCCATTCAGAGCAGGGCTGCCTGAGGTCTCCAGAGGCCGGGGCAGCACCCACACTTCGGTCCCCAGGAGTCGATGGCTTGGCGTCCAGTGGGTGGTGAGCAACACTCCAACAGTGGGGGGAGTCTGCACAGTCTCTTCGCGTTTGGGGCAAAACGAAACCATATGACCTTCTTCAAAGGGAGCTCCTTATCTGCTGCTTGGTGGAATTTCAGCTCTTTTCTTCCTTTCTGAGCCCCCAAAGAAAAAAAAGTGTCTGCGATGAGAAGTAAAATCCCAGAGGCCAAGTTGAGTCCTAACGGAGGGAAAGGCTAGGTCTGCGAGGGGACCAGCGGGCCCTGGCGGGAAGCCAGTCGATCCAGTGCCTTCCCTGCAGCAAGGCGTCCCGGCCGCTTTAAGCCCTTCCAAGAAAGTGGCTTGCGGTCCTTTGCCGCCTTTCCCTTCGTTCGGAGGTGGTGGAAACACCGGGAGAAGCTTGAGCCTGTAGTTCCCATTGCGACCAGTGGCTGAGCCGGGCCCCTATTTGGGCCTCAGTTGCCCTCCGGCAGAGCAAGGAGGCTGGATGCGGGAAAGGGGGTCTGCAGCCCTGTGGACACGTGCCTGTTCTGGACGAATCTTGGAGGCCCAGCCTGCCCGGGAGATCGTGTCCGGCTGGAATGTCCAGGCAGGGCTAGGGAAGAGGAGCCGCAGAAGCAGTTTTCAGGGGACAAGAACTTTCGGTTTTCGCCCAATCGAGACTCTGAGACTCTCCTGGCGGATAAGGAGAGCAGTCCCTGGACCATGCCTGGCCTGGCCTCCAAGTCTTCAAGAGGTGCACGACTTCTGATGCGCCCATCAGGCCTCTTTTCTGCCACCAGCCGAATGTCTGGCCTCCGCCTTAGTCTTCGAAAACCCATGGCTCTGGGGCAGACGGCCGAACTGTAGGAGCCCTAAGGCTTGGGTCTCGGGTCCCCACGAGGCGCGCTAAGTTGGTTGGATTGTTGGACATCATTTAGCTCGAATCAAAACTCACATCCCGATAACCTGATCGACGGCTCCCTCTCTTTTGGGCCAGGCTCCGAGACGTGCGAGTGGGCGCCGGCCCCAGCGAACCTTGCTCCCACATCCAGGGCAGTTGGGACTGTTTGCAGTTAGGGGGTGGCACGCTTCGCTCTCACTCCCGTTCTTTCTCTGTCTCTGCCCGTCCCCTGCAGACGAATCGGCAGCCGAGACGGGCCTGAACTTCCTGTTCGACGTGTCCAGCCTTCCCGACGCAGACGAGGTGTTGGGCGCGGAGCTGCGCGTGCTGCGCCGCGAGTCCGGGGCGCGGGGCCCCGGCAGCGCGAGTCCCCCCTTGTTGCTGCTGTCCACGTGCCCCAACGCCGCGCGCGCCCCGCGCCTGCTGCACTCCCGGGCCGCCGAGTCCCTGGATGCCGCGCGCTGGGAGGTGTTCGACGTGGCAGACGCCTTACGGCGCCACCGCCGGGAACCGCGCCCCAGCCACGCGTTCTGCCTCTCGCTGCGTGGAGTGGTGGGTTCGGCGCGGGTCCCGCTGGCACTGCGGCTGCTGGGCTTCGGTTTGCGGGGCGGCGGCGGCGCGGCGGCGGAGGAACGCGCGCTGCTGGTGGTCTCCTCCCGCACGCAGAGGAAGGAGAGCCTGTTCCGAGAGATCCGCTCCCAGACGCGCGCGCTCGGGGCCGCGCTGGCCGCGCAGTCGCGGCCGGATCCGGGACCCGGCGTGGGCTCGCCGACCGCGGTCATCGGCGGACGCAGGCGGCGGCGGACGGCGTTGGCCGGGGCGCGGGCAGCTCAGGGCAGCGGCGGGGGCGCGGGCCGGGGCCACGGGCGTAGGGGCCGGAGCCGCTGTAGCCGCAAGCCCTTGCACGTGGACTTCAAGGAGCTGGGTTGGGACGACTGGATCATCGCGCCCCTGGACTACGAGGCATACCACTGCGAGGGCGTGTGCGATTTCCCGCTGCGCTCGCACCTTGAGCCCACCAACCACGCCATCATTCAGACGCTGCTGAACTCCATGGCCCCGGATGCGGCGCCAGCCTCCTGCTGCGTGCCCGCGCGCCTCAGCCCGATCAGCATCCTCTACATCGACGCCGCCAACAACGTGGTCTACAAGCAGTACGAGGACATGGTGGTGGAGGCGTGCGGCTGCAGGTAGCATGCGGGCCGGCTGGGCCAGGGCGGGGCAGCCGCGCCACCCAGGGACTCCCCGCTGTAAAGCAGCTTGGGGCAGAGCCTGTCGCCTCGCGGGGGTGCGCGTCCGAGTCTGGCCCGGCGCCCTCGCAGAGGAGGGAGCGCGCACGTTCACGTACCAGCACGCACAGCCTCACATTCCTCACTCGTGCACGTGTGCACGGTGGACGCATCGGAAGCCCCTGGGAAGAGAGGATCTGACGCTACCGAATGTCACAGGTCATGTGTATTTTGGAAATAGATATCTATTTTTGCGCCCACTGCCCCCTTTTGGGGAGTTGCGTTGCCGTGACAGTAACTGGCACTAAATCGAGTAGAATCGGGTTAGGGAATTGGGGGCTTCAGAGAGGGGGGAACTAACGGGATACTCGAGTAAGTATCATTTCACCCCCTTTTTGTTTCTGGCCAAGTGTGGGGCACAGCTGGCTGGGAGGGAGGGCCAGAGTTCCCGGTGTTGCTCCTGGGGCAGACAGTAATGCCTTTCTGAAAGTTTGCATTGCATCCGCATCTGCGTCGTTAACTCTGGAGAGGAACCGCTGCAAAAGATCTCATCTTTTTCCTTTAACTTCCAAAAGTCTAACATTTCCCAGTTTTGAAAGGGGAGTTTGTCGGAAAGACTGCATTGTGGAACTTCCCAGATCTCTGCAAAGGTCAGCACCAGTTTTGTTTTTTGTTTTTGTTTTTTAAATCAGTTCCAATTGGGAATTATCTAGAAAGTGGAAAAAAAAAAAACAATTTAGGAGGGATAGGTGAGATGGGGGATAGGCTTTTAACTGCAGGTCTGATCTGACTTGTCATGGGGTACAGTGGTGTCTTCCAGGTCCTGCAGCTCCTAAGCTGGGTAGACCAAGGTGGTCCTAGGGCTTTGGAGCTGACGCAGAAGGAAGCTGGTGCAATGTCTGGAGATTGGGAAAGGGGGTTGCTATGACTTTCCCTAAAGACCTGCCAGGAGGTTTTTCTAAGGCGCTGGGAGGCGGCTTCTAGGGTTGGAAAGAGGCACAGAGGTGGATGCGGTGGGCAGGCTCCTGCCAAGGACGGAGGACTGGGGCTTGTCTGCCAGGTAGGCACAGCCCCCTCCAAATGGCACCCTCGGAGTGGCCCACATGTGCTTGTGCTTAGCTATCAAGTCTGTGTCGGTTTTTGCATGCTTTCACTGTGTTGTTGCTGTAGTTTTTGGCAGTGTGATAGTAACAGGAAGTGAAGCCACACAAAAGTGCTTTTGTGAGATTTCAGCTCCCCACAACCCAGTGGTTCAGAGCAGGAGGAAGGTCGGTCCCTCCCCTCCTTGCTCCGTGGAGGGGCATCTGCAGTTTCACTGCTGTGGTCCCTTCAGAAGGACCATGGTGTGGGGGCCAGAAGTGGAAGACTATCCCCGGTCTCTGTTTTGCCCCAAGAAGTCTTGCTGATAGTAGGATTGTCTGTCCCTGTAAAAGGGAGGCAGAACATGCCAGCCTTCATTGTTTTCTTTGGTTCATTTCTGCCTGGGGGCCCTCTGTGGCCTATGTGAATGATTGGGAGAAGGGAAAGAAACAGGTTGGATTCCNTCGCTCTCACTCCCGTTCTTTCTCTGTCTCTGCCCGTCCCCTGCAGACGAATCGGCAGCCGAGACGGGCCTGAACTTCCTGTTCGACGTGTCCAGCCTTCCCGACGCAGACGAGGTGTTGGGCGCGGAGCTGCGCGTGCTGCGCCGCGAGTCCGGGGCGCGGGGCCCCGGCAGCGCGAGTCCCCCCTTGTTGCTGCTGTCCACGTGCCCCAACGCCGCGCGCGCCCCGCGCCTGCTGCACTCCCGGGCCGCCGAGTCCCTGGATGCCGCGCGCTGGGAGGTGTTCGACGTGGCAGACGCCTTACGGCGCCACCGCCGGGAACCGCGCCCCAGCCACGCGTTCTGCCTCTCGCTGCGTGGAGTGGTGGGTTCGGCGCGGGTCCCGCTGGCACTGCGGCTGCTGGGCTTCGGTTTGCGGGGCGGCGGCGGCGCGGCGGCGGAGGAACGCGCGCTGCTGGTGGTCTCCTCCCGCACGCAGAGGAAGGAGAGCCTGTTCCGAGAGATCCGCTCCCAGACGCGCGCGCTCGGGGCCGCGCTGGCCGCGCAGTCGCGGCCGGATCCGGGACCCGGCGTGGGCTCGCCGACCGCGGTCATCGGCGGACGCAGGCGGCGGCGGACGGCGTTGGCCGGGGCGCGGGCAGCTCAGGGCAGCGGCGGGGGCGCGGGCCGGGGCCACGGGCGTAGGGGCCGGAGCCGCTGTAGCCGCAAGCCCTTGCACGTGGACTTCAAGGAGCTGGGTTGGGACGACTGGATCATCGCGCCCCTGGACTACGAGGCATACCACTGCGAGGGCGTGTGCGATTTCCCGCTGCGCTCGCACCTTGAGCCCACCAACCACGCCATCATTCAGACGCTGCTGAACTCCATGGCCCCGGATGCGGCGCCAGCCTCCTGCTGCGTGCCCGCGCGCCTCAGCCCGATCAGCATCCTCTACATCGACGCCGCCAACAACGTGGTCTACAAGCAGTACGAGGACATGGTGGTGGAGGCGTGCGGCTGCAGGTAGCATGCGGGCCGGCTGGGCCAGGGCGGGGCAGCCGCGCCACCCAGGGACTCCCCGCTGTAAAGCAGCTTGGGGCAGAGCCTGTCGCCTCGCGGGGGTGCGCGTCCGAGTCTGGCCCGGCGCCCTCGCAGAGGAGGGAGCGCGCACGTTCACGTACCAGCACGCACAGCCTCACATTCCTCACTCGTGCACGTGTGCACGGTGGACGCATCGGAAGCCCCTGGGAAGAGAGGATCTGACGCTACCGAATGTCACAGGTCATGTGTATTTTGGAAATAGATATCTATTTTTGCGCCCACTGCCCCCTTTTGGGGAGTTGCGTTGCCGTGACAGTAACTGGCACTAAATCGAGTAGAATCGGGTTAGGGAATTGGGGGCTTCAGAGAGGGGGGAACTAACGGGATACTCGAGTAAGTATCATTTCACCCCCTTTTTGTTTCTGGCCAAGTGTGGGGCACAGCTGGCTGGGAGGGAGGGCCAGAGTTCCCGGTGTTGCTCCTGGGGCAGACAGTAATGCCTTTCTGAAAGTTTGCATTGCATCCGCATCTGCGTCGTTAACTCTGGAGAGGAACCGCTGCAAAAGATCTCATCTTTTTCCTTTAACTTCCAAAAGTCTAACATTTCCCAGTTTTGAAAGGGGAGTTTGTCGGAAAGACTGCATTGTGGAACTTCCCAGATCTCTGCAAAGGTCAGCACCAGTTTTGTTTTTTGTTTTTGTTTTTTAAATCAGTTCCAATTGGGAATTATCTAGAAAGTGGAAAAAAAAAAACAATTTAGGAGGGGTAGGTGAGATGGGGGATAGGCTTTTAACTGCAGGTCTGATCTGACTTGTCATGGGGTACAGTGGTGTCTTCCAGGTCCTGCAGCTCCTAAGCTGGGTAGACCAAGGTGGTCCTAGGGCTTTGGAGCTGACGCAGAAGGAAGCTGGTGCAATGTCTGGAGATTGGGAAAGGGGGTTGCTATGACTTTCCCTAAAGACCTGCCAGGAGGTTTTTCTAAGGCGCTGGGAGGCGGCTTCTAGGGTTGGAAAGAGGCACAGAGGTGGATGCGGTGGGCAGGCTCCTGCCAAGGACGGAGGACTGGGGCTTGTCTGCCAGGTAGGCACAGCCCCCTCCAAATGGCACCCTCGGAGTGGCCCACATGTGCTTGTGCTTAGCTATCAAGTCTGTGTCGGTTTTTGCATGCTTTCACTGTGTTGTTGCTGTAGTTTTTGGCAGTGTGATAGTAACAGGAAGTGAAGCCACACAAAAGTGCTTTTGTGAGATTTCAGCTCCCCACAACCCAGTGGTTCAGAGCAGGAGGAAGGTCGGTCCCTCCCCTCCTTGCTCCGTGGAGGGGCATCTGCAGTTTCACTGCTGTGGTCCCTTCAGAAGGACCATGGTGTGGGGGCCAGAAGTGGAAGACTATCCCCGGTCTCTGTTTTGCCCCAAGAAGTCTTGCTGATAGTAGGATTGTCTGTCCCTGTAAAAGGGAGGCAGAACATGCCAGCCTTCATTGTTTTCTTTGGTTCATTTCTGCCTGGGGGCCCTCTGTGGCCTATGTGAATGATTGGGAGAAGGGAAAGAAACAGGTTGGATTCCACCTGCCTGGGGCTCCAGGGGCCTTCTTGAGAAACCCTGCAGCCCTCCTGGTCCTCCTGCTCAAAGCTGTGCTGGGCTTTCTCCTTTAGGGTCCCTGAGAGGCCTTCTTCGCTATTCTTCTTGTCTTGGGTGCTAAGATCCAGGGCGATTTATACAAATCTTCATTCTCAGAGAGAATTCTCTTAAAGAGATTTGAAAGATTTAGATACAACTCATTTATTTAAGGGTCCCCACCTGAGTCCTTTTTATCTTTTAAAATCCCCCCATAGGAGGAGAAAGCACATTTATAATGTGAATTTATATGCTGTGGCTATGTAAGTAGCTATCCATAACCAGAAAATGCAAGTCTTTTCTCATTAAAACAAAAATCCCAAAGCGGCTGCTGCAGTACACTTCCAGTCAATTTCAGTGACTGGGCAAACATCTATGAATTTTGCCTGAGACGTGAAACTCTCATTTTCTAAACTATGATTTGAATAGTATTTGCCTAGTGATTACTCTGAGACCCGTCACAATGAAGAATTTTTTTTAAAAGGGCACTAAAGTATTAAAAGTCGTGATATTAGAAGTTTTAGAAAGGGAGCTGAAAAACTATAGCTAAATATTATTTTGAAGAAATTCTAGGATATTTCATCTCTTTGGACAAAAGCAAACATTTGATACTTTGTTAATGACTAGGAGAAACAACTGGAGGGGAAGAAATGTCTTGATTTAGTCTGAGCTTTCTGTACCAGGAAAAAAAGTCCATTTTCTGTTTCCTCCTGTTGACCTGCTTCCACCAAGATGTAATGGAAGTGATGGAGGAAGTGGGCTGTCCCCCTCGTCTCGAGTCCAGGCTGCACCCCATGGTGGGGGGTGTTGTCCTTAGTCACTGACAGCTCCTTCGACGACCCCTGATGCCCTCAGTGTGTTCTTTGTTTACCAGATAAAAGGAATGCCGCCTAGATTGCATCTGGAGCTGCACAAACCCACCAGGGACCACCGTGTCCCGTCTCAGGCCTCTATGTCTCAGAGTTAAAAGGAGGTGAACAGAGAGGATGATGTGTTTTGCTTTGTAAAAAAAGACAACAAACGGGCCATCACACATGGAGACAGACAGATTCTTGCTGTGGAGATGTGGTTAGGATAGCTTTGTCAAGACGTGGACGCACGTGTTTTGCCTGCACAGTCAGTAGTACCCTGTACTGTCGTCTGTCTTCCAGGCAGTGGGGAGCGGGCCCGAATCAGCCAGCCGGAATCTCCGGTCCCCATGGAGGGAGAACAGGCTGCTGACAGTCATGACAGAGTGTCAGGATTGTGAGTGAAGGTGGCTCTCCTTTAGCCTGGGGTCCCCAAACTCTTCCTCTCAAAGGAGACCCAATTTTCTAGATTGCTGGGGGAGAATCGAGATCTTTCAAACCATTCTTTGCTAGAGAGGCGGGTTTGGCATTGCTGCCTGGGGAGCACAGGGCAGGCCAGCTGGGGCCCTCGGGGATGGTGCCAGGTCTGCCAGGCACCCAGGCAGTCTGGTCACTGCCGCTTGAAGCCAGACTTCTGTATTAAGGGTGACCCCAGCGCTGGCAAGTGGCTGTGCCCACCGAGGCTGCTGTGCTTGCCTGGTTGAATTCTGGGTTTCCAAGCAGCAGGACTGGGTCCTCTGGAGTCGGTGGCAGGCCTTGTCAGCTTAGGTTGGGGGAGCAGGCCTGAGCTGCGCCGTTCACCTGTACACGCTCCCCTTCTCCCTCCTGTCCTGGCCAGTTTTGTTGCTGCCATGGAAGGGGAGGGAGAAGACAGGTGGACTGTGTGATTGGCGAGTCACCCGTCAGACCCTCTACGGGGACTTCTCCCTTGACGGCTCTCGCTCTCGGAGGAGGCGTCAGCAGGAGCAGAAATCTTGCTCCCATTTGTGCTCGAGAGTGTGACTACCTTGTGGATGTCATCACAGTGTAACTCAAACCCTACAAGTCAGTTATCCTGTTTGCAATCTCATTCAGACTCAAAGCAGAAAATAACTAGGGACTGTAGACTGATCTTTTCCTTAAAGCAGAGACAAAAACTGAATGCTTTCCAAGTGCAGCTCGTGCAAAGTCCGACTTTCCTCTTGCTTGAACGTGGGCTCTAGAGAATCCAATGAGAGGCCCAGAAAGCACTGTAGCCTCCTCTGGACCACACATGCTGTCGGGGGCTTTGGGGATTCTTGGGACACAGAGCTTCCTGCAAGTCCAGAAAGCAGGGCCGGCTCAGTGGGCCTTGGGCAGAGGACCTTTGGGGGATGCCAGGTGGGCTGGGCTGTTAGGTGCTGGAAAGCAGGGTTCGAGAGGGCCTAGGTCGGATCGTGCTCTCAGAAAGGGTCTGGACTGGGGAGGAAAGAGTCATGGCTGAGTGACCCTAGAAGCTAGAGGGCAGTGAGGTGGGAAGTAGCTGGACCCCTCCACAGGGCTGTGGGCAGTGCGGAGGCTGAGCCCACCATGGAAGTACCCACAGGAAGGCCACTCTACTGGGCGTTTCTGGAGAAGTCTGGCAAGTCATGGGTGGCCACTTCCCTGCTCAGAGCGTCAGGGAAATGTGAAGTGCTTGGGTCCTGTGGTTTAGAATTGTCCTTCGTCCCCAGAGCCCATTCATGTCATTCAGAGGCAGAGCAGAGGTGACTTCTTGGAGAAGGTTCCCTCCAGCCCAGCCCCAGAGCCGCTGTCACAGATGCTGTAGGATTTTCCTGTGTGTGGGGGTGGGGGGTGGGGGGGAGAGGGGGGGAGGCGGGGGGTGTCTGTTCATTACACTCTTGGCCTTCCTTGGTGCTTCTTGGCTGTTGCACTGGTATCCTCCCGGGGCAAGGTAGGCCAAGAGTCCTGGGGGTCGGGCTCAGCTCACCAGAGCCACGCTTTTCTCACATCACGTCCCAGCTGAGGGGCGCTATTGGCCCCGCTGGAATTCTGCCTGTGCTCCAGGGTGGGTAGAGCCACGCTTAGCCGAGATTTTTCTGTGACCAAGTCTTGGGCGGGGGCTCCCACACTGCAGGTACTCCTCTGGGAGGAGGGGACAGAAAAGGTGGCGCCTTGCTGCAGCCCAGACAGGGACCTGGGCTGTTGCGGAGTCCCTGGACAAGGCGGGCAAGCCCACCTGAGGATGAACTGTTTCGCCAGGGCCCCACCTGGCCCTCAGCCACCTCATTGCTGAGCCGGCGTGTGGCCCAGCTACTAGGGGTGTGACCCAGGGGCAGACGCCAGAAAAGCTATGCTTCCTCTTCTTTTTGAAGCCCTGGACACCAGTAGCAGAGTTGAACACTAAGGAACACGAGAAGGGAGGAGAGAAAAAGTTGTTACTTCTACTTTTCAGACAGCTCAGCCTTTGGCTCCTGGAACCTTCGGCCCTTTATTGGATCAGGCTTCTTCCTTCTTTTGTGCTGTCCTGGACTTTAATATGCACCCAGAGCTTAAAACTGCACAAACAGTTAGCTCCCACCGAGGCTCTAGGATAGAGAAGCCTGTTCCGTCTGGGAAGGCCGCACTCCCAGTCTGCAGACAGCCAGCTGCGTGGATGTGGCTGCGTGGAGAGGGCTGGAAGTCGGCCTGGTCCATCAGTGGGGGTGATTTTGGCCACGTGGGCTCTGGTCCGTCATTCAGGGCTTCTCTCTGCTTGTTCCATTGTGTTTCCAGAGCTCAGCTTCTTCCCACCCGCCCCGCAATTGCCTCCACCTTGTTTGCTGTGCGAGCAGAGGGCCTGGGGCTTGGCGGCGGGCAGCGTTGGGAGGTTGGGGTTTTGTGGCTGCAGCAGCAGCTGTAGCAGAGCCATCCAGGCCTCCCAGGGTAAAATCAAAGCGTGTGAGGTCATTGCAAAATCAGTTTGCATTTCAAGTCATGCTTGTACTTGTTGAAAAGTACAAATATACCCCCAGAGAATCACAGGCAGTGGGTGGTGGTAGCTTTCTCTGCTTTGGCAGACCTTCCAGTGGCAGTTCATGGACCCCTGCTAGTACCCTCTAGTATCTAGTCTGTGTGCTGTGTTGGCAGAAGAAAGGACTAGCTTCTCTCTCACACACACACACTCCTATGCAGTAATAGGGCTGGGGTGTTCATAGACCCTTCCCAAGAGGTGTTTCTGCAGGCAGGTGAGTCTGTGGGCAGGACAGCTTGGCGTGCTACTTACTGTATGAAGCAGTTTTCACTCTTTTTTTGGCCTGGTGAACTTCCCTCGGTTAGTTTAGGGCAGTGCAGAAGCTTTTAATCTTCTAAGTCAGTAATGGGATGTGAAATAAATTGTCTAGAAGAACAAGAAGCAGCTTCGCACAGCAAGTTTCAGGTGCCTTTAGGCTGGAGGTTCAAGACCTTCCAGACGCAGCGAGGTGTTTTTGCTTTTGCGTTTCTTTTTCACTGGCTTTTAAGAGGTAGGCCAACAGGAGTGTGGTGGTGTGGAGATCTGGCCAGGTGGGCATGGGCCAGTGGCGGTCATCTTTGCAGCTGGTTCTTTTCTTCTCTGTGCTTTTCCACCAGACCAGCAGTTACTGCATCCAAAGGCGGGGGCAAAGTATCTATCTGTTCCCAGCCTCGGCTCCGCTCAGACGCTTGGCTGCCAGAATCTAGAACCTCAGCAGGGCCTTCCTGGGCTGAGGTGTGCTTGTGGTGGACAGTGACAAGACTCCCACCCTGTGGGGCTTATTCATGGGAGTCCTGCTGAGTTAGAGGTCAATACAAACCCATCTCTGCCCAGGAAGCACGCCCTTCCCTTAAAGCTGCTCCCTGGGTTGCAGGATCGGGAACAGCCATCTCTGGATGGAGGGTCACTGCAGCCACACACAACCATACCTGTTGTACATTCTTTGTGACGAGCCCATTTTCTCTCATGCCTCTGAACCTGGAGCGGCCCTCACCTAGATTTTTCCGGGGGTGAGTGAGTCTGAAAAGCAGTGACAAGGTGTCAGAGGCCCTTCCTTGTCTGCATGTTTCTCTCTGAAGGACTGAAGGCTGCCAAGGGCAGAAAAAGGTGCACGTGTCCCCGTGGCCCAGGGCAGCAGGAACTTGGCTTGAGGGGAGCAGGCTGGCTGAGGAAGGCTGCACCCATTAGCAGGGCTTATTTTCTTTGCAACTTATATTTCCGGGTCAGGACCTGTGAGAGTCAGAGCAAAGTCAGCCATGCAGTACTCTGTTTCGAAAGTGATGATACAGTTCAGGGAGAAAGCAAGCTCGTGATAAAATGTGTTTTCTGGCTGGGAAGTACTCAAGTTCCAAGCCAGGAACAGAGGCTCTGGAAAGGGGGAACATCTCTGTCTTTCTCCACCTGGAGAGCATCTTTAGAGTAATGGTTTCGTTTTCTGGCGTTTCACTTTATGCTGTAGCACGAAGAACTTTTATGTTTTTTTATGAGGAAGAATCATCTTCAAATCACTTTAGCTGCAAGTCTTTTAGCTGCAAGTATTTCACCCCACATGGAAAGTTAATGATTTCTTTTAACAAGATTTCTGTAATGATTTTTTTGCTTGCCTTCAATAGATGAAAATAGGAGATTCTGAAAAGTTTAGAAAGCATTTTCTTTCTTCTTCTTTTTTAAAATATATAAAGAAGCAGCTCTTCTTACTGTGAAGACTTCTGCAGAAGTCTGGCACCAGCTTACCTGTGGTGTGTTTGCACAGATGCTGGACGGGCAGTGGCGTCTGATGTGGTGGGTACCCTGCCCTTTGCCAAACATGCCCTCCAGTGCTGATACGGTGATTTTAAAGGAAATGGTCAAAACTCGAAATGATGGCGATGCCATCACAGCTGAATGACATACCATTCAGTCAGCAGCTAAAGACACAGTTAATGATTTGGGGGGATGGATAGACGCCCCCCCCACTTTCATTTTGCAATGACACTGTTTCTCAGCTTGGCTTGGGAGTGAGATGAGGAAGCCAGGGAGGTTTTTAGACTCATTTAACACAAGCTGAAATTTCCTTTGTCACCTGTCTTCTAACTCTGGTTCGGCCTGAGGCTTGGGGGCTGGAGCCTGGGCCGTTCATCTCCCTGCTGCCCGGCTTGGCCATCTGGGCGGCACGAGCTGATGTTGTGAATGCCACCCCTGTGCCCAGGCCGGCTAGCAGGGAACTCTTCAAGGGCAGGTACAAACCCGCTGTGTATATGTATTCTCAAATTTAAATAGACTGTACATATTGGAATGTAAATGAACTGTAAAACAGCAACCTCTATTTTTCTGGACAGTTAATAGCAGTATATATTTGTTAAACGTGCTTGTGTACTCTTCATTAACTGTTTTAATATTTTGTACAGATAAGTTGATTAAATATTTTATTGTTAGAATTGCTCCTGGCTGGTCTTTAGAGAACCACTTTTTGACTTGTTAACATGTTTTCCCGTGTTGAGAATAGCAGTCAACCTCTGAGAGTTTAGGAGCGGGTACACTGGAACCGGAGGTTCTGGGCCCATGAGTGTTTAAGCTGACCGACTGCTCCCCCTTGAAACACCTCAGGCTGTGAGCCCAGGAAGGTGGGGGCTTGGGCCATGGGACTGCTGCTCCCTGGGTCTTTGTGACTGGTATGACACCGCAGAGGACACTGTGCAGCCACACATGGTATGAAGCCACTGCAGGGGAAGGGAGAAGAATCAAGCTGGGGTTCAGGGGAGAAGAGGCCAAAACACAGAGGAAAACACCTTCTCTTTGGAAAACAAGCACTGGCATTGGTAATGAGTAATCACATGAACCTGCCCCTCAATTCTGCATTTCCAAAATACAACTGCTTTTAATGCTTTTGAGGCTGTCTTTCCAGACTTTTCTGTGCTTGTTTATATTCTATAAAAATTTATTCATAGTCCATATGCTGTTCTTTATTTTACTCAACATTTTGTTACAGACATCTTTCTGTCATTTGTATGCCTCAATCCATGCAAATCTATCTTTTCTTCTTCTCTTGGCTGCTGAAGAGTAGTCAGTTACCTGGATAAAGCATAAGTTATTTAAATAGTCACTTACTAATGGACACTTAATCCCTCCTCCCATTTTTGCTATGTTAATGTAACTTTTTAATGAGGCTTCTTGTACATACATATATTTAAATGTACTTTTTTTTTTCTGGGGCTGTGGGGGAGGGTGGGACTGTGCTGCACGGCTTGCAGGATCTTCGATTCCCGACCAGGGACTGAACTCAGGCCATGGCAGTGAAAGTCCTAAGTCCTAACCACTAGACTGCCAGGGAATTCCCTAAGTGTATTTTCTATTATTTCCTAAGGAAATACTTTCAAGTAGACTTACTGGATATTACATGTTTTAAAACATTACCATTAAAAAACAAACATAAAGGTAAAGAGTGTATATAAAAACCGATAAAATCGGGACAAAGTGTGTACCTGAGTTAAAAATGTGGCTCTAATATCAGTTTCATGGTTTTGACAGTGTGCTGTGGTTGTTTACGATACTATCATTGGGGGGAACTGGGTGAAGGATACACAGGAAGTCTGTTCTATTTTTGTAACTTGTGAGTTTTAAACTATTACCAAGTAAAATGTTATTTAAAAAAATATATTGCCAATCCAGGAAGGTTGTATCAACTTAAAACTCCACTAAGAGTATATGAATATGAATCTCTTAAATTGTGGGCCACCAGAGCAGGGCTCATCAGCAACAGGCCGAAGAAATAGTCCATGTGGTTGGGATATTGGTTACATACAGGGGGTTGAGCAAAGAAGTAAATATAAATAGAATAATGGGAGCCAGGGAAGGAAGATAAAAATGTAGAAAGCAGGGAGGCCAGAATAAAATGTGTTGTTAAATTGGAAATGTCGGTGTGAATCTATGGTCTCTAACACACAGAGATAGTTATAGAAATAGAGATGTGATTTTTGTCTGATTGAAAGAGATGAGCATCTTTTCGTGTATTCACTGGTCGTTTTATTTCTTCATAGTTGAGTTGCCTGTGCATTTTCCTTTGTCCATTTTTCTGTTGAAGCTACCTTTTTCCCTTTTGAAAAATATGTATTTGTTTGGCTGTGTTGGGTCTTAGTTGTAGCACATGGGATCTAGTTCCCTGCCTAGGGATTGAACCTGGGCCCCCTGCATTGAGAGCTCAGAGTCTTAGCCACTGGACCACCAGGGAAGTCTCTACCTTTTTCTTCCTGATTTGGAGGAAATTGTAACAGTATAGATTCTTATTAATGGTGCTCTTATCGGTGGTATTTTTTGCCACACATTTTATGAAGTTAATTTGGTGTTCTTTTCCTGTGTCATTCTTCAGTCATGCTGTATTCCATCCTATTTGCTTACAATTCTGTGATCCAGGAATTCAGGCAGGGCCCAGCTGGACAGTTCTTTCCTTCCATATGGTGTCTGGGGTCACTCAGCTCCATTCAGTTGCTAACTGGGCTGGTCTGGAAGATGCACAGAGATATCAGGCCATGTCTCGTGCCTCCTTGCTCCTCTGGGTATCTCCTGTCTCTCCCCACGTGGCCTACCTGAGCTTACCGGTGGGAAGGAGCAGAAGTTTTGTCGGTGGGATGTGTTAAAACAGGTGGTCTGTTGGGTCCAAGCCAACTCACAGTAGGCGTTTTGAGCCCTGATTATTCTCCTTTTTCTCATCTGCTCTGCCTTCTCAGGAATCTCTCCTTCCTCAGGAGATTATCATCAAGGTTGAGGGAGAAGATGCCCGGTCACTGGCCGTCCCATCCCAGGTGAGTTGGACAGGGCCTCTGTGTCTTTTGATTAAGAAATGTGCATGGCTGGCAGGCAGCAGAAGCCACATTGAGGTGAACTGATTAGAAAATGAGGAAAATGGGATGAGTGGACACCTTTTACATAAAGTTGGTTATAACTGCATGGAAATTTGAGAGTGTGGGTTGTCATTTTCTTCCCCCTAAAGGTTTGAAAGAATTTGGCTTGGTTTAAATGGTTGCAGGAAAGAGTAAGTGAAAAAAAAGTTCAGGGTCAGGAGAGAGAGAAGCTACAACTATAAAGCAGAGCTCACAGATACAGAGAACAAGCCAGTGGTTACCAGTGCTGGAGGTGGCAGGAACTGAGGGGAAGAATCGGGAGGTATAAAGTATGGAGTATAAGACATGCTTGAGGGTAGATTATACAACATGGGCAATATAGCCAATATTTTGTAATAACTGTAAATGGAAAGTAACCTTTCACAATTGTTTAAAAATAAAAAATAGCCATTTAAAAAAACAGTCCTTGATTAGTGTCAGGGGAATTAATTCAGAACATAGAGGAAGAAGGGCTCATATAAGAAAAGTGAGGTTGAGGGTATTATTGGAAGGCTTGCATTTTTCTCTGTGAACCATCAGATGAAATTATCTGTTGAGCGTGAGGGTGGTAATCAGAATGGAGAGATGTTGTGTGAAGAATGGAGAAGGCTTAAAGCTAGTAACTCAGATTAGGGCAGACAGGCTGCTTCAGGAGGTATGGTGGGGTTGCTGGTCAGTCCCAAAAATTCATTCTGAAATTGTTTGGTCACTAAGTTGTGTCCAACTCTGCAACTGTGTGGACATGCCAGGCTTACCTGTCCTTCAGTATCTCCTGGAGTTTGCTCAGACTCATGTCCATTGAGTTGGCGATGCTGTCCAGCCATCCCATCCTCTTTCACTCACTTGCCCTCCTGCCCTCAATCTCTCCAAGCATCAGGATCTTTTCCAGTGAATTGGCTTTTCACATCAGATGGCATTCTGAGATAGTGGCCATTAATAATAATGGAGAGCAGGTTGATATTTAAATGTATTTAGTTACATTCAATGGAAGCCCCACAGCCCACAGGTTTAAGGCAATATTTGAAAGGGAATTTTTGTCTGTATCAAATAGAAAGATTAAGATGAATGATCCATAGACTCTCAACTGAAAAATTAAGATAGAAAAGATAAAAAGGATACTAAACAGAAAGGAAAAGACTATAGACTGGAGAATAGTAATAGTAGGTGTTTCACTAGAATAAAGACCCCAAACCATCAAAGAATGAGAAGAGTAAAGGGGACAACTGAGCAAGGAAAGGGGAGAAATCTGATGTTGTAATGAAAGAGTGAGCAGTTCTCTGTGTGTGACTTGAGGGGTGGAGTACTTTATGGTGGTTTCAAGATCTAGGGTCTCACGCTGAGTGAGGGGCTGAAAGTCAGGCTGGCTGTATGAGTTGATGCTGAGGACATAGTCTATGATGTTAGGGAAACTTGGAGTTGCATCCCAGTTACTAACCTGAGGCATATGTGTTAATTTCTCTAACCTTCTAGCTTTTCCTCTGAAAAAATGGTGCGGCTAATAGTATTTTCTCAGGGACCTTGGAAGAAATCAGTGAACAATAATTTATGCAGTGGGTTTCTCTGGTGGCTCAAGTGGTAAAGAATCCGCCTGCCAGTGCAGGAGACACAGGTTCAATCCCTGGGTCAGGACACCTGAAGGAAGAAATGGCAACCCCCTCCAGTGTTCTTGCCTGGGAAATCCCATGGCGGGCTACAGTCCACGGGCTCAAAAGAGAGCTGGACACAGCGACTAAACAACAAGAACAAATTTATGCAACAGGCTTAACGCATCGCCTACACTGCACACAGAGTCAGTTATTTTTCTGTTATTACCAGAGAACTCTACAAATGGACGCTATAGACCATCCAAGACAAGACAATACAAGTTGTTGAATTAGAGGATAAATCCTAGGTGTTATTAATATAAATCTTCAGTGGAATGGAAGGGAGGTGGTGTTCAAGTTATTGGTAGAACAAAGCTCTAAGAAGTGAGGTAAATGGCATGAGTTTCAGGGAGGACACACACTCTTTTCCACCTTTGATGCTGAGACCCCTGGATGGGAGAGCATGACCACCCTGAGCCTGTGAGGTCTGCAGAGGCGGGAGTCCTTGGGGGGAAGTGTAGGTTTCTGTTAACTCAGGAATGGGGCATCCCTGATGGGTCAGTGGTAAAGAATCCACCTGCCAATGCAAGAGACGTGTTTGATCCCAAATCCAGGAAGATCCCACGTACCGCAGAGCAACTAAGCCTGTGTGCCACAACTATTGAGGCTGTGCTGTGGAGCCCACATGCCATGACTACTGAATTCCGTGCCATGGCCCTAGAGTCTGAGATTCCATGCTCCACAAAAAGAGAAGCCGCTGCAATGAGAAGGCCACACACTGCAGCTGTAGAGTAGCCCCCACTTGCTGCAACTAGAGAGAAAAGCCCACACAGCAATGAAGACCTAGCGCAGCCAAGGAAAAAAAAAAAAAAGACTACTATACTTATTTAAAAAAAAAAAACAAAAAAAACAGGGATGTAGAGAGAATATTTGGTGAAGAAGTAGGATTTCATTATTATAGAAGAATTCCCAAATTGAAAGGTTTGGGAAGGAATTTTGAGCAGTTGGGAGCTGGGGACAAGTAGATGAAGTATAGAATAAGAAGGGATAGAAGTCTAGAAAAGCCAGTATCCATACTTAAGGGACTTTTTCTAATGAGTATGTGATAAGCCTTGTGAGATTCAGGTGAACAGAGAGGACTTAAATCAGAATTTGAACCAGGATTATTTTGATGTGTTACAAAGTCTATTGATATACTGTTGACTCACTTACTGAAATAAGTTACCAAATATGTATTTAGTCTGTACTATACACCAATACTGTACTAAGCACTGGAGTTAAATAAATACCTTGTCACTGCCATCATGGATTACAGCCTGGTGACCAAGATGACCACTATGCAAATGATAAAGGGTGGTGGGTCTTATGATAGAAATTTCTGGAACTTTGAGAATATAAAGCTTGAGGTGGGGGGGTGATAATCTAGTCTAGTATTATTTATTTGACATTTGAAAAAGTTTGATATTAAAGGGACCTACATTAAAAACTGAAGTTCAGTTCAGTTCAGTTCAGTCACTCAGTCGTGTCCGACTCTTTGCGACCCCATGAATCGCAGCACGCCAGGCCTCCCTGTTCATCACCATCTCTTGGAGTTCACTCAGACTCACGTCCATCGAGTCCATGATGCCATCCAGCCATCTCATCCTCAGTCGTCCCCTTCTCCTCCTGCCCCCAGTCCCTCCCAGCATCAGAGTCTTTTCCAATGAGTCAACTCTTCACATGAGGTGGCCAAGGTAACTGGAGTTTCAGCTTTGGTATCATTCCTTCCAAAGAAATCTCAGGGTTGATCTCCTTCAGAATGGACTGATTGGATCTCCTTGCAGTCCAAGGGACTCTCAAGAGTCTTCTCCAACACCACAGTTCAAAAGCATCGATTCTTCAGCGCTCAGCCTTCTTCACAGTCCAACTCTCACATGCATACATGACCACAGGAAAAACCATAGCCTTGACTAGACAGACCTTAGTCGGCAAAGTAATGTCTCTGCTTTTGAATATACTATCTAGGTTGGTCATAACTTTTCTTCCAAGGAGTAAACGTCTTCTAATTTCATGGCTGCAGTCATCATCTGCAGTGATTTTGGAGCCCAAAAAAATAAAGTCTGACACTGTTTCCACTGTTTCCCCATCTATCTCCCATGAAGTGATGGGACCGGATGTCATGATCTTCGTTTTCTCAATGTTGAGCTTTAAGCGGGACATGTTAATTAAAAGGAAGCATGGGGCTTCCTTGGTAGCTCAGTGGTAAGGAATCCGCCTGCCAATGCAGGAGACACAGGCTCAACTTCGCTGGGAAATACCACATGTGGGCCTGTGAGCCACAACTACTGAGCCTGTGATCTAGAGCCCAAGCCCTGCAGCACGACAAAGAGTCGTGTTCTGAAGACTAAGAGCTCAGGATAAAGGTCCACTGCAAGAAGCAGCCCAGGCATCGCCACTAGGGAGTAGCCCCCACTTAGCACAGCTAGAGAAACGGCCACGTAGCAACAAAGACCTAGTGCAGCCAAAAAATAAGTAAATAAATTTTTAAAAAAATTTAAAAAAGGAAGCATGGATTGGAAGTTGAAAAACAGTACCTATAGATCCATGTTGAACACAGGGAGCAGTTTTCTGAACCTCACTTTGGGCTCATTATGAAAATCTTTGAGATTTTTAGTGAAAATTATGAGCCACAGCTTAGAAAAATGCAAGTACAGTAGCATTTTGCATCAAGTTTCATGGGCTTCAGGGACCTTGTGTCCTATTCATGAACCACAGCGTAAGAACACTCTTATCTATTTTAAAATGTCTTAGCAAGTGGCATTTGACTTCAGTGGCTTTTGCTGCTTTTGGGTTAGGACAGATCACATCCAGTACTTTTTTGGAACAAAATTCCTGCCCAATAGTCTTTTTTTTTTTTTTTTAAATTCAATTAAAAAAACTTATTGGAGTGTAATTTGATTTACCACCTAGTAGTCCAAAAAGGTAAAGAAGGAAATGGCAACCCACTCCAGTATCCTTGCCTGGAAAATTCCATGGACAAAGAAGCCTGGTGGGCTGTAGTCCATGGAGTTGCAGAGTCGGACATGACTGAGTGACTGAAACACACACACACAGAGTCCTAAAAGGGGGGTTCTTCATGCTTACAGGAGGCAGCTCAAGAGACCCTCTTTACATGACAGTAATGACAGGCTCTGTGGTGCAGCTCATAGTGTGGGCAAAATAGAACTGTTTTCTGAAGACTAAGAGTTCAGGATAAAGATCTCTCATTGACTGTCATTTAATTGTTCAGTGTTCTCAAACCTAAGCATCCTGATAATTACCAGCCTTTGTTTTTTGTTCCAGTAAACTCTGCTAATGCCTTTTATGTATCATTACAATTTAATTCACTCAACAACATAATGAGTTGGGTATGGTTAAGCCTAATAAGTAGAAATGGAATCACCTCACCATTAAAAGACAGTCAGATTAGATACATTAAAAAAAAAAATTCAGACATATGCTCTTAGTAGAGGAAAAAACCCAAGTCTCTTTTCCAAATCCAGTGCTCTTAGTTTATACATCCTGCCTTTCATTAAGGCCTATATTTCATTTTCTGTCCCACATTTCATTCTGNTGGAATCACCTCACCATTAAAAGACAGTCAGATTAGATACATTAAAAAAAAAAAAAATTCAGACATATGCTCTTAGTAGAGGAAAAAACCCAAGTCTCTTTTCCAAATCCAGTGCTCTTAGTTTATACATCCTGCCTTTCATTAAGGCCTATATTTCATTTTCTGTCCCACATTTCATTCTCCGCATCAAAAAAGCTGTGTGCCAAATCTGGCCCATCACCTGTTTTTGTGAGTAAAGTTTTATTGTAATATAGCCACAACCATTTGTTCATATATTTTCTGTGGCTGCTGTCTTGCTACAGCAGCAGAGCTGACTAATTGTAATAGAGGCTGTATGGCTTGCTAAGCCTAAAATATTTGCTCTCTGACCTTTGACAGTTAAAAATTTGCTGAACCTGTTCTGTTAGTTTCTTGATAATTTGGAGAGAATTCCTAAGTTGGAATTCTATATTCACCAACACAGAAATCAGAATTAGCATTTTATTGAAGGTCTACAAGAAAGAAAACAGTTTGTCAGTTCTTTCTGATGTTCCTCTTTGGGGTTATATATAAACAGCATCCAAAACCCAAAGGGACTTGCCTAAAAGGTACTTGTACCCCTAGAATCTTTTGAATGTTGACTATCTCAGGACTGTTTCCAGGCCATCAGGTTTTCCTTCTTCCATCTGTCAAACTTTTCCTCTCTGAACACTGGAAGGAAATGATACCCAGCTGAGTAGGAATGTGTGTCCTGTTTTAGGAGGGAGTGAACTTCAAAATAGTGACTGTGGACTTCACTCAGGAAGAAGAAGGCACTTTGAGCTCTGCTCAGAGGACCCTGGACAGAGATGTGATCCTGGAAAACCACAGGGACTCTTGGGGTAAGAGTACAGTCCCTTTTAAAGGTATCTGAATATTGAAATAATTTCTCATTTCCACAGATCAGGATCTAGGGAGTTCAGAGGCCAGAATGATTTTGGCCACACAGAGATTAGTATGGTGAAGATATAGTTTTAGTTTGTAGGGTAGCAAAGGTACAACTTCGTGAGTTTGAGCTTATTCAGTCTTCTAGGTTCCTAAGAGCCAAAGACAGGGACCAGATTCTGCAGTGACTTTCTTTTGTCCCCAGTCCAGACACCCAAAGTTCTATATCTTTCTTCTCAGCTTTCCAAACTAGATGTAATCTAGTTTGAACAAGAGAATGAGTATGAAAAGAATTTTCCCACGTGCATATCCAGGTGAGAAATAGACATTTAGGAGTCATTACAGGTATAGACTTCCCTGGTGGCTGGGTGGTAAGAATCAGCCTGCCAATGCAGGAGGTGTGGGTTCAATCCCTGGGTCAGGAAGATCCCCTGGAGAAGGAAATGGCAATCCACTCCAGTATTATTGCTTGGGGAATCCCATGGACAGAGGAGCCTCGTGGGTTATAGTCCATTGGGGTTGCAAAGAGTCAGACATGACTGAATGACTAACACTTTCACTTTCTTTCACAGGTGTAGATTTGTTTGAAAAATCCCCATAGGGCATGCCACATATTTCTCTTTTCTCCCATTCGAAGAGGACTATATACATCACCACTTTTTTCCCAAATGTACCTTCTGTTGCTTGGCCTAATAGCCACTCAGGCTTCTGTGTATGAGCATATCTCCATTCTCTCTCACTTGGGACCAAAAGAATCCATGGGGCCATATTAGCCTCTAAGGCATTTAGGGAACCTGGGATAACAGTGCACTCATTATTTTTTCCTGGTTCACAAAGTTGTTTGACTTTGTCTTACTAACATGACTGTACTAACAAGTATCATGTCTTCAGAAAGTCCTAGAAATGTAGACACTAATTTCTATTTCAGTGAACATGTGTCTAGCACTAAAGAGGGTAGAAAGGATCCTCCGTGTTTTTACTAAGAAGTACAGAATTGTTTTGCAATCCTGTAAGTTCTGCGTAGATGATCCTATTTTGGAATATGGAGATATTTGACATATAAAGTCTTTATTCAGCAACACTAAGATTAGAAATAGTTTCATATTAATTCCTTGTTATGCTCTCTGGTAGTTCTCTGCTTACTGCTCATCTCATCCTTTTGCTTTTCAATTCATATTATAGGTCCATAGCTGAAAATAAATCCACATATAATTTTCATACTTTCTTGTCAGCTTTTCCCCCCACTATTCCAGCTCTAACAAGTTTTGGCTAGGGTGTTCTATTTTGCTTTCTTCCAGACTCGGCAATTGCACTTGGAAGAAGAGACTCAAGATTGAAGCAGAGCATTTTTGATGACAAACTATCCCATAGTGTGAAGATAGAAAAGTTGACAAGAGATGATCCTTGGTTATCTTCATGTGAAGAATTTCAGGATTGTAAGGAGCTGTTGGAGAAGCAACAGGAAAAACAAGAGAGACTTTTGAAGGAAGTGACGTTTACTCACAGGAACGCCATTACTCATGAGAGAGACTGCAAAAATGATAGCCCTGAGGAGAAGGCTGGTCTGAATTCCAATCTTCTTTCATCGCAGTTGATACCTATAAGAAACCATTTTCATAAACATGCTTCACGTGTTAAAAAATTACATTATAATTCTATGATAAGCACTCATCAGATGATTACTGATACTGAGAAACTCTGTGAAAAAAGTGAATTTGGAAACCTCCCCCAGAATATTCATTTTATTCAGTTTACAAGAACTCAAACAGAAGATAAATCCTATGGATTTAGTGACAGTATTCAACCTTTTAACCATGGTACACCCTTAAACATACATGAGAAAATACATGCACAAGGAAGATCCTTTAATTTTAAGGAATGTGGGCAAATTTTGAACCACAGCATATCCCATAACGAACAACAGAGAAACTCCATTGGAGAGAGTGAGTATAAATGTCGTAAGACCTCTGAGAGTTCATCCCTTGCTCAAAACATGAGAAATCATTCTGAAGAGAAGCCCTTTGAATGTAATCAGTGTGGGAAATCCTTCAGTTGGAGCTCTCATCTTGTTGCACATCAAAGAACTCATACAGGGGAGAAACCTTATGAATGTAACGAATGTGGGAAATCATTCAGCCGCAGCTCTCACCTTGTTTCCCATCAAAGAACTCATACTGGAGAGAAACCGTATAGATGTAATCAGTGTGGGAAATCCTTTAGCCAGAGCTATGTCCTTGTTGTGCATCAGCGAACTCATACTGGAGAGAAGCCTTATGAGTGCAGTCAGTGTGGAAAGTCATTCAGACAGAGCTACAAACTTATCGCACATCAAAGAACTCATACTGGAGAGAAGCCCTACGAATGTAATCAATGTGGGAAATCATTTATCCAGAGCTATAAACTTATTGCCCATCAAAGAATTCATACTGGAGAAAAGCCCTATGAATGCAATCAATGTGGAAAGTCTTTTAGTCAGAGTTACAAACTTGTTGCCCACCAGAGAACTCACACAGGAGAAAAGCCCTTTGAATGTAATCAGTGTGGAAAATCCTTCAGCTGGAGCTCTCAACTTGTTGCACACCAAAGGACTCACACTGGAGAGAAACCCTACGAATGTAATGAGTGTGGGAAATCTTTCAACCGCAGTTCTCACCTTGTCATGCATCAAAGAACTCATACTGGAGAAAAACCCTATGAATGTAATCAATGTGGGAAGTCCTTCAGCCAGAGTTACGTCCTTGTTGTACATCAGAGAACTCACACTGGCGAAAAGCCCTATGAGTGCAGTCAGTGTGGGAAATCCTTCAGGCAGAGTTCATGCCTTACTCAGCATCAGAGAACTCATACTGGAGAGAAACCCTATGAATGTAATCAGTGTGGGAAGACATTCAGCTTGAGCGCTCGACTTATTGTACATCAAAGAACTCATACTGGAGAGAAACCCTTTACATGTAATCAGTGTGGGAAAGCTTTCATTAATAGTTCTAAACTTATTAGACATCAGGCAACTCATACAGAAGAGAAACCCTATGGATGTAACTAGCCTGGAAATCTTTCAGCAGAGTATATCCCTTCCCCCTTGCCTCCCTTTCTCTCTCGCTCTTTCCCTTTCTCCCTTCAGCCCGTCATTCCCTTGTTCCCTCCTTCCATTCCTCCAGGATTACATATATTGGAAAGAACAAGCCTGAAAATAGTGTGTGTGGAAAAAAAGCTCTCCATTAGCTCTCTGTTCAGCTGTGTATCTGAAAACTCTGGAGAAGAAAGAAAAAGTATGAATCATGTATTTTACTTAGCAATTCCATGTTTTTAAAAAAATCAAACTTGACCCTTGTTAAACATTCCCATGAGAGTGATAACTCTTGGCACTTTTCCTTGCAGAAAGCACTTCGACCTGAATTTGAGAGAATTAAATGGGCAATATGCTGTGGAGTGATTGCCAGTGAGGTAGACCTCTTTTCCAATAAAGAATAAATGAGAGGGGACATATATACACCTATGACTGATTCATGTTGATATATGGCAGAAACACAATATTGTAAAGCAATTATTCTGCAATTAAAAAAAAGATAGTTAATCTAAAGATAATAAAGCTGTGACACCTAAAAAAGGAATAAAAGGATGCTAATACTGGTCAGCTTGTTGAAAACATTGGGAAATTGCTGTAGTTATTGCAAACCACTCCAGTATTCTTGCCTGGAGAATTCCATGGACAGAGAAGCCTGGTGGACTATAGTCCATGGGGTCTCAAAAGTGTCGGACATGACAGGTGACTTAACACACAGCACATTAGAACTTAGACTGGAAAACAGAATTTCAGTGTTTCATTTTCCAACATGATTTCTCCAGCACTACTTGGTAATTTGTTTCATAAGCACTTTCTCTTATCTGTAAAGATTTTGTAAGAAAAGAAAAAAATAGGGAAATGGCTATGATGTGAACTGAAAATTGCAGGGAAAGAGTATAGAACATTCATTTCTAGAATCATGAAAAGATATATTTGTGCTTGGATCAGAATCTAAAGAAATTCTAGGTGTATCTTTTAATTATGGATTTATACTTGATTTTCTTTTGTTTTTTGGACTGTGTGCTTTTTTATAATACTAATGAATGATATGAGGAATAATTAGTCCAAAAATACAAAAATACCCATCTCCTTCGACCATTTAGCCAGATAGCAGAGAGATCTCATGCTTCTGAGAGTTCATTTGGATTAGCATGAACAGGTCACTCCTTAGGACCTAGATTCCCAGGAATATTCCTTATTAAAAATATTTCAGGTTTCTGTGGCGCATTAGCTGGTTGTTAATGCAGGAGACATGGGTTCCATCCCTGATCCAGGAAGATCCCACATGCCAAGGAGCAACTAAGCCTATGTGCCACAACTATTGAGCCTGTGCTCTAGAGCTTAGGAACTGCAGCTGTTGAGCCACTTAGCCTAGAACCTGTGCTCAGCAACAAGAGAAGCCACCACAGTGAGAAGCCCACACCACAGCTAGAGAGTAGCCCTCACTCTCTGCAACTAGAGAAAAGCCCATGTAGCAACGAAGACCCTGCACAGTCAAAAACAAATAAAATCAGAACTTAAATATTTTCCTGGCAATGTGGAACTGGAAATTTATGTTAGAGAATTAAATGAAAATTCATGGGTAGTATGGAGGACAAATGATTTTTTTTCTTTTAAACCCATCTTATCCAAAGCAGTATAAAAGAGCTCTGTTTTAAGGGTTTTTTTTTTTCTTTTTTCTTTTTCTCTCCTCATGTAGTAGTATCTTTTTACCCTTGAGGATATGTTCCCTAATTCGAGAATCCTCTGAGTGGGAAGATACTGCCCTGGCTAAGTGCTCTCCACCTAAATTAAGTTCACAATGCTTTTAGTGAGGCAGTAATTGTAGTTTCTCATTGGGTTTTATGTGTGTGTGTGTGTTTTTTTTTAAAGGTTTGGTTCACAAGTCTTTCTGGCCTTTGCCCCTAAATCATGAATTCTAATCCTAGATTATCATGGACCTGAAAATTCTGATCCTGGAGAGTTACTGAAAAATAAACAGAGTTGAACTGAGAGAGCACAGAAGAGAGGTAAATTCCCTGAAGAAACAAAAAGAAACTAAAGAAGAAACTAAAATGACATCTGATTGGGATTTGTTGTTTAGTGTCCAACTCTTTTGTGACTTCGTGGACTGTAACCCACCAGGCTCCTCTGTCCATGAGATTTTCCAGGCAAGAATACTGGAGTGGGTTGCCATTTCCTTCTCCAGGGAACCTTCCTGACCCAAGCATCAAACCTTGGTCTCCTGCATTGCAAGCAGAATCTTTGCCACTGAGTCCACAGGGAAGCCCTGATAGGGGTTCCCCATAGTAAATTCTGTCCCCATGAGATGACCCTAAGTGGAACTGTGTTTAATGAGAATTCATCCAGAGACTGGAGCACACCTGGCAGTTGTTGATGGCTGGAAAACTGTCTCCCCACCCCAAGAGGCTCTTCAGTCAGTCCATGATTGCATAGGTAGAGGAACAGAAGGGGTTCTCCATGCACTGCAGTTCGGGGAAGGACATAAAATAGTGAAAACTCTAATAATGGGATCTGGTTAGGCTTCTTTTTCTCCAAGTTATAGATAAAGCAAGTAGATGATTTTCACGGGGCATGTTGAATCTTATTTTGAAGGCAAGAAAACAAGATTGTACCAACAAGTATAAAAAANGGCTATGATGTGAACTGAAAATTGCAGGGAAAGAGTATAGAACATTCATTTCTAGAATCATGAAAAGATATATTTGTGCTTGGATCAGAATCTAAAGAAATTCTAGGTGTATCTTTTAATTATGGATTTATACTTGATTTTCTTTTGTTTTTTGGACTGTGTGCCTTTTTATAATACTAATGAATGATATGAGGAATAATTAGTCCAAAAATACAAAAATACCCATCTCCTTCGACCATTTAGCCAGATAGCAGAGAGATCTCATGCTTCTGAGAGTTCATTTGGATTAGCATGAACAGGTCACTCCTTAGGACCTAGATTCCCAGGAATATTCCTTATTAAAAATATTTCAGGTTTCTGTGGTGCATTAGCTGGTTGTTAATGCAGGAGACATGGGTTCCATCCCTGATCCAGGAAGATCCCACATGCCAAGGAGCAACTAAGCCTATGTGCCACAACTATTGAGCCTGTGCTCTAGAGCTTAGGAACTGCAGCTGTTGAGCCACATAGCCTAGAACCTGTGCTCAGCAACAAGAGAAGCCACCACAGTGAGAAGCCCACACCACAGCTAGAGAGTAGCCCTCACTCTCTGCAACTAGAGAAAAGCCCATGTAGCAACGAAGACCCTGCACAGTCAAAAACAAATAAAATCAGAACTTAAATATTTTCCTGGCAATGTGGAACTGGAAATTTATGTTAGAGAATTAAATGAAAATTCATGGGTAGTATGGAGGACAAATGATTTTTTTTCTTTTAAACCCATCTTATCCAAAGCAGTATAAAAGAGCTCTGTTTTAAGGGTTTTTTTTTTTCTTTTTTCTTTTTCTCTCCTCATGTAGTAGTATCTTTTTACCCTTGAGGATATGTTCCCTAATTCGAGAATCCTCTGAGTGGGAAGATACTGCCCTGGCTAAGTGCTCTCCACCTAAATTAAGTTCACAATGCTTTTAGTGAGGCAGTAATTGTAGTTTCTCATTGGGTTTTATGTGTGTGTGTGTGTTTTTTTTTAAAGGTTTGGTTCACAAGTCTTTCTGGCCTTTGCCCCTAAATCATGAATTCTAATCCTAGATTATCATGGACCTGAAAATTCTGATCCTGGAGAGTTACTGAAAAATAAACAGAGTTGAACTGAGAGAGCACAGAAGAGAGGTAAATTCCCTGAAGAAACAAAAAGAAACTAAAGAAGAAACTAAAATGACATCTGATTGGGATTTGTTGTTTAGTGTCCAACTCTTTTGTGACTTCGTGGACTGTAACCCACCAGGCTCCTCTGTCCATGAGATTTTCCAGGCAAGAATACTGGAGTGGGTTGCCATTTCCTTCTCCAGGGAACCTTCCTGACCCAAGCATCAAACCTTGGTCTCCTGCATTGCAAGCAGAATCTTTGCCACTGAGTCCACAGGGAAGCCCTGATAGGGGTTCCCCATAGTAAATTCTGTCCCCATGAGATGACCCTAAGTGGAACTGTGTTTAATGAGAATTCATCCAGAGACTGGAGCACACCTGGCAGTTGTTGATGGCTGGAAAACTGTCTCCCCACCCCAAGAGGCTCTTCAGTCAGTCCATGATTGCATAGGTAGAGGAACAGAAGGGGTTCTCCATGCACTGCAGTTCGGGGAAGGACATAAAATAGTGAAAACTCTAATAATGGGATCTGGTTAGGCTTCTTTTTCTCCAAGTTATAGATAAAGCAAGTAGATGATTTTCACGGGGCATGTTGAATCTTATTTTGAAGGCAAGAAAACAAGATTGTACCAACAAGTATAAAAAACCAACTGGGCTAAGAAAGCTCTGAAGATTCAAATTTGGGAAGGGATTTATTGCAAAGTGATCTCTTTAGTAAATGTTTAAAATATTTCATTGGAAATATGAAGTGGACAAAACCGCCAAGAAATTTTGAATTGAGTATTGTTTGTGTGTTTCTTGGCCGGGTTTAATATGTGGGTCATCTGTGTGCACTAAGTCATATTATGGCAGTTCCTAGGTGGTGAACTATGATTGCCAAGTGTTTTGAAGTAAGATAGATCCAATAGATAAACAAAAGTGATCATTTCTCTTATTTGCTCATTTATTTCCCTTTGTAGAAAAGGCATTCTGGGAAAAAAAAGTCAAAAAAAATGAAGAGACATTAAAGTGACAGCATACCAAAAATATGTAATTAAACTTCTGAACCTAAAATTTAGGCTTAAAAAAGGGAGTCAGTAACTTGATTTTAGTGACACACATATGACACATTTAAAATGACATACATCCCTTGCATAAAAATTTTTGTAAATTCACAAAAATAAAATTATACTTTGCAACTTCCCTGGTGGTACAGTGGATAGAAATCAGCCTGCCAGTGCAGGAGACATGGATTTGATCCCTGGTCCAGGAAGATTCCACGTGCCTTGGAACAACTAAGCCCGCACAACACAGCTGCTAAAGCCTGAGCACTCTAGAGCCTGTGCACCACGATAAGAGAAGCTTCCGGAATGGAGAAACCCAGGCACCGCAACTGGAGAGGTGCCTCCACTCTCTGCAACTAGAGAAAGCCCACAGCCCACACAGCAACAAAGACCTAGAGCAACAACAACGACACTTGGACATAGAAATATGCATAGTTATTTTACAGGCCAAATTTCTTTCACCGCACTTTGGTAAAATTAGAAATAGATGAAGAGTGGCCAGATGTTTTTATGTATTTATTACTTTGGCCACAAAGCACAGCTTGAAGGATCTTAGTTCCCTGACTAGGGATCGAACCCCAGCCCCAGCAGTGACAGTGCCAAGTGCTAGCCACTAGACTGCCAGGGAATTCCCCAGAGTGCTTTTAAATACATGGATGTTAAGGGATACTCTCCTAGAACCAAATTTTTAAATACTCGAGTGATAGGCACATATAAAATTTTATATGTAAATTACATATAGTATATATAAAATATGTATCAGTAAATCTTACACTTAAACTATTATAAATTGCATACTGTGTGCTCAGTCACCAGTCATGTCCCAGCTCTTTGCAACCCTGTAGACCGTAGCCTGCCAGGCTCTTCTGTTCATGGAATTTTCCCAGCAAAAATCCTGGAATGGGCTGCCATGCCCTCCTCCAGGGGATCTTCCTGACCCAGGGATTGAACCCAGGTCTCTTGCACTGCAGGCAGATTTTTTATCATCTGAGCCACCAGGGAAGTCCCTTCTCTATATGTAATTTACACCAAAACATCAATAATGCTTTTGCATCCTATGAAAGATTGTGGATTTGTTGGAGAATATTGTCAGACTCTCTACAATGTGAACATGTTAGTACTAAGTGGTAACTTCAAGAAAAGTACTTGTTGTTCAGCCGCTAAGTTGTGTCTCACTCTTTGTGACCCCATGGACTGTAGCCTGCCAAGCTCCTCTGCCATCTGCTAGTTCCTTCTCCAGGGGCTCTTCTAACCCAGGGTTCGACAGGTAGGTTCTTCACCAACCAGGGAAGCACAATAGCCAGTCCCCAGGCCAGCGTCCCAGCCTGACCGTGAAGGGTTAGCTGGCCATGCAGAGGCCATTCCCTAACCTTGAGCTTTCCTGTGGATACAGCAGGTACCGTGGTAGGTGATTGTTGTGCAGCCTCATTTCTCCTCAGTCCCCATCTTTTCATGCTGCCTTCATGCTTTCCAGAGAGTAGCACACCCAGAGGGAGCAAGTGGTCTCTGGAGTGCCTTCTCTCTGATAGAGACAGGCAGTGTAAGACAAGCAAGCCAGTAGTAGACAGTCTGTTCCAGAAGCTTGACTCTCTCCTCTGATGGATTCCTCACTTACCTCCAATATTTACAGATTCATGGCCATAAACAGGTTCATGTTACCTGAACCTTGAAAGAGAAAAGCCAGTAAAGAGTGTCAGACAGCATGGACACATTTTTCAGGTCACATGGAATGCTGCAGTAAATACAGCAGTCTGCTGGCTCGCCAGCAGTGACCTGGGTATGTTGAGATTTTTATGTCTCCAGACCTATCCATATTGCCTGATTCCTTGTGAATATGCTCACACAACACACAGCCACAGATGGAGCCCTTCGGAGGTTCAGCTCACACGTACCCAGCCTCACAGTTGCCCTGGGAGGTGGTGTGATGAGAATGCCCACTGAGTGTGGGCTATGAGACCAGGCTTGTGTGCTGCAGTCCTAGCTCAACACTTCCTCAGGCATGCTGGAGTAAACTCAGCCACTTACCCTCTCTGTGCCCGGGTGTTCTCTGTAAAATGAAGATCATGACAGTTCCTACCTCCATGTTCCTCTGAGAGTTAAAGAAGTTAGTATGTGTACCTCTTTGGCACGGAGAAGTGTTGTAATGGTGTTTGATGTTATCAACAACAGCATTATTAAAGAAGTAAATGTCTGTATAAAATATTATTTAGAATTTTTTGGGGGGGACTTCCCTTGCGCTCCAGTGATTAGGGCTCTGCACTTCCACCCTAGTGGCGCAGGTTTGATCCCTGGTCAGGGAGCTAGGATCCCACATGCAATGTGGTGTGGCCAATGTGTGAAAAAAAAAAGAAACCCTACCGATGTGCAGAGTGTGGGAAAGGCTTCAGTTATAGCTCAGGTTTGTGAAATCATCAGAGGCTGCATGTAAGCGAGAAGCCTTACAAGTAGATGTGAGTCAAGGTCTCCAGTTAGAATTTTGCCTTCATCTCAGAGCCAAAACAAGAGAAAAACATTATAGACCTGATGTGTGTGGAGCTCTTCAGGCAGGGCTGATGTTTTCATAGCCACTGGTCTACCTAGGAAGGGAAAATCTGGAAGTTTGGTAAATAGGGAAAGCACTTCAGTCACAAACTTCAGTCTTCACGAATCTGTTGCACAGTTGAATACTCCTTAAGGCAATGATCTGGCCAGCGGCTTCAGTGAAAATGATCACCTTCATCAGAGCTGGCCAAGGAGGGAGATTTTACAAGTGATGACAATAACGAGAATGTATCCTAGGAGCAGATTATGGATACACAGTCCTCGTGGTGGGGGGAAATACCTAAAAACAGGACAAATGTAGGAAAAACATTGTCCTCTTACTCAAACCAATAATGTCCATACCTTTTAGGAGATGGTTTTTATAGGGACTTCCCTGGCAGTCCAGTGATTAAGACTCTGCACTTCCAGTGCAAGGGTAAGGTTCCCATCCCTGGTCAGGAAAATGAGATCCCATGTGCTGTGTGGCACAGAAAAGAAAAAAAAAGTTTTTATAAAAAGTAAAAGGTAATGTTGACATTCATTGAGGCAAGTTACCTTTAGAAGACCAGGAATGGCTTCAAGGAGAGACATTCTCTTGGCAGGCATGGGTAATGTATCTCTAGCACATTTTCATCATGCTTCTGTGATGGGATTTTATCTCACAGAGATAAACTGCTCTCATAGAAAGGTTCTGTAAACTGAAGGAATATTTTATCATTTTAAGTAAAATCTGATTGGGTTTTTAATTGGCATTGTATGGAATTTATAGGTTAATCCAGAAAGAATCTGCATATTTGAAATGCTGATTTTTTTTCCATTTTGAAAATGCTATTTATTTCCACTTACTAAAGTATTTAAGTGATTTTTCAGTCATATTTTTTAGAGATTTCTGAATATTCTTAAATGTATTTCTAGTTTTTTGTTTTACCTTTATCATGAATATATTTTTACCCATTTTATTTCATAGAGGGTTGGGTCATTTTTAACTTATAAGACAAATATTCATACACTTTTAAAATTCAGAAATAGCGTTTTTAACTTGTTAGAACAGCAGTGGTGAAGCAGAAAGCCATGTCCATGGAGCTGTGGAAACATGCACTCTTATTGATGAGAATGAAAATAGCCTTTTTTGAAAGAATTTGTCAGTGTATCAAATTCAATTTGTGTAACCTTCAAAGTGGCAATAAGTGTGTAATAATTTATACTTGGGAGATAGTTACAGATGTGGGAAAAGATGTGTGTATATGGCCAAGCTCAGTTTTTTTTTTTTTAACCATAGGAAAGCCCCACAAATGTTAATTCTCCAGTTGTAGTAAGTTAAGGCATATGTATATGAGGACATACCACTAAAAATATTCAGGCACACCTGCAATGACATTGAAAGTTGCCTACAAACTATTTAGAAAACAGGAAAACTCATGGAATGACAATTATACTATGACCCCGTTTTGTTAATATTGTGTGTGTGTGTGTGTGTGTGTTTATAAAGAGAGAAGGAAAAATATGTGTGAAAGGTCAATATCATAAGTGCCTATTTCTAGCAGATGGAAAATAGAGTCTGTAATACTTTCATAGAGTGCTACATGTTTATTTAAAAAAATGAATGAATGAAGTCGCTCAGTCGTGTCCGACTCTTTGCGACCCCATGGACTGTAGCCTATCAGGCTCCTCCGTCCATGGGATTTTTCAGGCAAGAGTGCTGGAGTGGATTGCCATTTCCTTCTCCAGGGGAGTCTTCCCGACCCAGGAATCGAACCCCGGTCTCCCGCGTTACAGGCAGACGCTTTACCGTCTGAGCCACCAGGGAAGTTACACAAAAAATATACATTAATTTTATAACAACAGTAAAGCGATTATTTAAAAAAGATTAGTCTGCTGAAATAATCCTGTATGGTCAAGGATCCATGTTATAAACTCTACATATTTTTTTTCTTTTTCTACTGTTCACTTAGCACCTAGTACCAAATATAAGGTATACAAGTGAACTGTGAAGTTTGTGACTTAGATACTTTCAGAGGCTGCATCATTTTTGCTGGCGGGTAGAAGATGAGGTGTTCTGGATCATTGGGAGGACCTGGTACTTCTGTCCTACATTCTGGCCTTCTGGTATCCGGGAGCCCACAAGCCTGGCTTCGATAGAGGACAGTGCACCAAAACTCCAGTCTGATGTCTCCACCTGGATGACTCAGGAGGCCTGAGGCATGACCTGGGCTGAGTCCCTTTCTGCTACCTGAGGCTGCAAGGAAAGGAATCTAAGTGACACACATATCTCAAAGATTTGCAGGTTTGATTCCAAACCACTGCTATAAGCAAATACTGCAGTAAAGCAGGTCACTTGAATTTTTTGGTTTCCCAGTGTACATAAAACTTATGTCTGTAGTACTATTATTGTAGTTTATTAAGTATGCAGTAGCATTATATCTAAAAAATAAATACACACCTTAATTTAAAAATACTGTTTCCCTGGGGAATTCCCTGGGGGTCCAGTGGTTAGAATTGGGTGCTTTCACTGCTGTGGACCCAACCTCTGATTGGGGAACTAATTGGGGAACTAAGATCCTGGAAACCATGCAGCACAGCCAAAATAATAAATAAAATACTCTTGCTAAAAAATGCTAACCATCATCTGAGTCTTCAGTGAGTTGTAATCTTTTCGCAGCAGTTAACATCAGAAACCACTGATCACAATAAAAGGTTTTTAACAAACAAAAGAAAAAAATTTTTTTTAAAGATCACCAATCATAGATCACCCTAACAAATACAGCAATGGTGAAAACGTTTGAAATATTGCAAGAATTGGCAAAGTGTGACACAGAGACACAAAGTGAGCAAATGCTGTTGAAAAAATGGTGCTGATACACTTGCTTGCCACACGCTTGCCACAAACTTTCACTTTGTAAAAGTGCAGTATCTGTGGAGTTCAATAAAACAAGGTATGCTTGCCTGCATTTTAGAAGGTGATAAGTACCAAGAAAGGAAAGGGAAAGTGGGGTGAGGCATGTGATGAAGTGCCCAGGGCTGTTGCACTTTTAAATAGTAGGCCTCACTGAGAGCAACATTTGAGCAAAGAATAAAGAAGGTGAAGCAAACTTTGTAGCCACTGAGGTAAAGAACATACCAGCAGAGGAACAGTGATCAGGTTTGATGGATAGCACAAAGCCCAACATGGTTGGACCAGAATAGGCAAGTGAAGAAGTATTGGAAAATGAGGTAAGAGAGGATGAGGTAAGAGGGGCTAAAGAGGATAAATTAATTCAGAAATGGAGGATCTAACTATTTATCACAAATATTACTGAGATGTATTATAGGAGCCATCCTCCTCTCCATCTGATAAAAAAAGACTGTTAGGCTCTGCCATAATTAAGGGTGACTCTCATCTCTGTGGCAGATTTTACTAGATTTTTTAAAAAGTCACAGTGAAACTGAAATGTCAAGACATCAAATGACAAGAGATAGCTCCAAAGCATTTATTTCACCGTTCTCTGTGTGCCCCAAGTTTCGATGTTAAGCTATTGTTGAATGTTATCCTTTCAGCTCCTGCCAATCACCAACTGCTGGGGTCCAGCCCCAGTGGATCCAGGGAATTCGAAGTGGAGACACCGTCAGTGTCTGAGGAATTAATTGCTTAATTAAAGATATGGAGGGAGATTAGAAAGAAATAGTGTAGTAAGAAAATAAGTAGAGAAAAAGAGGCTGAATAACTTGATTTACATGGAAAAGCAATAAAACTCCAAGACAAGGACTTTGCACAATCTACGTAGGCCACTGGCGCCTGCTTGAATAGTGGAGGGTGCCCCGCCTTGGGCTCCCTCTCACGTGGGTCTTAGAAGCCAGGGCAAGTAAGGAGACATGGCGAGCCTCCACGCTCCAGATGGAAATTCAGCCAGAAAAGAAGAGAATGAGAAAAGACCACATGGGGGAAACCAGTCTTTCTAGGAACTGGTCCGTTTCTTTATTTTTCAGGTCCATTTTTACACTTTTAGTTATACATAGGGATGAATACAGAGTCACGTGGGGTCAGCAGACCTGACCCTTATCAAAATCAGGTGCTTTATACAAATGTATACAAAGGTCTTAGGGGCTTTACATCATCTTCTGGCCATGAGGCCTGCTAACATTTTATGACCCTTTCTTTCTGATAATGGTCAGTCAACCAGAAAACCTATTTTTTCCAGGGGTGAATTTTCTTAAACCAGGTGCCACCCTCCGAAGGCACCAGATAAAGTTGCATTCCTATAGGGTGAAGGTGCAGTGTGTTACAATTAAGAAAGGAATTTACTTAGCCTAAGGTTTAATATGATTAATCTTAAAGATTAATACTTATTTCTCCTATATGCTAGTTGTATTCATTAATGTGTATAAGGGCAGGGGATATGGAGACTTAGCAGCAAATATTGGCCCAACAAATGAAAAACCCTTCACCAATATAATTCCTAGTGAACCCACTATATTAATAATTTCTAACTTCTCAAAAGAATCTGTTTTTAGAAAGTTTAAAACATCTTGTGCCTCTCACAGTTGGGAGGCTGTGAACAATCACATGTGGCCGGACGAACCTGTTCAGGTAGGCTAGAGAAACTTCAGAGGAGTTTGTAAGTTGAAACACTCTTGTCATGCCCAGGAATTTTTATTAACTGGAGCTGTAAGTTAACTCCTTCTCCGAGAGAGTTGGTGGGGTACAGCCCCCTGTAAAGTCAGAGGTGTAGGTGAGAGCATAAAGCAGTAAAGTAGGCAGACTCTGGTTTTTGGGGTAGATGCTCGGGAACAGGGGGTCTCCTGAGGCTTGATCCCGCCTTTGCGTATGCCGAGCCTCCTTCCTCATGACCTTTGCCACGGGCAGAGTTCCTCACGCAGGCTTCTGGCAACCAACTGTCTAATCTAGAATTAGAGCTGACAGAGATAGTTCTCATCCATTTTTGGGGTGTTTTGTTTGTTTTTGACTCTTTCTCTATAGGTCAGAATTATAGGCTCTAATATACTCCTTATTTAATTTTAAGGCCCAATTCAATCCCAATTCAAATTTAAGGCATTGAAAAATGAAGATGTTTAATAGAAATCTTAAAATGAGAAAAAGCATTAAGTCCCAACAATGGAGATTTCAAAGAGAATGTGAAAGCTTTCCATGTTTTCATAATTTGTTGAAATGGGTCTCTTAAAGAGAACCCCAAACTCCTACAATTCCCTGATAAAGGACAGCACCTACTGACTAGTTCATATGTCTTTCTGCTTCTCCTAAAGGGAAAAGTACAGAGTTATGTCAGATGTGCAGTGGAAGATTTCCCAGAGTCTCCTTAAATGTAAACAAACCCTGAAAAAAAGGGAAGTAAATTTTAATTGAAAAGTTGTGTGTTTATAAAAGTAAAGGATAGCCTCTTTCCCGGCTGGAACCATGGAGGGAGCAGAAGAGAAGGAAAAGAAGGTTTCTGCTGTGCCAGAAACCCTTAAGAAAAAGCTAAACAATTTTGCAGAGCTTAAGATCGAGCTCCTGCAAAGAAAGTTTGCCTAAAAGATGCTTCGAAAAGCAAGGAGGAAGCTTATCTGTGAAAAAGCTAAGCATTACCACAAGGAATACAGACAGACGTACAGAACTGAAATTCGAATGGCTAGGATGGCACGAAAAGCCGGCAAATTCTGTGTACCCGCGGAACCCAAATTGGCATTTGTCATCAGAATCAGAGGTATCAACAGTGTGAGCCTGAACGTTCGAAAGGTACTGCAGCTCCTTTGCCTCTGGCAGATCTTCTTTGTGTGTATGTCTATTCTGATTTTGGGGGGATTTAATTTTTACTGGAGTAGAGTTACTTTACAAGGTTGTGTTAGTTTCTACTGTACAGCAAAATGAATCAGCTGTGTGTGTGTGTGTGTGTCGCTCAGTCGTGTCTGGCTCTTTGTGACCCTATGGACTGTAGCCTGCCAGGCTCCTTTGTCCATGGAATTCTCCAGGCAAGAGTACTGGAGTGGGTAGCCATTCCCTCCTCCAGGGGATCTTCCCAACTGAGGGGTCCAACCTGGGTCTCCTGCATAGGAGGCACATTCTTTATTGCCTGAGCCAGCAAGGAAACCCTGAATCAGCTATACATATATCCCCTGTTTTTTGGATTTCCTTCCCATTTAGGTCAACACAGAGCATTGAATAGAATTCCCTGTGCTATACAGTAGGTTCTCACTAGTTATCCATTTCATACACAGCATCAATAGTATATATATGTCAATCTCAATTGGCAGTCCATTCATCACAGCAGCTAGCATGATCCTGTTAATACCTAAGTTAAATCATGTCACTCCTCTGTTTAGAATCCTCCCATTACTTCTAACTAATGAGACTAGCAGCCCAAACCTTCAAGGGTTCTTATAGCATCTACCACCTGGCTCCCTTTACCTGCATTCCATTCCCTCTTGCTCATTCCCACACGCACTCCACTTGAGCCATGTGCATGCTGCCACCTCAGGGTCTTTGCAGTTGCTATTTCCTCCGTCTAGAATGCTCTGTACACATACTTGCATTGCCCACTCCCTTACTTCATTAAGTGTCACTTCAGGGAGACATCTCCTGACCACCCTGTTTCACTCCCAGTCCCCCTTCCCTGCTTTTTAAATTTTTTGCTCCATAGCATTGATCACTGTGGTATCTTCAGTGTCCAGATCACTGCCTGGCACCCAATAGGCACTTAATAAATATGTGTTACATGAGGGAATGCAGTCCCTGTCCTCTCTGAGCTTAGAGACAGGCAGAAGGCAATTAAGCCACTACAGTGTAATGCTATCATAGGAGACGTGGTACCTGCCATAGTCTGAATGATTGTGTCCTCCTCAAATTCATTATGTTGAAAACCTAATGGCAGGATTTCCCTAGTAGTCCAGTAGCTAAGGCTCCATGCTCCAAGTACAGGGGGCCCAGGTTCAATTCGTTGTCAGGGAACTAGATTCCCACAAGCCACGACTGTGCTTCAAGACTGAAGATCCCATGTGCCACAAGTAAGGCCCAGCACAGCCAAATATATATATAAATATATATAGAATATATATATATATAAAGAAAATGTGACAGTTTGACCCAAAAGCTTGAGGAAAGAGATAGACGTTATATAGGTGTCTGGGATGGGATTGGTGGGCAGGGGGCTTGAGGAGGTGGGAATTTGGTCTGGTGAGAGTGAGAGGAGAGGAAAAGACATCTTGGGGAAAAAAAAGAATGTGTGAGAAAACTGTCCAGTCCAGAAGGAACCAATATTCATTCACAACTTGTTAAACCCCTGGTCTCATGGATTCTCTCTTCTTTGCATTTCTGGTTTCTCTGGTTCTTGCTCTCTCTAAGAGGAAGACAGTATGAGTAAGCTCCAGGTAAGCTGAAGTTTCCTTTCTTTCTCTTAAATGCCATGTCCATTCTGAGGAGCTGGGTTCTCCATTTTCCAAAAGGAAGTCAGCAATTTTTGAGTGACTTCTGTGTGGTAGGCACTTTACCTTATTTATAACAGCTGGGAGAGCTAGTGGTATTATTCCCTTTGGAGAAATTAAGAAGCAGGCTCAGAGCCTGTCTGGTTTAGGGCTGCTCCCAAGTTCAGTTTGCTTACCAGTGCCAGTCAATGAGCTGCTTGTCCCTGGTCCATGAGAGATAAGTACAGAAATCAAGAATAAGGGACTTCCCTGGTGATCCAGTGGTTAAGAATCCACCTTGCAATGCAGGGGACATGGGTTCAATCCCTGGTCTGGGAACTAAGATCCCACATGCTGTGGCACAACCAGCATGCTGAAAGGCAGCCAAATACATAAATATTTTTTTAAAAGAAAGCAAAAGCGAGGGTTTGGAGAATTCCTTGGTGGGGTTAGAACTCCATGCTTTCACAGCCGTGGCTCCAGGTTCAATTCCTGGTCAGGAAACTAAGAGGATTTGGAGCAAAAAGACAAAAACTTAATGACTGATACAGCAGCTTCCAATGTAGCTCCTCTTCCAGGAGTCATTGGTGCAGATGATGAACGTGGCATGTGCTTGATGTTTCAGGAAACCTTGACCTTCAAGGACGTGGCCATGGTCTTCTCCAAGGAAGAGCTGGCACTCCTGGACTCTGCCCAGATAAACCTGTACCAAGACGTGATGCTGGAGAACTTCAGGAACCTGGTCTCCGTAGGTGAGGACAAGCCCCTGTAACTAAGCATCAAACCACGGGTCCCATTTTCTCAAGTGATCAGCTTCAAACTGGATAGAATATTCCAGTTGGAGCACAAAGGGAAACCTCCTAAGAGATACACATGCAGATGACAACCTGCAGTTAATGAGTTTTAATAACTGTGAGCAGGTGGTCCCTTGCGAGTTGTGGGTGGGTGAGGGAGCTCTCCTCAGGCCTGTGCCCCCTGCCTGTGGGCATCCGATGCAGTTGGCAAGCCTACACTGATCTCATCATGTGTTTAGGCTCTCGTTCCCTCATATTTTCCAGAACAAGACTGAGGAAGTTCACACATTACCAAGGCCTTGGTCCCTTGGTTGCCTCTGGAATAAAACCAATGTGGTTTTTTTTTTTTTTTTTTTTCAGTTTTCTTTTTTCTTAACCAATGTTTTGGACAAATTGGTATTAAAGGAACCAAGTTAGGATACGGTTGGTAGTCAGTACACTATGAGTGTCCACGTATTTGCTCTCTTGCTGATCGATATCTGTCCTAGCTTCAATTTCTCAGAGCCCTGTATACAGGTATCTGTGACCTCAGTTTAGTTTACCAGATAGTTGTTCTTATTGTCCCCCTTCCACAGAGCAAATAACTGAGGTGCAGAGTGGATGAGTAACTTGCCCAGGATCACCCAGCTTGTCAGAGGAACTAGGATTTGAACCTCCCAGTCTGACCCTCAGCCCTGTGTTTGCAATAACCAGGTGACATGAAGTACTGCCATGTCCATAGATTGTAAACAGGGCTCCTTGGCATAAATGTGCAGGACTGACCCCATTGGTGAGTCCTGAAATCAAGTGACCATGTCATAGCTAGCAGTTTCTAAAAAGCAAAACTAATCCATGGACTAGAACACAAAAGGATTTATCAGAGTACATTGCACCTGGTAAGGTAAGCCTCAACTGATCACAGTATTTTAGTTTCTGGTCTGTGTGTCTGTGTAGGTACTGGGTCCCAGTGTAAATGCTTTTATTGCTATGAGTACAGTCCAAATATTTGGAAAACTACTGTTTTAAGCCTGTTTCTGTTTCCTCTGACACCACTTTATGAACCAAAGTCACTCAATAAAATGAATCAGAAAATTACTTTGAACTAGAAGCAGTGTCCAGATGATATTTGTGACATTTTGTGAAGCCTATTTTTGGGTGCCAAGATGTTGTGACCATCTTCAACCCTCTATTTCTTATGAACCTTTCATACAATCTTGCTTCCCTGGGTGCCAGGCTGTGAACAGTTCCACACTGCCCATTCTCCTAGCCATGGCTGTTAGAGATTCTGCAATAACCTCAAAGGCGAGAAGTTGGGAATTGGACTATAGGGTCCTGATGGATTTTGTCTCTTCACAAAGCCAGAGAACCTCAGGGAAAATAAAAGGGGTGTCCCATATTTCACAGTATTATCCCCATTTCAACCCCCACTGCATCTGTAGGCCTGCTGTGTACAGTTGTGCAGGTTGTACACAAATATACTTGATAGTTCTATCACATTTAATAGTTGATGTAAAGGAAAGGACTTGCTTAGGAGAGAGGACTTGTCGCTTGTTTCTGCAACCTTCTACAAGATCCTTGAAGGTCTCCGTGATCCTTTATATCTCTCACCATGTCTAGAACTCCATTATTATATATATTACATAAATCATATGGGAGCCTTCCTCTTATATTTTTGGGGGTTTTGTTTTGTTTTTTACATATTTTTGTTCTTCTAACTTCATATCATGTAATAAATAAAGTCACATGGTATAGTAGCTATGATGATTCCTTCTGACGTATACTCACCCCTTCAGTCAGAAACAGCAATAACCAAGAACATGTTGAAAATGAATTCACAGTGAACAACCAATTTTAAGTATGGTGCATTCCATTTCAGTGTGGTTCAATATGTACAGTGTTTAAAAGTGCATCTCCCTTTAAAGCCTCGCAGATGTACATAATTCTTACAAAAGTACCCACACAGAGATTTATTAAGTTTTAAAGTTGTCGCACAGGGAATATGTGCTTAAAAACTATAAAAGCTTGTGTATTTTGGAAGCCAAGTTATTCTAGATAAATTTATTTTTTAATATTGCTGAAAAAACTACAGGCTTTAGAGGTCATGGATATCAAACCCATTACTTAAAAACAAATTAGCAAAATGACTAAAGTCTTTTTACGGACTACTCTAGTAGCAGAGAGGTGAGTCTCTTTCTTTAGAAATTGTTTCCAGTATTTCTTTAGATGCATCTGCAGTCAGTGGTTTTTGATTGGCAGCTCACAGATTAGAAGGATTCGGTTTCTAATTGTTTCATACACAACTAGGATCCAGTGGCACCTTCTCATCCCACCCATCTTCATATCCTCAGAGTCTTCGGATAGATGATCTACTTGTTTGCTTAGCCAAATTCTCTTTCTCCTCATAGAAGACAGGATTAAAAACAACCTTATGAACCTTCAGGAAAAAGGCTTGGATTACCTCTCACCAGAAGTGCTCTACTTTGGGCATATTTGGAACCAAAGGATCAGTGAATTGACCATGAGTCATGATTATGTTAGTTATGAATCTTCAAGGAGATTGTCCCCAGTATTTAGGAGACATTTCCCTCTGTGAAGAGTGGACAGGAGTGTCTCTTCAGATTTCTGAAAATGAAAACCATGTAATAAATGCCATTAATTTAGAAAATCAAGACATCACAGCTTGGAAAAGCCTGACACAGGTCCTTACCCCAGAATCCTGGAAGAAAGCCAGCCTAATGACCGAGCCCCATAATTCTTGCAGAAAGCAGATAGAAGAGAAACTGGATGGATGTGCTTGGTGTGGTGACAGCTTCTTTCAGAACTTGTGTCATTATGATGATTCCCAAGAATGTAAAGGAGAGGAACTTTGTAGATACACCAACTGTGGGAAACACTTAGTTATAAAGTCAACAGTCAGACACAGTCACGTGGTCCATGCAGTGTGGCACGCTTTCAGATGTAATAACCCTGGAATGGGCTTCACAGCTGATGCTCACGTTCATCACAGTGCTCACACGGAGGAAAATCTTATAAACACCATGGGTATGGAAGGGACTTTAGCCAGAGCTCAGAACATACTGTTCACAATAAAACCCATTCAGGGGAGGAAACTTGTGAAGGCCAAGAGTGGGCTCAGGGCTGCAAACAGAACTCAAACCTTCCTAAGAATCCCAGTGGCCCTCCAGGAGACAAGCCCTGTAAATGCATGGAATGTGGCAAAGGCTTCAGTTGCGATTCCCTTCTTCATAACCATCGCCAAATCCACACAGGGGAGATGCCCTACGCCTGTGATGTGTGTGGGAAGGGGTTCGGATTTGGGTTGCTCCTGTGTTTCCATCAGAGGGTCCACAGTGGGAAAAGGTTGTATAAGTGTGCCAAGTGTGGGAAGGACTTCAATCAGAGCGCCAACCTTCTTGTCCATCAGAGGGTCTACACAGGGGAGAAACCCTACAAATGCAGCAAGTGCGGCAAATGCATCAGTTCCAGCTCCATTCTCCAAGTTCACCAGAAGCTGCACATGGGGGAGAAGCCTTACAGGTGTGATGAGGGTGGGGAGAGCTTCAGCCAAAGCACACACCTGCACATTCACTAGAGGCTGCACGCGGGGGAGGAAGCCTACAAATGTGATGTGTGCGGGAAGACTTTCGCCTACAGCTCAGTTCTGCACACTCATCAGAGAGTTCACACAGGGGAAAAGCTTCACACGTGCCAAGTGTGTGATAAGGGCTTGAGTTACTGCTCCTATTTTCATTTACATCAGAGAGATCACACCCAAGAGAAGCCATATAAATGTGACAGTTGTGAGAAGGGCTTCAGCTGGAACTCAGATCTTCAGGTTCATCTCTGAGTCCACACAGGAGAGAGGCCCTGTAAGTGTAAGGAGTGTGGGAAGGGCATCAGTTGTAACTCATATCTTCTTGCCCATTAGAGAGTTCATAGGGATGAGATGGACTATGCATGTCATGAGCACAACAAAGCTCAGGAAATATATAGCTTGGACCTTCTTACTCAGCCAAGACTGCACAAGAGGACAGAAACATTATAAATGTAGCCAGTCTGGGTTCAATGAAGAAAACAGAAGCTACTCTAGGTGTTCCAGATGATAGACACTTACTCAGCCATTGGGAGGGCTGGAAGAGCAAAGGACAGGGACGCTACCACCCATGATGTCAGTGTGCAGCACTAACGCACATGTTTCTTAAGGGCATTCCAGGAAACGACTGTGGATCTCAACACCTTTCTTGAAATGCCCATCAGCTGTCATAGGCCAAGAAAGTGATTCTTGACAAATGGGCTGTTTGTGGCAATGACAGTAGTTAGAGGTCAAATTTCCACTAATGGGTGTGTCCAGGAAGGAAATTCTAATTGGGATGGGGCCAGCAAGAGCTTCAGTCCAGCCAAAACCTGTAGGTGTTTTTGCTTGTTTTTAGAATCTCCTCTAGAAATGTATTCTCTGCTAAGAACATTCAAAATAGTGCTCAGAGATGAAGTGAAGTGAAGTGAAGTCGCTCAGTCGTGTCCGACTCTTTGCGACCCCATTGACTGTAGCCTACTAGGCTCTTCTGTCCATGGGATTTTCCAGGCAATAGTCCTGGAGTGGATTGCCATTTCCTTCTCCAGGGGATCTTCCCAACCCAGGGATTGAACCCGGGTCTCCTGCATTGTAGACAGACGCTTTACCATCTGAGCCACCAAGCTGTGTTATTATTATGGTAAGAATTAGTCCATACTCAGGTTTTCAAATCCATTAGATTCTTCATACAGTAGAGAAACTCTATGGAAGTGATATTTTAAGGGTGCAGCAGAGACATTGATATGTATTCATATTCCTACTGGTTCTATTTTCCAAGCCAAAGTGTTCATTGTCAGAAGCAGACACCACTCTTTCTCAGCATCTTGTTTAATAATGGGTTTTTAGAAGGTGCTCATTTTGTCAAGTTCCTATCAAAACTGTGATTCAGTTTGGGATTATAGTTGGATTTTGGAGGAGGACATACTTTTACAGTACCTTTATCTTGAATAACAATGTATTTTTGTATCTGTTTGTTTATTTTGTTGTTATTTTGATCATATTTTATCCCTAGTTTTCTTTCCTTTTTAAAAGAATATTTATTTGGCTGCATCAGGTCTTAGTTGTGGCCTGTGGGATCTTAGTTCCCTGACCAGGGATTGAACCTGAAACCCTGCATTGCAAAGTGAATTCTCAACCTCTGGACCACCAGGGAAGTCCCTTTAGTTTTGTTTTGTTTTGTTTTTTTAGATTACATTTTCATACTAGTTATTGTTTATATATGAAACAGCCATTCAAATGCAAATAAAACCACCCCTAAAGTATTACATTCTTACCAATTCAGGTCAGCAATAGCAAAAGATTAACTAAACTCAGTGTCAGTAAGGGAGTAGAAAGAAGTTAGCATCCTTACCATATGTTAGTGGAAAAAAAAAAAACAGGTATAACACCTCTGAAGAGGATTTTATATATATGTGTATTAAAGTGTATAAGGACCATTATTTTTCAACCACTAATGCAACTGCTCAGAATTTGTCTTTAAGACATGATTGCACAGGTTGGAAAAGATGGTTTAAAGAAGGGAGCATATTCTAAGAATATTTGCAATAATAAAAATTGCAGACAACCTAAAGTTCTATGAATAAGAGATTGAGCAAATTATGTCATCCTCATATAATGGAATAATGTGTGGGTGTGTCCGACTCTGCAACCCCACCTGGCTCCTCTGTCCATGGAATTTTCCAGGCAAGAAGACTAAAGTGGGTTGCCATTCCCTTCTCTTAGGAGATGTTTCTGACCCAGGGATAGACCCTGCATCTCTTGAGTCTCCTGCATTGGTAGGTGCATTCTTTACCACTGTACCTCCTGGGAAGCCCGCAGAAAGGAATAATACCAACCATTAAGATGATTTAGACCTATACGTTTTCACATATTGTTTGGAGAAGACGTCAAGCTATTATAATAGAAAAGAGTAGAATCCAGAGCAGGGCTGGGACCAGTGCTCCCACTGCTCTACATTTCACTTTTCAGTGTTGCTGCGAGGTTTGCTTAGGGGATTTAACACAAGTGGGGATACGTCTAAAATAGGAAATGTTTTCTCCAAATTATTTTCCTCATCTGAAAAATCTTTGCTGTTATCTTATCCTGTTTAATAGATGTGAAACTTCCAAACTGAGATGATCAAATATTCTCTTTCCTTTCACAAAGATAGAATCTGTCATATAGAGGATCATGAGATGTGATTTGTGGTAATGGTTTCCTTGTTTTAAGTTAGGTGTTTTTAACATATCTGCTGTTATTTATTTTGGTTTTTCTCTTCAGAAACTTGCCCAGGCTTTGCACTGGCTTTGTTTGAACAGAATATGTTTCATGTTCAAATATTTCCATTCCTTTCTATGACATGTTTTTGCCAAAAGGAGGAAAAAAAAAAAAAAACCTGTATCTAAGAAAGCCTTTAAATAAAAATTCTACTTATAGGACGTTTAGAAGTTTTGAGGAGAAAGTACGAGAAGCCAACAGACAAATCCAGAATTCAGACATGTAATTTGACATCTTTGTTTCTCCAACAGTTCAAGGGCATTAGAGATGGTGGTGGCTGTAAACGGTGTAGGATATAGTTTTAGAATAAATGAGCCTCAGGTGAGACAGCAATCAAATACAATGAATTCATCTCTTTGGATACTGACTGGAGTAAACCAGCTGTAAAATAATTTTATTATTTTTAAGCAATATGATATTTGAAAAGAAATGATAGTGTTAAAGACTGCTTTAAAATTCTTTATAAGTGTACTTAGTTACATCTGACTCTTTGTAACCTCATGGACTGTAGTCTGCCAGGCTCCTCTGTCCATGGGATTTCCCAGGCAAGAATACTGGAATGGGTTGCCATTTCCTGCTCCAGGGGATCTTCCTGACCCTGAGATCCAACTGCATATCTTGGGTTTCCTGCACTGGCAGGCAGATTCTTTACCACTGCACCACCTGGGAAGTCCTTAAAATTCTTTAGTAACAAAACTTTAAAGTGATACATGAAGCCAGTGTGGCATAATGTTGGTAAGTGCTGAATTTAACCTATATGTATTTAATACTTCATGTTACTATTCTCAGTACTTATGTGCTACTTTTAGAAGTTTCACTTTTTAAATTCTTTCCTGCCAGAGGAAAGTGCTAAGTCCATACTTCCTGTAGTTTCACTTGTTGTAGTTATATGGATTCCATCTCCTACATCAACTTACCTATCCCCCAGCCCTAAATAACAATGACCTTGCCTTGTCTAAAAAGATTCATAGCAAATATACGGTATCAAAAAGAACAATATAGGAGTAGTCAAAGGAAAGCTTGAGTTCGAACTTAAAAAATTCCAAGAAAAGAGACTTTTTTCCCTATTACAATATTTTCTCCAGTTCTTTGCCGACGCAGCTCTTCTCATTTGTCAGAAACAAGGAAGCAGTTTGTTGTATGGCCTGTGCTTGGAACTCCTTGTGACTGGCATCTTGGAATAAATAGTATATGCTAGACAGCAAAGTCAGAAGTAGATGAATACAGGTATATATAAAGAGACAATGGAGTCAAACCAAGTCGGAGATTCCATGTTCCTTAAGGTCGATGTCCAGTGCAGTTCAAAGCAAGTCTTCTTGTCATAGGCATAGCTTTTCTGCTAAAATGTGTTCATTTTCTTTATATGTGAGAAGCTTCTCTTTCCCCCCACTAAATATCTATGTTTCCTTTAAATCCTCATGTTCTAGTTTTCTTCTTGAAAAAAAAAATAAAATAAAAATTTTTTTTACAAAAAAGAAGAAGGCCAAATGCTTACTGTACTTAAATGACTCAGGTTGAGTTTAACCCAAAGAAATAGTGAAGGGAAGGCGGAAGCACTACCATGCGGAGGGTTCTGGGAGGTGTAGTTGGAAGCAGTTCCACCCCAGACATGCAGGGCTGTAGTCCCATACCCCTCTGGGATTTCTGGGAACTGTAGTCCAGAAGTTTCGTGCAATCAACAGTTCCTATTCAGGAGTGCGGGGTGTTGCCCTCTCGGAGAGTCTCGGGAACCTGCGAAGTGACTAGCAAGAACTTCCCTTTCACGGGAGGTTGCGGCCATCACTCTCTTTGTGCAGTGGTGACTTGAATCCCAGTAACAGCTCCGCGCTTTCAGGCAAGGGGCCAACAGTGGTCCCGGAAGAGAAGCGATGGTCGGTGGGTGACAAGGATTAGAAGCATTTGCGTTTCCTTCTCGGCAGAAAATCCTAGCGTTTGCAGAGGAGTTGGTTGGGAGCGGGTTGGTATAGTACATGGCTTTTTTGATGGATGGGCTTCCTCGGTGAACCCGCCTGCAGTGCAGGAGACCCAGAAGAGACACGGGTTGGATACCTCGGTCGGGAAGATCCCCTGGAGGAGGACATGGCAACCCACTCCAGTATTCTTGCCCGGAAAATTCCTGTCTGGTTGCACAGAGTCAGACTTGATTGAAGCGACTGAGCACAGACTATACTAGTGACCACTAGCAAAAATTTGGACTTCCCGTAGCTCAAAGGTAAAGAATCTGCCTGCATTGCAGGGGACCCTGGTTGGATCCCCTGGGGAAGAGAATGGCAATCCACTGCAGTATTTTTGCCTAGAGAATCTCATGGACAGAGAAGCCTGGTGGGCTACAGTTCGTGAGGTCGCAAAGAGTCAGACACGACTGAGTGATTAACACTTTCATTTCACTTCACTTCTGGGTTCTGCATTCCCCCAGCCTCTCCTTGATTCGCAATCAGCACGGCCACTTGCTAGCGTTATAACTTTGGGCAAGTTAATCACTGAATCAGTCGCTGGGGTATAATTATATAGTACTTACTCAGTGGGATTGTGGAAGTTAAATGAATTTAATAATTTTAAAACATGTGGAATAGTAATGGCGCACAGAAAAAGCTGCTCGTTATGAATGCACAAAGCTCCAGCCAACAATAATCAGTTACGTATGAAACAATGTTAATTTCCTGTGTTAAAAAGGCATCATATGTAAAAGTAAATGACAGTCAACTGGGCTGAAAATACTGACCTATTTGACATATATTAACCTATTTGACATATACTGGCATATATGCTAGAAAATGGGTTAAAATCCTTAACATTGAATCTTAAGATAATGAAACCCCAATAGGAATATGGATATGACTACAAAGGATATGAATAGGCAAGTTTTTAAAAGAAGCAATTGCTATAGCAAGTAAATACATGAAAAATTAGATTGATTATCCAATAAATGAACATGTTTAATCAAGTTGGTTGACTGTGCTCTGGAATTGTATGAAATGTAATCCAGGCTCTAAGGGAGTAGCTGACCTTCTGTCCTAGGAAGGCAATGACGTAGGGGTTCTGGAAAGTGTAGTCCAACAGCTCTGTATAGATGGCTAAGTGCCTCTGCAGAGGGGCATGGTGTGACCATTATCTCCTGGGGAATTCTGGGAGCATAATCAAGAATCGTGGGTACAGAGGGAACTCAACCTGGTACTCTGTGACAACCTAAAAGAGGTGGGATTTGTTTTCTGTAAAATAAGGGGCATGACATTACCTACCTAGTAAAATTGTTTGGAGAGTTAAATGAGATAGTCACAAATAAAAGGTTGAAAGGTTTCTTTAGTTAATGTATTTCCTGAGGAATGTTCAGTTTAGTTCAGTCACTCAGTCCTGTCCAACTCTTTGCGAACCCATGGACTGAAGCACACCAGGCTCCCTTGTCCATCACCAACTCCTGGAGCTTGCTCAAACATGACCATAGACTCAGTGATGCCATCCAATCATCTCGTCCTCTGTTGTCCCCTTCTCCTCCTGACTTCAATCTTTCCCAGCATCAGGGTCTTTTCCAATGAGTCAGATCTTTGTATCAGGCGGCCAAAGTATTGAAACAAGCACCAGTCCTTCCAGTGAATATTCAGGACTGATTTCCTTTAGGATGTACTGGTTGGATCTCCTTGCAGTCCAAGACATCTCAAGAGTCTTCTCCAACACCACAGTTCAAAAGCATCAATTCTTTGGTGCTCAGCTTTCTTTATGGTCCAACTCACATCCTTACATGACTACTGGAAAAACCATAGCTTTGACTAGATGGACCTTTATCAGCAAAGTAATATCTCTGCTTTTTATTATGCTGTCAAGGTNCTCCAACACCACAGTTCAAAAGCATCAATTCTTTGGTGCTCAGCTTTCTTTATGGTCCAACTCACATCCTTACATGACTACTGGAAAAACCATAGCTTTGACTAGATGGACCTTTATCAGCAAAGTAATATCTCTGCTTTTTATTATGCTGTCAAGGTTGGTCATAGCTTTTCTTCCAAGGAACAAGCATCTTTTAATTTTATGGTTGCAATTACCATCTGCTGTGATTTTGGAGCCCAAGAAAATAGTCTCTCACTGTTTCCATTGTTTCCCCATACATTTGCCATAAAGTGTTGGGACTGGATGCCATGATCTTAGTTTTTCGAATGTTGGGTTTTAAGCCAGCTTTTCCACTCTCCTCTTTGACTTTCATCAAGAGGATCTTTAGTTCTTCTTTGCTTTCTGCCATAAGGGTGGTGTCATCTGAATATCTGAGATTATTGATACTTCTACCAATCTTGATTCCGGATGTTCAGTTACCTGAACTCTTGTATGAGTCCAGGAAGAGATCAGATTTCCACCTGCAGTACTCCTAGTCCTCTGATCCCTGCGGAATCTGGGCTATTCCTTGATTCCTTCTGGATTCATTTTCTGTCTCAGAAGTGGAGTGGGTATGTGTGTATGTGTCTCCAGGATAGTGTGTGTGCACAAGGGAGACAGAGTTCTGATTTCTCCCTGCTTCCTTTCCTTTCTTACCCCTAACTTGAAGAGGGCTGTAGGAAGGAGAATTGAATGACTCCAGGTCCTAGCAGCAGAACCTTAGCCTCAGTAGGATTTAGCATCCTTCTTTTTGCCTTATCATCTCTCTTTTCAGTGGGGGAAGTTTCTTTTAATAGTTATTACACATTCTGCTACATGTTTAAATATTTGTTGAATAAAATAGGAGTGGGTAGGAGGAATACTTGGGCATAAATAATACTGATAATAGCCATTTTAAGGGCTTGATACAAATAACCACATTTAATTCTCACAAAAGCCCAGGGAGGTGGGTTATCTGCCCATTAAAAAAGGAGGACATTGAGACTCAGAGCAAAATTTTCCTAGCTGAGGTCATCCAACTACTAAGAACCTGAGTTGGGAATTGAACCAAGGAATTTGCACTCCAACCTCATTTTGATTTGTTTGTTGTCTAGTCTGGAAGGAATAGTTTGTAAAAGACCAAGAAAGTTATGTAAATGATTGTGTTTTCAGTGCGCTTTCTCATGTATCTTCAGCTCTTTATTGTATTTTATTTCAAGTAATATTGTTGATACTTTACTGAAATAATGGTTGGATAACTGAATAATGAAACGTTGTAGATAGAGAGTATATAAAGCATAAAGAAAATACTGAATTCTTAATAATCCCAGAGACAATTACGCTCTGAAAAGGCGATGTTAATTCATTGTCTGCTGGAGAAAATACAGAATTGTGTAGTAGAGCGTTCTAGGTTTGGAAACGTTTCAGCTCCAGGGAGACGGCGCTACGAAATTCGTTCCGAGCGGGGATGCTGTGAAAATACAACCCACAAGCTCAGGACAGCAACCGGCCCTTCCGAAGGCTAGGACGTGCCCGGAAATTCTGGTTGGTGGAGCGCGGGAATACCGTCGTGGAGGAACTTCCGCCCCAGGCGGCGGTTGTGTCCGTGCTCCTGTCGGGAATTCTGGGAAGCGTAGTCCGGGAGGCCTCTGCAGGCAGAGTCGCTTCCGGCTCAGGGACGCGAGGCCGCGGCCTTCGTTCCTCTCGGAAAGGTGAGCCCTCCGTTTGCCGGTCCCCTCTTTCCGCGTCCACACTGACCTTCCTTCGCTTTGCTGTGGGCCAGTAGCGACCTGGCCCTCGGTCTGGGGGGAGGAACCGCCTGCGGCGCAGCGGGGTCGGTGCTCCCCTTGCCTAAGCGTCCAGGAGCGCGGGACTGTTGGTGTCTCCCCCGGTTAGGGGCCCCGGCCAGGGCCCTGTGTCGCTGGGTTTGGTTTGTCTCCCGGGTTCTGTGCTTTCCCAACCCGTCTCCTGACCGCCAGCCCGTGATGGCGCCTCCTAATAGTATTCCACGAGAGTCTTAACGTCTCTGCCTCTGTTTGCTCTTCTTTAAAGTTGGTATTAGTGTCTGTCTGTGTATATGTGCTCAGTCGTGTCCACCTCTTTGCGACCCCATGAACTGCAGCCCGCCAGCCTCCCCTGTCCATGGAGGTGTCCAGGTGAGAATACTGGAGTGGGTTGCCGAGCCGTCCTCCGGGGGATCTTCTGACCCGCGTCTCCTGCTTTGGCAGGTGGATTCTTGACCACTGCGCCACAGGGGAAGCCACAGTGTCAGCCTAACAGGGGTAGTTTGAGAGTTAAATGAGAATATATATAGGGAAAGACTTCGAACAGAGGCTAGCCTGTGGTTAAACCTCACAAGGTCTCTTGTTACTGGTATTTTTTAATTTCCCGAGGAGCGCTTGGTTTCCTAAAGGCGTCTGTGAACCCGCGTTGGGGTCAGAGCTCTTGCAGCAGTGTTCCTGGCCGTTCTCTGAGCCCTGAAGGAGTCAGAGCTGTACCTGGATTCCTANGGATTATTTTTAGAATTTAGTAAGAGGATTCTTGTAAATAAATACCCTGAGGAAAATATAACTTTCAAAGTAAAATGGACATTATTTTGGATTAATGAAATTTTGTCATTTTCTTGTCTTGATTAAAAAAAAAACTCATAAATGTATTAGTTTAACTTTTCTACTTAAATTTGAGTGAAGAAATTTTTAAGGAAACTAAGGACAGTAGTAATGCTGATCTGTAAAGAGAAATATCCTTAAAATATTTCATTTTCCTGCATAAATATATTTTCTTAATCCCTTATTATACTTGAGGATATTTGTTATAAACTCAGTTAAAACAATAAAAGCTTAGTTTTATCTTTGGTGTCAGAATTCTAAAGTATTTGGGCTTACCAATAAAAGATATTAAACAGCCTATTATAGTTTCAAACAAAACTCTTTTTAAAATATATCTAGACTCCAAAAAATTTTATGAAAAAAGAAAATTGCACTGTGCTCTGGCTTGAATTCCAAGGTATAGTCTGCCAAAGTATGAATTTTCCAGAAATAATGTAGGGTCAAAATACTTGTCTTGAAGGTGAAGATTAATTTTTATGGAGCAATTTATTTAAAACATAAAGTGACACCTGTTTTCAGTAGTAAAACATTGTCTAAGTAACCAATGAAACAAAAATGATGATAAAAAATCAATAAGGAAAATTACAACTGGCATTTAATGTGGTTTAGTATGCAAAATTAATAACTATGGAGACTTGTCTACACAGGCATTTCTGTGGCAACCCCTCAGCACTTCAATATATGAGAGCTATCACTATTCTGATGACTAATTTCACCCATAAAAATTCTCATATCTATTTCTTCTAATGGATCCATTTCCCCCAAAAAAATCCTGTTTCCTTGTAATTGTCAAGCATCTAGCTTATAATCTCTCACTTGGCAATCAATCAAGCGCAAATATCTCTTTATTGCTATTCTTCTCATTAGCAACATTTTTTATGTGCATTCTTTAACAAGCATGTGATGGTAAATTTAACTAAAGAAATGCTGACACAAATCAGATTATAAGTGTACCTTTGAGAACCTAATCATTATTCTCACTTTCTCTTTCTACTACTACTGCCTGACCCTAAAGCACATATGTTCCCAAAATACTTTCAAACTCACTGGATAGTTACACAAATTGATACATCATGAATTCCCACTGCCTAAGAATCTGAGGACAAATGTTCTCAATTATTATTATCTTCTGTCTCCGTGGTGATACTATCCACTCTCTGTTGCCCTTGGACACCATTTTGGGGATTAGTGAGTGGTAGGGATAGTAACAAATGTATACTCACAAAAAAAAAAAAAAAAAGAATTACCTTTGTTGGATATTCCTTGTGTTATCATTGACATCTTCAAAGACTTAACTGCTTTAAGAGACTAGGTTTAATTCTACAGAGCTTAAAACTGTCAATATAATCCCACTATAACCAAATATGTGTTATTGTTGACTGTAAAAGTAAATAACCTCTGCAAATCTTTATTTTTTCATTTTCATATTTTTTTTCATTTTTCATGAACCTTTTTAAAATTACCATCAGCTTCTTATATTCTTGTCCTTCTATTTCATTAATTCTGTCCTACCTTTGCACTTTTGTTCTACAGTCCATTTTCAACCCTTTCAAGAACTGTCAGAAACCATTTTAACTTCAGTGAAATTCGCTTCATTGTGTCTGATTCTTTGCAACCGCATGAACTATACAGTTTATGGAATTCTACAGGCCAGAATACTGGAGTGGGTAGCCATTCCCTTCTCCAGGAGATCTTCCTAATCCAAGGATTGAACCCACATCTCCAGTGTTGCAGGCAGAATTCTTTACTAGCTAAACTACAGGGAAGCCCATTTTAACTTCTCAACATTTCCAAAAATGTATAGAGCCCTGAAACATTCCTGAGAAGTCCTTGAGGTATTTTGTTTTCTCTATAGTTAAATATCAAAGTGAATTATGGTACAGAATATATAATTATATACCTATATACAAATTTTCATTTAAAAAGCATGTATATATTGAAAAAACCTTAGGATTTATGACTTTGTGTAGAATTACTATCAACAATATTATACCTAACAAGGATGTATCTAGAATTTATGTAGAAGAGTTGCTAGAGTATAACATTCATTTTCAACTTTGCATCATTTTAAATTTTAAATAATTTTGAAAACTGAAATTAAGAAGAAAACATATAAATTATGGATGAACAGATAAAAGAAAATCTGGACTATATACACAATGGAATATTATTCAGCCATAAAAAAAGAATAAAAATATTGGCATTTGAGACAACATGATCAGTGAGAGCATTGGGCTAAATGAAATAAATCAGACATAGAAAGACAAGTACCATATGATCTCACTTACATGTGGAGTGTGTGTTGTGTATTAAGCAAGCTCATGGATACAGAGAATAGGTCAGTGGTTACCAGAGCTTCTGCATAGGGGATAGATAAACGGGTCAAAAGTACAACATTTCAGCTATAAAATAAATAAATCATAAGTCATCGGGATGTTACGTATAGCATAGTGAAAGTGAAAACTGAAAACCTCTCAGTCGTGCCCTACTCTTTGCAACCCCATTGACTTCTCCAGGGTCCATGGAATTAATTCTCCAGGTCAAAATACTGGAGTGGGTAGCCATCCCCTTCTCCATGGTATCTTCCCAACCCAGGGATCGAACCTAGGTCTCCCACACTGTGATGGATTCTTTACAAGCTGAGCCACAAGGGAAGCTCAAATGGGTAGCCCATCCCTTCTCAATGGATCTTCCCAACATAGGAATCCAACCAGGGTCTCCTACATTGCAAGCAGAGTCTTTACCAACTAAGCTATGAGGGAAGCCCATAACATAGTGACTGTAGTAAATAATACTGTGTTGTATGCTTAAAAGTTGCTAAGAGAATAGATCTTAAAAGTTCTCATCACAAGAAAAAAATATGTGTAACTATATGGTGATGGATGCTAACTAGACTTATTGTGGTGATCATTTCACAATATTTACAAATATTGAATCATTATTTTGTACACCTAAAACTATGTTATATATCAATTACACTTCTATTTTTTAAAGTCTACAAATTTTAAAAAGTCAGAGCATCCTTCAAATGACAGAATAATATCAAGCCATGGGCTATAACTAAAGGCTTAGAAAGACATATGCCAAGAAATTAGTAAGACAAACAGTTAAGGTAAAAACATTTTAGGGACTGATATCTATAGTGTGCCCTAATGAAGTAATACAGGTAAAACAATACAGACGATTTCCTATAAATGTAGAAACTTAGGAAAAACAGTGGGTCAGCCTGCAGAGAAGTCGTGAACACCAGAAAATGTTCCAACAAAGGAAGAAAGCGAAACAAAACACAAGAGCCAGAAGAATGAAAGGCTACAACAAAAAGAAGGGGTTTACATATGAAGCAGCTCTTTGGTTACTCATCGAAATCTTCAGAAAAGCCCAGGGCTTTTAGGTAAAGAAAAAGAAGTCAGAAGATATTCAGTTCAGTTCAGTCGCTCAGTCGTGTCCAACTCTTTGCGACCCCTTAGACTGCTCACTCTTTCCTTCCAAGGTCTAGCATCTTTGTAATCTGAAGACTCAAGTTATGAACTACACAAAGATGTTCAAACAATAAGCTTATTAAGGATGAAATTATTTCATGTCAGGAGAACTTCATTATGGACTATGAAAATAATGTGAAGACAAGTGAGAAAACTATATACCTAGTTCCTCTACTTCCTGTCCCCTACACTCACATGGGGAAACTTCTCTCAAATCCACAACTGGCTGTGTGTTAGCAGCTAATATTTGGTATATGGTACAGTAGAAAAGATAAATTTGTAAATATTACTTTCCAACTACACTAAATAAGATAGAATTTCTTCTGTAGTAATGTCATTATGTCGACTTTCTGAAGCTGCTTTAAATATCCTTGGCTTCTGCAGAGATAATGGTGCTGTTTATTCTTTAACAAGCAAGGGAAAGGGCAAGGATACAATATAGCCCCTAAGAGTCTTCAGTGTTGTGTATGCAAACAAAAAGTAAGTTTGCTCAGTTGCTTTCCCCAGGTTCACTTCCATTAGGTCAGTTTTAACTAACTCCTAGGATTTTTCTCTTGATATCATACTCATCAAAGACATGGAGTTAGAACATCATAATTTCATGAGAACTGCTTCCTCAAACTACTAATATTGTCATAAATAACAAATTCGATCTTTTGAGAAGAGAGAAATGTTTTATACTATCTGAAGAACTATCCCTAATCTTGTGCTTGCAAAAGATGTTCACAGTGCCAGCTAGTCAGGGAATATGTGAAGCTAAACATTTGTCTTCAACTGGATTCCATGAGAAAATTAAGCCCTATCTTCAGATATGGCTATTATCTTAAGTTTCTAATTTTACATACTACCATTCCTCATGTATAGGAACACATAATGGATAAATTGAGGCATTAAGGTTTAATTCTCCCACAGAAGACCTTTCTTGAAGGACTGCACACAGTGTCAAAACTCACATGGTTTTCAAGACTTTAATCTATTGCACATTAACAAATTAGCCTGTTGTGCTTACGAAGAAGCAATAGAAGACATTAGACTTCAGATTAGAAGCACAGAACTTCACTACTCACAGCAAAGCGGCCGTGTTAGTGTCATGTTTGTATCATGCTCCTTTGCCCCCAGATCCTATGCGGATGATGAGAAGCAGTCCAGGTGGATGCTACATACACACTAGACCTGTGTAACAGGTAAGGAACTCCCGAGTTTCAGACACTCTAAGCTTTGAAAGGAACGCCTAGCAAATCTTCCTAATCTTTGCCCCAGAAAAAGTCATCAACTTATATTACAAGGCCGCTGAACTTAGCTTCTTGGTTTGGGAAGTCATCACACAGAATTGTAGCTAAGCCAATCAGCTGTGTTTTTGAGGATTGTCCAAGGCAGTGGTAGCCTCTTAGATCAGCTTGAAAGAAATCAAGTGAAAATTTATAATTCTTAAAAGATTCTTGGCACAAAATTTGCCAATTATTCTGGGGGGAAATGTTATTATAATTTCAGTCTCTGTAGTAAAATTATCTTTGGGTCTCTTTCCTTTTTCTGATGATTTTAAAGGGTGTTGGAGTTCTGAAACCTGAGTCACATGTTCCATTGTCCAATGAGAGACATACGAATTGACCCTCATTGAAGGAAAGAATAAAAATGTAAATTAACAAAAAACTCATATAGGAACATAGTCCATGTATTGTATGCAAGGGAAAAAATTTAAAAGTCCAAAATTACATCAAAATAAGAACATTATATGAATATAATTATGTTAAAATATCAAATAGATTTAAATAAAACAGCAAAAGTCAAATCTCACATATATACAGATTAGAAAAATACAATGGTTGCTAATAGCCTGAACTGTCTCACATATTCTCTTTAGAAAATGACAGTGCAGAGTCATCAAAAACATTCCTAGTTAAAAATAAATGCACCTCCTCCAAGCACCAGATAGTGGCTATAATTCTTCCAATGACACGTAAAATCTAAGAGATTAGGAGCTTTTTTTTTCATTACTCAGTTCCAAAGCCTCCAAAACTACCTAGTTCACTATAGTTACTCAATAAATATGCATTGCTAACTGCATGAGTAAATGGAATAGGACAGTGGATTTATTTTATTATCTTTTTAAGATTGCTCTATTCTTGAAAACATTAGGGTCTAATAACCTGGGTTAATTTCATCTGCAACAAAGAATGATGCTATTGGGCACTGGGTCTTCTATGTACTTTTTTTTTTCTTTTTTTACTTTATTCTACTTTACAGTACTGTATTGGATTTGGCATACGTTGACATGAATCTGCCATGGGTGTACATGAGTTTTGAACTCTCAGCACTGAATACTGATTATTGGTATTATATTTGCTTATCAACTGAGAGTTCATTAACACATTCTTCCCAAGCTTTGCAGTTCTTAAACTCAAACTCTTTAATTTCATAGTCTGATAATCATTCAAATTTCCCTGGGAATTTCTTAATTAGCCTTTATTCCTTAAATAAAAATGTATTTTCCAATCATCAATATTTTGAACTCAGAGCTTAAAAGCCCTATTGAAAACATAAATAAAAAACAGATATATTTTAACAGTAAAAATTATTAAATAATGATGAGTATATTGTAACTATAGCATGATCAATGTAAGCATTACTCACTCAGAGATAATCCCTAAAAGGATTCTAGAGGAGTTTCTTGAAATTTTATTTTAAAACAGGGTCATAGCTGTTTTAGTACACAGACCCTATTTGTCTAAAAAGCCAGCAAAGGATTTGAGTATACATCTGAGCTCCTCCATTAAGGAAATACTGCAGCCATATAGGACACATCAAACATATTCAAATATCCAACTACAGAGACTTTAGCTGACTTTCAGTCTCCAGTTCACAAGCTCTCTAGAAGAACTGAGCATTGATGGGTTTTTGCAGAAAACTGTCTACATTATCAACCCCACTCCACAAAAATGACTTGGATATTATTTGGCTTTTACAGATTTTTAAAGTCAGAAAGGATATGAGGCTGCATGCCAACTCCACAGGGATCTTTTCATTAGTAATAAATAAAGTTTGATTAATTTTTTCATAGAGACCTTTGCAGTCATGAAAGTCTGCTATCTGCTCCATTAAAAATAAAGAAATCTTTTAGGGATAATCTCAAATATATTCATATAAAGGCCTTGCAAGGATGTTTCATTCTAATGGGAGTACATAATAAATGTACTTTGCAACTAGCATTTAATGCCAGTGCTTTTATGGTTTATGCTATAATGTTTGTTTCTTTTTATTCAACAGAAAAGGTCAATGTGACTAATAATTAGAACTATGACTCTGAGAGAAGAAGACTGTAATTAGACTATTTTTCAACAAATAATGAAGTATCAGAAAAAAAGAAAGTGAGTCCTTGGTGTCAGCAAAACTAGTTTACACATAGACAGGAAAAGTAATTCTTTCTCGCAGATGCATACTTGGGTGATCTCTTTCCAATAATCTACGTTGAATAATAAATATACATTAAAAGTACTATCTAGATATTCAAACTGAAGCAATGGTTTTCATCCAACAGCAATTTTGCCTACAAGATGATATTTGGCAATATTTGGAAACATTTTTGGTTGCTACAACTGGAGGGGTCCCACTGACATCTAGCAGGTAAAGGCCAGGGATGTTGTTAAACATCTTACACACATAGGGCAGTATCCCACAACAAAGAATTACCCAGGCCCTAATATCACATTAATTTTAAGGAACTTTAAATAATGTCAAAAAACTTTCCTATTCTGAAATTAATGAGTAAGTTTTAAAGTAGTCCACAGTAATTAAACCCTATAATGGGGTGGTAGTCTACTGACATTCTATTATGAGAGATATTTTGTAGCCATTGTAGATAAAAAGAAAAAAAGTAAGGGATATGAGACTTTAGAATTCTAAGATAATACTGGATTTCAGGACACTTAGATGTCATATCAGTGTCCTTTAAGGCCATATTAGTTTCTTAAGGCTACCAAACAAAGTGCCACAGATCCGCTGGTTTAAACAACAGAAATTCACTTTCTCACAGTTCTAGAGGCTTAAAGACCAAGATCAAGTTGTCTTCAGGGTTATTTCCTCTGAGACTTTTCTCCTTTGCTTGCAGCTGTCTGTCTGTTTCCCTACGCCTCCCCATGGTCTTCCCTCTGTGCCTGTGTCAATATTCTGATCTCCTTTTCCCATAAGAATATCAATCATACGGAATGAATGTCCATGCCAATAATTCCCTTTAAATTTAATTGACTTTTTAAAGACCCCATAACCAAATATGGTAACATTCTGAAGTACCGAGAATATTCAATATATGAATTTTCAGTGGGACATAATTAGGCCCATAACAATTTAGATTGTCTTCAATTCAAAGTCCTCTAGAGACAGAAAATATCTCACAGTGTAAATGCTTTAGATGTGTATAAGAGACAGGTGTTGGAAAAATTAGCCATGGCGATTTTTGCAACTTAGAGCACTTAAGGTTGTTACCTTCAGTAAACTCTCTCTTTGAAATGTGTAACTCAGCTTCTCTTAGTTTGTCTTTCAGCTGACTGCAAAGCAGCAGTTGACACAGCTACTCTGTATTAAAATGCACAGTTTGCATTATTCAAGGGCTGGAGGATTGGAAGTTAAGATGTGTATAAGAGACAGGAGTAATACTCCATTGTGTATATGTACCACTGCTTTCTTATCCATTCATCTGCTGATGGACATCTAGGTTGTTTCCATGTCCTGGCTATTATAAACAGTGCTGCGATGACCATTGGGGTACATGTGTCTCTTTCTATCTGGTTTCCTCAGTGTGTATGCCCAGCAGTGGGATTACTGGGTCATAAGGCAGTTCCATTTGCAATTTCTTAAGGAATCTCCACACTGTTCTCCATAGTGGCTGTACTAGTTTGCATTCCCACCAACAGTGTAAGAGGATTCCCTTTTCTCCACACCCTCTCCAGCATTTATTGCTTGCAGACTTTTGGATGGCAGCCATTCTGACTAGTGTGAAGTGGTATCTCATTGTGGTCTTGATTTGCATTTCTCTGATAATGAGCGACATTGAGCATCTAGAGGAGAATATAGGCAAAACCCTCTTCAACATAAATCACAGCAGGATCCTCTATGATCCGCCTCCCAGAATATTGGAAATAAGAGCAAATATAAACAAATGGGATCTAATAAAAATTAAAAGCTTCTGCACAACAAAGGAAACTATAAGCAAGGTGAAAAGACAGCCTTCTGAATGGGAGAAAGTAATAGCAAATGAAGCAAATGACAAACAACTAATCTCAAAAATATACAAGCAACTTATACAGCTCAATTCCAGAAAAATAAATGACCCAATCAAAAAATGGGCCAAAGAACTAAATAGACATTTCTCCAAAGAAGACATACGGATGGCTAGCCAACTCTTTTAAAAGAAGTAATTCTATTCCTCTAATGTAGAATCATCTTTATGAAATATGAAATAACTTCCATCTTATATATACATTATACTTTTAATTAGAAAACTGCATATTAAGTATAGATAAGCCGTTGTTTTAATCCAAAAATAAACTGTTTTATGTTTATATAAAAAGACTGCCAATAAATTAATCAACTCTATAGACCACACTATTCAAATGATAGCATGACATCTTAATATCCATCAATTTGTCTGGAAACAAGAACTGGAAATTAAGCAAAAAATGGTATCTGGGCAAGTTATATATATTGGACAAAATCTACCAATAAATCCATATAAAGGTACACATAAGCACACACTCATTTTGGTTTATACATACATCTAACAAGTTAAAGTGGTTGACTTTATTTTTGGGGGTTCCAAAATCACTGCAGATGGTTTTTTCAGCCATGAAATTAAAAGACATTTACTCCTTGGAAGGAAAGTTACAACCAATCTAGACAGCATATTAAAAAGCAGAGACATTACTTTGCCAACAGAGGTCCATCTAGTCAAGGCTATGGTTTTTCCAGTAGTCATGTATGGATGTGAGAGTTGGACCAGAAAGAAAGTTGAGTACTGAAGAATTGATGGTTTTGAACTGTGGTGTTGGAGAAGACTCTTGAGAGTCCCTTGGACTGCAAGGAGATCCAACCAGTCCATCCTAAAGGAGATCAGTCCTGGGTATTCATTGGAAGGACTGATGTTGAAGCTGAAACTCCAATACTTTGGCCACCTGATGTGAAGAGCTGACTTACTGGAAAAGACCCTGGTGCTGGGAGGGATTGGGGGCAGGAGGAGAAGGGGACACCAGAGGATGAGATGTCTGGATAGCATCACCCACTCAATGGACATGGGTTTGGATAGACTCTGGCAGTTGGTGATAGACAGCGAGGCCTAGTGTGCTGTGGTTCACAGGGTCACAAAGAGTCAGACACGACTGAGCTACTGAACTGAACTGAAAAAGTTTAAACATGTGATTTCCAGGATTACAAAGAATAGAAATATCAAAACAGTAATAGGGCAAAGCACATTGAATTACAGAAGAATTAGCACTGAAATAAAAATAGGTCAATATGCACATGAAAAGATGTTCAACATCATTAGCATCAGATACATTTACCACATGACCTGGCAATTGTACTCCTTGGTATATAATTAAACGTAAAAGTAAGAAAGAAAACATGTCCATGTAAAATTTATACATGAATATTCATAGCAGCAATAGCTGCTATAGCAATAGCTGATAGCAAGAGCAATCATATTCCTGATAGCTAAAATGTGGAAACAATTCAAATGCCCATCAACTGTTGAATAGATAAATAAAATGTACATCCATACAATGAAATTGTACCTTTATCAGTGAAAGGGAACAAAGTTCTGAATCATGTTACCACATGGATGAACCATGAGAACAATATATTAAGTGAAAGAATCGAGTCACAAAAGACCATATTGTAAGATTCCCCCTACATGGAATTCCTTGGCAATCCAATGTTTAGAACTTAACACTTTCACTGTTGAGGGCACATGTTTAGAAAAAAAGAGTCCATTTACTTGAAGTGTCCAGAATAGGCAAAGCTATAGAAACAGAACTAGATCAGTGATTGTAAATAAAGGATGGGGGTGATTGGGGACATGTAAGGTGACTGCTAAATGTTTAGTAATAAAAGGTTTCTATGGAGAGAGATTACTATGTCTTAAAACTATTTATAGTTTCACAACTCTGGATATATTAAAAATATAATTATACACTTTAAATGGGTGCATTGTATGCTATATGAGCTATATCTCAATAAAGCTGTTACAAAATAAAGATTCCATGAAAACAACAAAAGAGGTCACAATTAAGATTTCTTTGTTCTTTATCTAATGTAGTCTCCAAAAAGCAGAGTATTATTTTTCATAATTTTATACTTCTGTTCAAGTGAGTTATAATTATTCTTAGTTGTGAAATATTTCTGACACTTTTATACAGTTAATGGTATTTTTAAAGATAAGTCCTTAACCTCTTTAAGCTGGTTGAAAAGGAAGAAATCTACAAATCTCAAAAAGCATATTAACATAAATAACTCCTAAACATAAACTGGTCCCAAGAAATACTGCAAATATATTATTAATCATAGTGTCCTTCTATCAATTAAAAATATGAAAAGAAAAATGTTTGCTGATATATATTTTTGTGAATTCTGATATAACCATTGTATTTGCCTCTCTAGACTCTGTACTGAAAAGAATACCAAGTGCCTCTGGATATAATAAAGAGATAGAAATTATATAAAATTCTGTTTGAGACACTCAAGTCATTTGGAACCAATATATGTTGTCATTATCCCATTCCAGTCTATCCCAATTCCTGTCCACCTTCAATAACTGTAAGTGAATGACACAGTGTTGGAAAAATTAGCCATGGCGATTTTTGCAACTTAGAGCACTTAAGGTTGTTACCTTCAGTAAACTCTCTCTTTGAAATGTGTAACTCAGCTTCTCTTAGTTTGTCTTTCAGCTGACTGCAAAGCAGCAGTTGACACAGCTACTCTGTATTAAAATGCACAGTTTGCATTATTCAAGGGCTGGAGGATTGGAAGTTATTTGCATTCTTTAGAAAATATTCAGGAAGGATATGTATTTCTAAACTGAGGAATAACAGCTTTAAACTTAACACAGAGAGACATGTTCATCCACACACAAGCACATACATAACAGTTAAAAAGAAACAAGGGATTTAGAGAACAGAATAGCCCTGGAGCAAACCAGGTTTTTGTCCCCAAGGATGGAGCACTGAATGAATCTCTGTGAAGGTTTGAGCCTTGAAAGGCTAATAGCAACACCAGCAAATATTTTAGAGTCTGACAGTTATCAGGCACTATTCTAGACTGTGAGGATTAAACTGCAAATGGGAATCAAAATTCCTCTTCTCAAGGGACTTCCATTCTAATGGAAGGAAATGACATTAAACAAATACGTAATACAAAATTGGTTAGGTATATGAAGAAAAAATTTAAAAAGGAAAGAGTAGAGGGACCAGTGTCTCTGTTGTAGTGCTAATACAGACAGGGTAGCCAGGAGCAACTATTGTCATGAAGGTCTTTCAAAGTAGAAATCAGATTAAAATGATGAGAGTAGCAATATAATTTTATGGAGGAAAAACATCCTAGGCAGCAAAGAGTGCAGTCTCTGAGGCAGAAACAAAATTGGACTTCCCAAGGAAATAGCAGGAAGAGCAGTGTGGTCAGAATGAAATTCATAAGAGGGAGAATACTTGAAGATGAAATTAGAGAGATAGCCAGAAATCAGATTTTAAGGCAGGATTAGGATATTAGATTTTGTTCTAAGTATGACGAGAGAAATCTTTGGAGAGTTTTTAAAGGAGACCTGATTCAAATGGAGTTTTAATCTTAAAAAATTACCTTGGCTACTGTGTAGAGAATAGATTTCAAGAAACAAGAGTGGGTAAATGAAGAACAGTTACATTTGAGAAAAACATGAGGATAATTTGGACCAGGATTTAGAGTGAGGACTGGCAAGAAAGGTCTGGTTTGGTGTGTATTTTGAAGGCTGATTCAACATGACTTGCTGGTGAAAAGGAAGTGGGTGGTAGCTCTTAGAGAGATGGGAATACCATACCATCTTACCTGTCTCCTGAGAAACCTGTATGCAGGTCAAGAAACAACAGTTAGAACTCTGTACGGAACAACTGATTAGTTTAAGATTGAGAAAGGAGTATAACAAGGCTGTCTGCTGTCACCTGTTTGTTTAACCTATACCCTGAGCACATAATGAGAAATGCTGGGCTGGATGAGTTATAAGCTGGAATCAAGATAGGCAGGAGAAACATCAACAACCTCAGATATGCAGATGATACCACTCTAATGGCAGAAAGTGAAGAGAAACTAAAGAGCCTCTTGATAAGGGTGAAGGAGGAAAGTGAAAGAGCTGACTTAAAACTAAATATTAAAATAACTAAGATCATGGCATCTGGCCCCAAAAGCAAATAGAAAGGAAAAAGGTGGCAGTAGTGACAGATCTTTCTCTTCTTGGGCTCCAAAATCACTGCAGACAGTGACTGCAGCCACGAAATCAGAAGACTATTGCTTTTTGGTGGAAAAACAATGAAAATCTAGACAGTGTGTTGTTGAAAAGCAGAGATATTACTCTGCTGAAAAAGGTCTGTATAGTCAAGGCTATGGTCTTCCCAGTGGTCACGTACAGTTGTGAGAGCTGGACTATAAAGGAGGCAGGACGTCAAAGAACTGATGCCTTTGAACTGTAGTCCCTTGGACAGCAAGGTGATCAAACCAGTCAATCTTAAGGGAGATCAACCCTGAATATTCACTGGACGGACTGATGTGGAAGCTGAAGCTCCAGTATTTTGGTCATCTGCTGTAAACAGAAGACTCATTGCAAAAGTCCCTGATGCTGAGAAAGACTGAGGGCAGGAGAAGAGGGCATCAGAGAATGAGATGGCTAGATGGCATCACTGATGCAATGAAGATGAACTTGGGCCACTCCAGGAGATGGTGAGGGACCGGGAGGCCTGGTGAGCTGCAGTCCACGGGGTTGCAAAGAGTCAGACATGACTGGGTGACTGAACAACATAAATCAAGGTTGCATAAATCAAAAATAGCACCTTTTCTTCCATGGACACTTAAATAAAGGATGGTGTTCTTTACTGAAATAGGAAAATAAAGGAAGAGTAGATTCAAAGAACAAGGTTCATCAACAGTTCTAATGAACAGGTATCCAAGTAACAATGTTGCAAAGGCAACTGAATATATGTCTGGGGTTCAGAGGAAATGGCAAGGCTGAAGGTATAGTTTTAGTAGGCTTTCATTTAGGGTTGCTATATTTGTTAGGATACAATCATGCTGAAACAAAAGGATCCAAAAATAAGATAGAAATGCATTTCTCTTTCATATGAAAGTCTAGTGCCAAGAGGATACTCAACTAACTCTTGGCCAAGTTATTGCTAATTTAGAGAAGTAAGGTCTTTTATTGATTTAACCCATAGAACATCTGTCTTCAAACCAAATGCACATTTTTACATAGTCAACCCCATAATCTAATTTTGTTATCCTACTGTCTCACCCCTCAGGTATCCAGACTGTGTGTCCATGGAGAGCCAGGCACTATGCTAGACTGCTGCTGCTGCTGCTAAGTCACTTCAGTCATGTCCGACTCTGTGTGACCCCATAAACGGCAGCCCACCAGGCTCCCCCATCCCTGGGATTCTCCAGGCAAGAATACTGGAGTGGGTTGCCATTTCCTTCTCCAATGCATGAAAGAGAAAAGTGAAAGTGAAGTCGCTCAGTCTGTCCGACTGTTAGCGACCCCATGGACTGCAGCCCACCAGGCTACTCCTAGACTATGAATATACAATAATAAATAAAAAAGATTTAGTCCCTGCTTTTAGAGAGAAAGAAATCTACAAAACAGAAGAAACAAATAGTAACATCTATAGTGATGCAGGTCTACAAAAAAAGTACAGTGTCCAAAAAAAGTACCTAGGAGGGACATACCCTTAGGCTCAATTACAGGCTTCAACTTGTAGACCCCTACTTGCTGAATTACAAAGCCCTTCATTTTCTAACTTATTGATAAACCCTTCTTATATATTCTATATATAGCATTTTCAACAACCTCTACTTCTCATCATAAAATATCGTTCCACTTGACCCAGGTAAGTTCTCTTTTTTTCCTCAGAATAAGCCAAAAATTACCATTTGGTATTGCAGCCTTGAGCATATAATCCAAGGGATTTTATTACAAAGGGTCCCCAAATCTACTTGTACACTAAGAAATGTCTGCAGACTGAAGAAATACTGAATCTTATTTATATATTGGGCTAAAATTCAGCTTCCATACTAATGGTTGGAACCTCTGCTTACTGAATGTTTGGGGGGCTTCCTAGATGGTTCTAGTGGTAAAGAATTCACCTGCTGATGCATGAGTTGCAGGTTTGATCCCCAGGTTGGGAAAATCCCCTGAAGTAGGAAATAGCAACCTGCTCCAGTATTCTTGCCTGGAATATTCCATTGACAGATAAACCCAGTAGGCTATAATTGATGGAGCCACAGAGAGTTGGACATGACTGAGCACAAATATTTTGGATCACCCCTGCTTACAAAATCTGAGTGCAACTGTAATCATTACAGGCAATATCATGTGAAAGCATTCATAAAGTCAGAATAGCCCCTTGAAAGCATGTTGTAGCTCAATAAAAGGATGTCAAAAGGGCAAGTATTGATCATGCAGTTTAAATCCTTGCTGTCTTCAGTCTAGTCTCCTCCATGGCAGCTAAAGTGAATGAAAGTGTCCGTTGCCCAGTAGTGTCCGACTCTTTGCAATGCCATGGAGTGTAGCCCAGCAGGCTCCTCTGTCCATGGAATTTTCCAGGTTAGAGTACTGGAGTGGGTTGCCATTTTCTTCTCAAGGGGGTCTTCTCAACACAGGGATCAAACCCGGGTCTCCTGCAGTGCAGGCAGATTCTTTACCATCTGAGCCACTAGGGAAGCTACAGTGAATAGTTTAAATCTTGTATTTTGTTCAGAAAACTCCAATAGCTTTCTGTCTCATTCAATGGCCTGCAGGTTTCTACATGAACTGCTTTCATCCCTGCATTTCTTGTCACCTTCCATTCCTCCTTGTTCCCACAATTCTAGTCACACTGGACACAGTTCTAGTTCCTCAAGCCAAGCAAAGTCCAGTCTCAAGGTCCTTGGCCAAATGTTACCCTAGGGTCTCTGCAGCCATTGCTGTCTCTCCCTGGAATGTTATTCTCCAAGGTGGGCAGCTACTTTGGTCCCTTTTGTTCTCATCATTTTTCAGATCTGTGAATGGACACTGCTGGCCCCTCAATCAGATCTCTTTTATCCAAGCTGGTGCAGCCATCCCCAGCTGTTCCTAGTGTTGTTGTTGTTGTTGTTGTTGATGAGATCTTTATTTAGATAATTGACCTCAGTCAAATGGAGGTGTTTTTCCACCAGGCCATGCCACATGACTTTGGCCGGCAATCAAGTGACACAGCTACAAAACCCTGCCTCAGGGTGAGACACACTCTGTAATAAGACCCGTGTGCCAGAGATTTCTATGGTCTAAGTGAAAGTCTCCAGTAGAGACCACGTTCTGCCTAAGCTTTTCACCCAGCTCTATCCTACTTGTCTCACTTTCCTTCTCCTGAGAATACCTGCCTCTCCCTCAAACACATTTTTTGAGCGAGAATGACATTTCCTGAGAATACCTGTCTTTTTACATTTCCTGAGAATACCTGCCTCTCCCTCAAATACATTTTTTGGGAAGAATCCCAATCCTGGGCTGATCTTCTAGGGAACCAACCTAAGAAAGATGCCTTCCCTAACCACCATATATCCAGACACTCAGTATCTCCCTTACCTTGCTTTACTTTTTTACATAGCACCCATAACCATATTGAATAATATCTTTTTAAAATTTCCTTTGTTTATTCACTTTTTCTTCCAATGACACGTAAAATCTAAGAGATTAGGAGCTTTTTTTTAATAAGACCCGTGTGCCAGAGATTTCTATGGTCTAAGTGAAAGTCTCCAGTAGAGACCACGTTCTGCCTAAGCTTTTCACCCAGCTCTATCCTACTTGTCTCACTTTCCTTCTCCTGAGAATACCTGCCTCTCCCTCAAACACATTTTTTGAGCGAGAATGACATTTCCTGAGAATACCTGTCTTTTTACATTTCCTGAGAATACCTGCCTCTCCCTCAAATACATTTTTTGGGAAGAATCCCAATCCTGGGCTGATCTTCTAGGGAACCAACCTAAGAAAGATGCCTTCCCTAACCACCATATATCCAGACACTCAGTATCTCCCTTACCTTGCTTTACTTTTTTACATAGCACCCATAACCATATTGAATAATATCTTTTTAAAATTTCCTTTGTTTATTCACTTTTTCTTCCAATGACACGTAAAATCTAAGAGATTAGGAGCTTTTTTTTTCATTACTCAGTTCCAAAGCCTCCAAAACTACCTAGTTCACTATAGTTACTCAATAAATATGCATTGCTAACTGCATGAGTAAATGGAATAGGACAGTGGATTTATTTTATTATCTTTTTAAGATTGCTCTATTCTTGAAAACATTAGGGTCTAATAACCTGGGTTAATTTCATCTGCAACAAAGAATGATGCTATTGGGCACTGGGTCTTCTATGTACTTTTTTTTTTCTTTTTTTACTTTATTCTACTTTACAGTACTGTATTGGATTTGGCATACGTTGACATGAATCTGCCATGGGTGTACATGAGTTTTGAACTCTCAGCACTGAATACTGATTATTGGTATTATATTTGCTTATCAACTGAGAGTTCATTAACACATTCTTCCCAAGCTTTGCAGTTCTTAAACTCAAACTCTTTAATTTCATAGTCTGATAATCATTCAAATTTCCCTGGGAATTTCTTAATTAGCCTTTATTCCTTAAATAAAAATGTATTTTCCAATCATCAATATTTTGAACTCAGAGCTTAAAAGCCCTATTGAAAACATAAATAAAAAACAGATATATTTTAACAGTAAAAATTATTAAATAATGATGAGTATATTGTAACTATAGCATGATCAATGTAAGCATTACTCACTCAGAGATAATCCCTAAAAGGATTCTAGAGGAGTTTCTTGAAATTTTATTTTAAAACAGGGTCATAGCTGTTTTAGTACACAGACCCTATTTGTCTAAAAAGCCAGCAAAGGATTTGAGTATACATCTGAGCTCCTCCATTAAGGAAATACTGCAGCCATATAGGACACATCAAACATATTCAAATATCCAACTACAGAGACTTTAGCTGACTTTCAGTCTCCAGTTCACAAGCTCTCTAGAAGAACTGAGCATTGATGGGTTTTTGCAGAAAACTGTCTACATTATCAACCCCACTCCACAAAAATGACTTGGATATTATTTGGCTTTTACAGATTTTTAAAGTCAGAAAGGATATGAGGCTGCATGCCAACTCCACAGGGATCTTTTCATTAGTAATAAATAAAGTTTGATTAATTTTTTCATAGAGACCTTTGCAGTCATGAAAGTCTGCTATCTGCTCCATTAAAAATAAAGAAATCTTTTAGGGATAATCTCAAATATATTCATATAAAGGCCTTGCAAGGATGTTTCATTCTAATGGGAGTACATAATAAATGTACTTTGCAACTAGCATTTAATGCCAGTGCTTTTATGGTTTATGCTATAATGTTTGTTTCTTTTTATTCAACAGAAAAGGTCAATGTGACTAATAATTAGAACTATGACTCTGAGAGAAGAAGACTGTAATTAGACTATTTTTCAACAAATAATGAAGTATCAGAAAAAAAGAAAGTGAGTCCTTGGTGTCAGCAAAACTAGTTTACACATAGACAGGAAAAGTAATTCTTTCTCGCAGATGCATACTTGGGTGATCTCTTTCCAATAATCTACGTTGAATAATAAATATACATTAAAAGTACTATCTAGATATTCAAACTGAAGCAATGGTTTTCATCCAACAGCAATTTTGCCTACAAGATGATATTTGGCAATATTTGGAAACATTTTTGGTTGCTACAACTGGAGGGGTCCCACTGACATCTAGCAGGTAAAGGCCAGGGATGTTGTTAAACATCTTACACACATAGGGCAGTATCCCACAACAAAGAATTATCCAGGCCCTAATATCACATTAATTTTAAGGAACTTTAAATAATGTCAAAAAACTTTCCTATTCTGAAATTAATGAGTAAGTTTTAAAGTAGTCCACAGTAATTAAACCCTATAATGGGGTGGTAGTCTACTGACATTCTATTATGAGAGATATTTTGTAGCCATTGTAGATAAAAAGAAAAAAAGTAAGGGATATGAGACTTTAGAATTCTAAGATAATACTGGATTTCAGGACACTTAGATGTCATATCAGTGTCCTTTAAGGCCATATTAGTTTCTTAAGGCTACCAAACAAAGTGCCACAGATCCAGTGGTTTAAACAACAGAAATTCACTTTCTCACAGTTCAAGAGGCTTAAAGACCAAGATCAAGTTGTCTTCAGGGTTATTTCCTCTGAGACTTTTCTCCTTTGCTTGCAGCTGTCTGTCTGTTTCCCTACGCCTCCCCATGGTCTTCCCTCTGTGCCTGTGTCAATATTCTGATCTCCTTTTCCCATAAGAATATCAATCATACGGAATGAATGTCCATGCCAATAATTCCCTTTAAATTTAATTGACTTTTTAAAGACCCCATAACCAAATATGGTAACATTCTGAAGTACCGAGAATATTCAATATATGAATTTTCAGTGGGACATAATTAGGCCCATAACAATTTAGATTGTCTTCAATTCAAAGTCCTCTAGAGACAGAAAATATCTCACAGTGTAAATGCTTTCCAGCATTTCTACTGCTCTGGATAGCAGGAAAGAGTGTGAATGGGAAAAGTGAGCCTTCACCTAAACAGTCCTTAATTTTCATCAAGTGACTGAATGTGCCCCAAATTTTTGCTGAAAACAGTTATAGGAACTCCAAAGAAACAAAGGCAATAGTATTGAGTCACAGGATTAATTTTTATATGTAAAACACTTCCCTAAAGAAAACCAGAACTAAAAGAATGAGTTCTGTCCAATGATCATGTTGGTCAAAACATCACAAGCAAGTGCCCAGCACTTGCTGGGCAAGAGTCAGTATAAGATGTCAGTACATTTGCTCATTGACTATGAAACTGAGTTTATAAAGACTATTCCACTAACACTCCATGATATGTTGGACAGTGTGCTTCTAACCTGCCTCCAAACCAGTCTTCAACCTTATCTCTGTACTTGTTACAATGCATTTTATGATACAGCAACAACAAATTACCAGTAGTCGTGTGCTCAGTATGCTGTTTTCCTCCTTGCTACAATGCTCTATTGTATTGTTGAGGAAGAAACTTCTCTCTACCTTTCAGGTGCTTCTGGCCTGTCTAAAATTTAGGTTGGTTTGAGACAGGTTAACAGGAGAAAATAAAAGGAAAGTTTAATAACATATATACATGGCAGAGACTCCCAGAAAATGGAATAACCTGCCGAAACAGCCAGAGTTCACAACTTAGATACCATCTTCAGCTTTAGGACAAAAGAGGATGTTGGAGGTAGTGGTTTGGGAGGAAGATTGTTTACATGGAGATGGAAAAGCAGATTTTGGTAAACAACTGTCTGTTAAGCCATGCAGAGACAGTATAAGAAATGAATAACCTTTCAGTTTTTAATTTATGTGTGCACTGCCGCTCAGTTGTGTTCAACTCTGTGAACATACAGACTGTAGCCTGCCAGGCTCCTCTGTCCACAGAATTTTCCAGGAAAGAATACTGAACTGGGTTGCCATTTCCTACTCCAGGGGACCATCCCAACCCAGGAATTGAACCCATGTCTCCTACAGTGGCAGGTGGATTCTATACTACTGTGCCACCTGGGAAGTCCCCAACTATTAATATGTCAATATGTAAGTCAATAATTTTTAAAGTAAGTTTTAAAATATACAGACCTTGCTAGAACATATGCTAAAATTATAACAACTTCTGAAAATATTCTATGACTAATGAAAGAGTTTCATATAATTTTGTCTGCCAGATGGATTGACATAACTGGATTAAAACATGGGACAAATTTTCAGGTAGGTTACTCTTTTCTTTTTCTTTAACTGTATTTCAAACTATAAACTATTTATATAGGCTAGAAATAATTACAAGAGTAACATAACAGTTGATGAGCTTTCCTCAGCAGGACTTGACAAATTCATTAAATAAATTTGTTAAATAAGGCAAATTCATAAAATTAATACGAGAAACAAAGGGAAGATTGTAAAGGGTGGTAAAAACTAATGGTACTTGAATTATTAGAAAACAAGAATAAACAAGAGTATGTGAAATAAGTAATTAATAAAAATTTTATAATTTAAAATTGTGTGTATTAGTCACTCAGTTGTGCAACTGTTTGCGTCCCCATGGACTATAGCCCGCCAGGCTCCTCTATCAATGAAATTATCCAGGCAAGAATACTGGAGCGGGATGCCATTTCCTGCTCCAACTTTAAAATTACCTTGCTCATAACTAATAGAAAACATTCTGGTCATTAGCTTTAAATATGCATAAAATAAAAGATGTATTCATATAGTGTTTTATACGTTAGTCATGAAATTAAAATGAATGTCACAATTTTGATCTTGATTATATCCAGGGGAGGGGAAACAATTTAAAAAAAAAATCATTGGCCCAAAAAGAAAAACCATCTGGTGAAGTCATGAATGACTGAGTTGAGCAGCAGGGAGCCTACTGTTAATCATTTCTGCAGTCAACTGAGAATTCTGTAGAGAATATATTAAAGAGTTGTATAAAAAGTACAGTGACCCAAATAAGTTGCTTAAGAAAGATAGTCAAAATCAGTTAACAGATACTGTATTCCTATAATATTAATCATTTTTTAAAATTAGTAGAAAAAATTGTTTGTTTATGGCTGTGATGCAGCTATTTCCTCCAAATTTTAAGAATTCTCCATTTGATTGTGTTTTTGATGATATTCCAAACAGAAAGACTTCCTATGTCCTACTTTTAGTAATCACCAAGAGATATTTGTTCATAATGTTTCAATTATGAAACACAGAACAAAATCAATCCTTAGTAAGAGATAACATATGTCTTTGAAAGCAAGTACAATAAGCTTTTCTCATAAATGAATACTGTATGTTGCCAAATGTCTTCAATAATTCATTTTTTTTTCTGCCTTTGCTTCCTTCCTTTCTTTTTTTTTTCAACAATAGAACCCTGTTAGCTTAGCTTGAGACATGAAGTTAAGATACCCTACCACAAACTCAATTTCCCATCCCTCAGGGGAGCTAGGTATAGCCATGGGATTAAGTTTGGGTCAACTGGAATGTGAGTTCAAGAGATATGTTCAACTCACAAGCATTGTCTTGAAGATGGAGTCATTTTAGCCTGAATGCTCTCTTTTCTCCATCTCTAATCCATACAAAAGAGGGCAATGAGTCCCATCATCAACTAGGTTATCATCCTATGAGCAACTTATAACCATGAATGTTTTTCTGTAGTAAACTTATTCTAGCAACCTTGATCTAGCTCTTCCTATAGAATATGAGAAGATAAACTTCAAATTCATTTAAAATAACAATAGTTTGGGGTTAATTGTTATAGAGATTTATCTTGTACCTCAAGTAAAATTTGGTATGAAATGTGAGAGACTATGACAATAAATACTCAAAATATTTGTAACTGGTTTAACAATTAGGTGGATTGTATCTTCAGAAGCTAGTCACCTATTTAACTCCCCAGAAAGCCGACAGAAAAAATGCAATCTGCTATGGACTGAATATATAAGTTAAATAAGCAGGGTGACAATATACAGCCTTGATGTACTCCTTTTCCTATTTGGAACCAAGTGATGGAACTGGATGCCATGATCTTCGTTTTCTGAATGTTGAGCTTTAAGCGTACTTTTTCGCTCTCCTCCTTCACTTTCATCAAGAGGCTTTTTAGCTCCTCCTCACTTTCTGCCATAAGGGTGGTGTCATCAGCATATCTGAGGTGATTGATATTTCTCCCAGCAATCTTGATTCCAGCTTGTGTTTCTTCCATTCCAGTGTTTCTCATGATGTACTCTGCATAGAAGTTAAATAAGCAGGGAGACAATATACAGCCTTGATGTACTCCTTTTCCTATTTGGAACCAGTCTGTTGTTCCATGTCCAGTTCTGACTGTTGCTTCCTGACCTGCATACAGATTTCTCAAGAGGCAGGTTAGGTGGTCTGGTATTCCCATCTCTTTCAGAATTTTCCACAGTTTATTGTGATCCACACAGTCAAAGGCTTTGGCATAGTCGATAAAACAGAAATAGATGTTTTTCTGGAACTCTCTTGCTTTTTTCATGATCCAGCAGATGTTGGCAATTTGATCTCTGGTTCCTCTGCCTTTTCTAAAACCAGCTTGAACATCAGGGAGTTCATGGTTCACATATTGCTGAAGCCTGGCTTGGAGAATTTTGAGCATTACTTTACTAGCATGTGAGATGAGTGCAATTGTGCGGTAGTTTGAGCATTTTTTGGCATTGCCTTAGACTTCACTTAATGTGATAATCTCTATTTGCAGCCATGTTGCTGTGAATGGCATTATTATTATTTTTTTTAATAGTTGAGCAGTACTCCATTTTATACATGTACCACATCTTCGGTATGCATTCATCTGTTGATGGACATTTAGATTGTTTCTGTTTTGGCTGTTGTGAACAGTGCTGCTATGAAAATAGGGTGCTTGTGTCTTTCTGAGTTAATTTAGTCTGATTAAATTCCCAGGAGTAGGATTGTTGGATCATGTGGTAGTTCTAGTTTTAGTTTTTCTTTTCCATTTTGAGTATTAACATAGTTATAATTTTATGTTTTACTTATGCATTTCTCACATCTATAAAATATTTCTTTTATTTGTTTTATAAAATTACAATGCCACTATATTTCTACTAACAACTGAAAGCATTTTGTTATTTCTCTGTGGTTCTGTTTTCTTTTTATTGTTAGCAGCAGCTGCCACATATTGAGAACTTAATTTACTTGCTAGATTTGTTTTAAATTCTTTTTTTTAATATTCATGACAAAGGCTTTGGTGAAAAGTTTGGGATCAAATGAAAGTATTTAAAAAGTCACTTTCTAAAGTTTAAATTTTGACTTATAAATTTGTAAACTGTAGTTAATAAGGTTTATCAAAATTCATTGTAAATTTTGTCAAAGGCTACAACATGATAACCTTAAAAAGGTAAGTTGAAGTAGTGAAACATTTTGGTTTACATCTCCTTGACATTGGACAAAAGTTGAAAAAGTTTCTTTTGACTTTTTATCATAATTTCGATAAGCTATTCAAATAGGACTAAGAACCAGAGTAAAACTATGTGGCCCATTAGGCTTTACTATGAAGCTAACTTTAAGCTCTCATGGTCATTTAATTTTGAAGAAATACTCATTAGTTTAAAATAGTTTGATTGATCTCTAATTCACAGTAGTCTGTTTAGTACATTTGTTTTTACTTTCCTAAATAAGATCCTGTACTTTAACTCTCTAAAATTGTGGACAGGGTTGGTAATACTATTGTACATTTGTGGCAGTCTACCTAAAGATGTAAGAATTATTAGTTAATTTATTGGATTGTGTTATTAGTAATAGGGTTAACTTAATATAATCCCTGGTAAAAATATTGAAATTGTTGCCCAGATGAAATCAGCAGCTGTTGAACTTATTTCAGGACATTTTGTTAAATTTCTCTTGGAGTTTCCTAGTGCTAAGTAGGTGTGTAGTAGGAGTTTGATACATATTTATTAAATGAACAATTATATTTTAAAAGAACTCAACAGGTAGATTATTCCTTTTTTTAGAGCTGAGTCACTGAGCGCCTAAGGCCTCAAAACTTGGAATTGCTTACAGTTAGGATCTAAACTCCTGGTTTATAAAGGCTGTGTTCTTTCTTCTAGTACCTTTGCTTCGTTCTCCACAAAGAACACTTTGCTTCTCTATCTTTGCCCTTTTCTCTGTTATGGTTCTAGAATAGGAATAACTTGTCTGACCCAAAGTAGAAGGCAGAGTTAGCAAATGTCATAAATCTAGGATTAAAGTACTCTTTCATCCAAGTACGTTATTATCCAAGTTTTTTTTTTCTTCAGTATATATGAATAACAGTAATTAATATTTTTGAATTGAAAAAAATTTCCAAAGAAATACTGTGTGACTCTTACATGTTTGTAAGTACAGGCACTATACTGACTCCTGTTAGTAGTACTTGTAACAGAAGAATCTTAATGCTAATAAATTTTGTGGACCATCAGGTTGTTTATATATAGCACTAAGTAATTTATGAAAAGGCAGTATACTTTTTGTCTTCTAGGAGCTTCCTACTAACCAGCTTTTAGGGTTTGGTTTGTTTGTTTTTATCCTAAAGCAGATTTAGAACTGTATTTAAGTAGTTTCAGTTAGCAGTCCTGATTTTTAAAATGCTGTTTTGTAAAAATCTAGTCTTTTCTAGTGTTAATTTAGTAGCCTTCTATCCATGTTAATAAACATATTTAAGTGAATAAAAATGTATACTTTTTATTAGGGTTACCAGAAATCTTTATAATTTTAGACTTGTTCTTTGTTGTTTTGTTATTATATCTGTTTTTTAAAATTTTTATTTCTTTAATTTTTATAATGTGCTTATGTGCTTAGTCATGTCTAACTGTTTGCAACCCCATGGACTGTAGCCAGCCAGGCTCGTCTGTATCTGGGATTTCCCAGGCAAGAATACTGGAGTGGGCTGTCATTTCCTTCTCCAGGGGATCTTCCAGACCCAGGGATTGAACTCTGGGTCTCCTGTGTCTCCTGCATTGGCAGGTGGATTCTTTATCACTGAGCCATCTGGGAAGGCTGCTTTTTATAATACCTTTTAATAATCCAAACCATATGAACCTCTGTGTAATTCATATGTACATTTATTTTTTACTTTCCAAGTAAGATACTGTCCAGGGTAACACCTTTGAAGTAATTGGTAATTTTCAGACTCAGCAACTCTAGTGATGCTTGTATTGCTTGTAAAAAATGTAAGTTTTAGTTTTGTTCAGGGGAACATAAATCATCTTAAAGATGTCATAGGTAGGTTTAGTGGGGAAAGAAGTTGTGATCTAACCAGATAGATGGCAAAATGCTTCACTGGTCTGGGAGTAATACAGCATGGAATCCAGTAAAGGAAATAAACAGGTTAACTATTTATTGTGATGAAGAAGGATTTTTGTTTGTAAGAATGTGATTCATAATGGTGTACAGATATATTGGTCTAGGCCTTGTACATAGAGTTCAGGCTTTTCTTTAAAGGTACGTGTTTCTATCAAACATTATATCCACAGGGGTAGAAAAATAGTAAAGCCTTGAGGATGAGGATTTTGCTTTGTTTTTTGGTGATTCTTTTTCATCTGTGATAGACATGATAGTCTAGGAGAATATTAGACATTTCAATATTGTTTGTGTGGTATAATAATTGACATTTTTACATGACCTTTGGTGTAGTCCTTTATGCCTTTTTTTTTATGAGGAGGGAAATCCGCTGGATTTTCTATAAAAATAATGGACATGTTAATGAGGTACAAGAGTTGTGTTTTGTAGTCAGGTACTAATAATTCATTGTGTAGCATTCCACAGCTGATTCACGTTTTTTCTTTTAAACAGGAAGTTGCTTTAAAGAATAAAAAAGAACCATATGTACTACCTCCTCCTCCCAAGTTCTACTCAAGCCTTATTGGAGAAATAAGAGCTCTTGGTTGGGATAAGTATGTCTGTTTTAAAATCTGTTTTAAGAATGCCTATTTCTTAACACATTTCAATTTGATATATTTGCAGCTTTAGCAGTGTATGTTTTTAGTCAAAGCGTTTCATTGTAGTTAGAGTATCTGATCCTTTTTGTGACTATGAATTAAAGGTATGTCAGCATAAAAAATTGACTTACAAGGTAAAATACTAAATATAATTTGGAAAAAATAACCTTTTTATGTACACAGTAAGCTAAGAAGTTATCAATGTTACTTTGTTTTCTTTTAGTTGTAGTGAGATATAATTGACAAATAAAATTTTAACACATTTAAAGTGCACTGTGTGGTGATTTGATACCTGTACATTGTGAGAGGATTACCACAGTTGCATTAATTAGCATATCCCGCACCTCATATGGGCTTCCCTTGTGGCTCAGTAAAGAATCTGCCTGCAGTGCTGGAAACCTGGGTTTGATCCCTGGGTTGGAAAGAGCCCCTGGAGAAGGGAAAGGCTACCCCTTCCAGTATTCTGGCCTGGAGAATTCCATGGATAGAGGAGCCTGGTGGGCTACAGTCCATGGGGTCACGAAGAGTAGGACATGACTGAGCAACTTTCACTCACTCACCTTGTATATTTACTTTTTTGCTGAAATTTTTGGGTCAATTTCTTGTTGCTGTTGTATGGGAGGAGAATTTTAGGAACTTCTGACTGCCATTGACTGACATCACCCGATTTACTTAGTTTTATATCTACTATCTTACTGCATGTTTTCTGTTTGTCTCATATATTTTGTGTTTTTCTCCTCATCTGCCTTTATTTGAATTAATCACTATTTTTATTATATTTTTCTATTAACTTGTTAGGTACATAGATTTTTAGAGGTTACCTTAGAGATTACAATAGACACATAGCAAAATGTATATTGTTATCTTTACTAGTTTTCTTATATTGTGAGGATCTAAAACTCTATTGCAGTTTCTCCCCCTGTTGTTATTGTTATAATGCATTTTAATTCTATATTTAAATTTGACAAACATTATTATTGTTTTTAAAGTCAGTGTTTATACACACATACAGACACACACACGATTATTTTCCCAGTGTTCTTTATTCCTTCCTTACTGCGTTTTTATCATGTCTGGAATAATTTTCCTCCTGACTAAAGAATTGTTTTTAATATTTTTTTATTGAGGTATACTTGACCATATACTAGTTTCAGGTGTACAACATAATGGACTTCTCAGGTGGTTCAGTGGTAAAGAATCTGCCTACCAGTGCAGCAAGACATGAGTCCAATCTCTGGGTCAGGAAGATCCTTTGTAGTAGGAGGTGGCAACCTCCTCTAGTATTTTTGCCTGGAAAATTGCATGGACAGAGGAAACTGGTGGGCTACCGTCCACGGGGTTGTAAAAGGCAGACACAACAGAGTGACTGAACTCATACACATGTACAACATCCACTGTGTTTATGTATTATGAAATGATTGCCACAAGAAGTCTAGATAACATCTGTAAGCATACATACATATTTTTTTTTTCTTATGATGAGAACTTGAAAGATTTACTTTTAGCAGCTTTGAAATATACAATACAGTTGACCCTTGAACATCACAGGTTCTTATATGCAGATTTTTTTTCAGTGAATGTTACTGCAGTACTATATGATCTGCTGTTGGTTTAATGCATGGATGTGAAACTGCAGCATTGGAGGGCCTACTGTAAAGTTATAGGTGGATTTTCAGCTGTGTTGAAGGTTGGTGCATCTAACCCCCATGTTGTTCAAGGGTCATCTGTTCAATATTATAAGCTATAGTCACTATATAAGCTGTAATGTATATAAGCAGTTATACTCCGATTAATTATTTTCTAACTGGAAGTTTGTACCTGATGACCTCTTTTCACTCGTTGCACTCACCTTCCACAGCCATCTCTGGCAATCCCCAATCTTTTCTCTGTATCTATGAATTTAGTATTTTAGAATACTTTTTAGATGCCACATATAAGTGACATCATGTCTTTTTCTGTTTGTCTTATTTCATTTAGCATAATGCCCATTAGAGGTCATCCACGTTGTTGCAAATGGTAGATGTCCTTTTTTATGGTTGAAAAATATTCCATGGTGTGTCTATATATATATACACACACAGACCACATTTTATTTATCCATTCATCTGTCAGTGGGCACTTGGGTTGTTTCCGTGTTGGCTCTTGTAAATAATGCTGCATTGATAGGTGTGCAGGTATCTCTTTGACATTATGATTTTTCAGACATATACTCAGAAATGGAATTGCTGATCATATTGAAGTTCTGTTTTTAATTTTAGAGTGCATATAGATTTATAATTGCTGCATCTTCCTTGTGATTTTCCCTCATCATTAAATGTTTCTTTATGTATCTAGTAATATTTCTTGCCTTAATGTCTGCTTTGTTAGGTATTAGTATAACTCTACTAGATTTTAGTGCTCTATTGAAATTCTCTTATTTTTTCTCTATATTTTCATAGTTTAAAATTTTTTCTACCTACTCCTGTAATCTAGATCCCCTTGAGTATGTTTTAAATTTATTTATTTTTGTGTGATTTTCTGTCAGTATAGTGTGATTTTCTGGATCTTGGCATTCCTGGTACTTTTATTAATTTTTGTTGATAGACTTGTTTTTTTAAGAGTAGTTTTAGGGTCATCACAAAATTAGGAGGGTAAGGAGATTTTCCATATGCTTTCTTCCCCCAAATAAACCCTTAGATTCCCCCATTATCAGCATCCTCTGTCAGAATGGTACATTGATTACAGTGGATGAACCCACACTGATGTAGTGTTACCACCCCCAAACCACAGCTTACGTTAGCATGTACTCTTAGTCATATACTTTCTCTCGTTTGGGACAAATGTATAAAAACATGTATCTGCTACTATAATATGGTACAGAGTAATTTCACTGCCTCCGAAATACCTTATGTTCTACCTACTCATCCCTTCTTCTGCTCTGACCCCTGGCAACTACTGCCCTATTCACTCTTTCCAGAAGTTTTGCCTTTTCCAAAATATCATGTGGTTGGAATCATACACTGTAAAGTCTTTTCATGTTGACTTATTTCACTGGTACTATTGGACTGCAAGGAGATCCAACCAGTCCATTCTGAAGGAGATCAGCCCTGGTTTTTCTTTGGAAGTAATGATGCTAAAGCTGAAACTCTAGTACTTTGGCCACCTCATGTGAAGAGTTGACTCATTGGAAAAGATTCTGATGGTGGGAAGGATTGGGGGCAGGAGGAGAAGGGGACGACCGAGGATGAGATGGCTGGATGGCATCACCAACTCAATGAATGTGAGTCTGAGTGAACTCCAGGAAATGGTGATGGACAGGGAGGCCTGGCATGCTGCGATTCATGGGGTCGCAAAGAGTCGGACACGACTGAGTGACTGAACTGAACTGAACTATGTATTTCAATTTCTTCTCAATCTTTTTATAGCTCATTTGTTTTTAGCACTGAGTAATATTTCGTTGTCTGGATGAACCACAGTTTATCCGTTCACAAGCGGAAGGACATGTTGGTTGCTTCCAAGTTTGGGCTGTTATGGCTAAAGCAGCTGTAAACAGCTATGTGCAGGTTTTTCATGTGGATGTTATTTTTTAACTCTGTTAGGTAAATACCAGAGGTGAGGTGAGGTGAAGTCGCTCAGTCATGTCCGACTCTTTGCGACCCCGTAGACTGTAGCCTACCAGACTCCTCCGTCCATGGGATTCTCCAGGCAAGAATACTGGAGTGGGTTGCCATTTCCTTCTCCAAGGTAAATATCAAGGCCTAGATTTTTTTTTTTTTTGAGAGCAAAAAGTAAAGGTTTCTCTTTATTGTCACAATTGATTCAGTATAAAGTTGAATATTGTATAACAACAACAAAAAATGTAAGATGTTGTCTCCCTGTTTCTGCTTAGTAACATGATTGAAAAGTGAAAGTGTTAGTTGCTCAGTCATGTCCGACTCTTTGTGATCCCATGAACTGTAGACTGCCAGGTTCCTCTGTTCATGGGATTCTCCAGGCAAGAACACTGGAGTGGGTTGCTGTTTCCTTTTCCAGGGGATCTGCCCAACCCAGGGATCGAACCCAGACCTCCGGCATTGCAGGCACATTTTTTATCATCTGAGCCACCAGGGAAGCAATAACATGATTGCTTTTTCTTTAAAAAAAAAAAAAAAAGCAAAAAGAGGAGAAATGAAGAAGCTGTCTTAATTTCTATGCATTCTAGATAATGCCCCTTTCTTCCTTTTTTACTATCCTGCTGGCTGTTCTTCAGTGTTTTGCCCTTGGCCATTCAGGCTTCATTGCTATGCCTGATAATCTTTTGTTGAGTGTTGCAAATTGTGTATTAAAAAACTTAGAGGCTCCGGATGATATTTTCTTTTACAAAGGGTTTACTTTTTTTTTTTTTTTTTTGCTAGGAAAATAAAAGTGGAGGCAAGTTGCCATAGAGACTGCAATGATTCAAGATGGGTTGTAGTTTTTGCAGGGTTCTCATTGTTCCCTCGCCACCCCCAGGCTATAACCCTCCAGAGCTTTCAAGCAAGAGTCAAGTGTGTTCATTTGGATTTCTCCCTTGGTAGATCCTAAACTCTAATCTTTGTCTTTGTAAGCCTAGTTTACCTCTCCATTAGAGTCTGGCCTCCATTTTGAGCAGTGCTTCATATGCATCTTGTTTACTTTGCTTTTATAGTTAGCCCTCCAGGGATTCCCACTGAGAGCATAGATATGTTCACTGGGACTTTTCCCCACAGTGGGTTCTAAATTCTGATTAATTTCTCTTCAGTATTATGAGATTTCTAAATATTACACTTTGTTTTTCATTGGCTTTCTGCTTGGGTTTTTATCCTCTTATACCTTGCAATTTATGAAAAGTTTTGATGAAAAATTGCCAGAATATTAGGCTCCAGTCTCTGACCCTACCTTTTCACCAGATTCTGGACCTTTAAGTCTCTTATTTTTATTCCTCTATTCTCATGAGATTGCCAGAAATGCTGCTGAGTTGGTTTTTGTTCTTTTGTTTCTATTTGTTTGTTTGGCTACTTACTGATAACTCTCTGCTTGCCCCATTTCCTCAATCCTCCTTTTCTTCCCCTGGGGGAATTGCTAGATACCCTGAGGGAAAAATGGCTGAAGCATTGTCTTACTTCTCTGTTCCCCCTTCTTCAGGACCTTGGTCTGTCAAGTCCTGGTTGCCTCAACAATTTTTTGACACCTTGAAACTTTCTTTTTTTTTTCCTTGTCATCAGGCTGCTTTAGTTGTTCTCATTGGAAGTTTTGGTCTAAGGTACTCCATTTTTTATCCAGAAATGGACATTATGTATGATTTTAAATGTACCATTATGGTGAAATTGAGAACTGGTTAGTGCATATTAATGAAATTAACCTTATCTGATAAGGTGTCTTTCATGAATAGGATTTGGGATAGAGACAGAGAAGACAAGTAATGAACTGAGGTGTACTTTTAACAATCCTGATGAAGTTACAAAGACTTTTCTTCAGGCATTGATGTCATGAAAGTGAAAGTCGCTCAGGCTTGTCCTACTGTTTGCAGCCCCATGGGCTGTAGACTGGGCTTCTCTGTCCGTGGAGTTCTCCTGGCAAGAATATTGGAGTGGGTAGCCATTCCCTTCTCCAGGGTATCTTTCTGACCCATGGATCGAACCCAGGTCTCCTGCGTTGCAGGCAGATTCTTTAACATCTGAGCCATTGATGTCATGGATGTGATTGTTCTTTGGATTTGAAGTAATAGAAGAGAAAAATTACTTTGACTTATTTTCTGATGTTTAAATATTAAGATTTTAGTGTTTAGAAGATAGGGATGTAGGAAGGCCTTCTATAATGTTCTTGTTTTATTTCTGTTATTTTGATAGTTTGAGGCAATTTCTAAGTAGATATGACATTATTGGGAGAACTCCAATAATGAGGATTAGTTGAAGCATTGAGTATGCAAATATCAGATTTTTGAATAATTTATTTTTTCCACCTACTGTTTATCAAATGCCTATAATATAAGGCAGTGAAAATACACAATCAAGACTTAAGATTCCTCATGGAACTTACATCTAGCAGAAGAATCAGAATTTAAGTAGATGATTCTAGTAGTACTTAATTCTAAATCAGATAGATACTATGGAATATATTTAAAGGATTTTTTGAGATCTGTTAGCAACAAAGTTAGAAGTAGTGCAAGTATATAAAATATTTTATGGAATAAGTTTTTATAGATACATAGAAAGTACTGACTTTTGCTTTACTTATACACATTCTTCTGATATGGGAGAAAAAAAGAAACAGGTCTCTAACTCAGATAATAGATGAAAGCCAAGGTAAGGATATGAATACTCTACTGTAGCATTCATCACAGTATTAATGTTTGTCTTCCCTTTAGACTAAGGTTATTATATATAGGAAATTCCAATTATAACTTCCTGCTAGCTGCTTTATAGTTTCTATTTAATTATGCAAAAAAGTTTCAAGATGTATATTTTTATCCCCACCTTCGCTTATAAGATGCACGTACATGGCCAAGGCTGGCTGCGTAACAGTGCTCTGGTACTTGGCTTGACGATGCTTCTTGGAGTTGTGCTCTGGAGATGGCTCTGGTATGGAGCCTTTAGAAAAGCTCCCTCAAGTAATTGGACATAGATTTTATTAGTTTCAGCCTCAAAGTGTGACTCTCCTTATGGAAAAAATTTGCCATGTGAAAAAATGATAGTTTTCAAATCTGTTGCTTAGATTTATGAAAAATCATAGTTTAATTATAGTAATTAGGATGCATGATTGAATTAGAATATACCTGCTGTTACCTAATCATTTGTTTCATAGTCTTTAAAAATAATGTGTTAGCAGAAGAGAAGTTGTTTACATGGATTGTGAGAAGCCATATAGTAAGGTTTTGTCAGTATTTATCCACCACTGTCTGGCAAAGCAAGAACATCTTTCAATTTTATTTTTGTGGCTTAATTCTTAAATCAGGCCTAGTACACTTGAGACACTGATACTAGTGGATTTCAGGACCCATGGAGTTAAAAATGAGACCTGAACCACTGTCTTCATGCTAGATTTGTTACCTTTTGAAGCCCTGCCTGAGCAGCTGGCCAACTTCTTAATTTAAAATATTTTTTAAAATAACATACATAATAATTTGCATGAAAAATGGATGTAAATGGATTTTCAAACTCTCATGATTCCTCAACCATGTCAATACAGTCTATGTTTTACTTACACTCTAAATAATAATCTTGTAGATTTGTTAGTGGAACAGTAAAATCCAATCATAAAAAGAAGGATTTTTTTTTTTATGGTAAGGAAAACTTAGTTGTGTTTTTAAATTATATACTTGACATATCTAATCAACTCTAGGATCAGGTTTTGTGAAAAAAAATTAAAGTTAGAAAAAGGAAATATTTAAAATATGATTGAAATCTTTCCTTTACTCTCTATATTTGTGTACCTTTTTAACAGAAGCATAGTGAGAATTAGTAGCTGATCTTAAGTTTGATTGCTATTGTTATAATTTCTATACTTGCTTCAACTTTTGTAAGAACACACTAAAAACACTAGTTGTCCTAGGGTAAGATGAAATTGTGGATAATTTTGGGTTTTATAACTGGCTCAAAAAAGTGAGTGAGGCAAAAAAGTGTCTTGATAGCTTTCTGTTAACTTTCGCTTGTGTTGTGTTACAGAATAGCTCATTAAAACAGCAAGAATTAAGCAGAATCCTTAGGGTTTAACAGGATTTTCTGCGTGGTATTAAGGATGTCCTGAAGTTGAAAGCATTGTTTGCTTTTCATTATGTTGGTGCAAAGATAATTGCGGTTTTGCACTGTTGAAGTTCGACATTTGATATTAAAATACATTTAATGTGGTTATGTTATATATCATTTTAATTCACGTTTCTCACTTTACATTTTTTTTTTTACTAATGACATTACTTGCTGTTTAGACCATGGAAATGGTGTTAGACAAAAAGCAAATATGAGCAATTTTATTTGAGTTCAAAATGGGTCATAAAGCAGGGGAAACAACTCACAACATCAAAAATGCATTTGGCCCAGAAAATGCTAACTGAACATATAGTGCAGTGGAGGTTCAAAAAGGTTTGCAAAGGACATAAGAGCCTTGAAGATGAGTGTAGTGGCAGGCCATCGGAAGTTGACAGCAACCAGTTGAGAGCATCATTGAAGCTGATCCTCTTACAACTATGTGAGAAGCTGCTGAAGAACTCAGCATCAGCCATTCTACAGTCATTAGGCATTTGAAGAAAATTGGAAAGGTGAGAAAACTCGATCACTGGATACATAATGAGCTGACCACAGATTAAAAAAAAAAAATCGTCATTTTGAAGTGTGGTCTTCTCTTACTCTGTGCATCAACAATGAACCATTTCTCTATCAGATTGTGACATGTGACAAAAAGTGGATTTTATATGACAACCAGTGATGACCAGCTCCACGGTTGGACTGAGAAGAAGCTCCAAAGCACTTCCCAAGGCCAAACTTCCATCTAAAAAAGGTCACAGTCAGTGTTTGATGGTTGTTTGGTGGTCTGCTGACAGTCTGATTCAGTACAAGTTTTTGAATCCTAGTGAAACCACTGTATCTGAGAAGTATGCTCAAAAAATCGATAACTATTGAAAACTTCAATGCTTTCAGCTGGCATTGATTAACAGGGCCCAGTTTTTCAGCAAGTTACACAACCAGTGCATCAAAAGTTGAATCAATTAGGTTACAAGGTTTTGCCTCATCCTCTATATTCACCTCATCCTCTATATTCTTGCCAACCAACCATTTCTTCAGGCAACTTTTTTCAGGGAAAATGCTTCTACAACCAGCAGGAGGCAGAAAATGCTTTCCAAGAGTTGATCAGATCCTGAGGCATGGACTTTTGCACTACAGGAATAAACAAAGTTATTTCTCCTTGACAAAAATGTGTTGATTGTAATGATTCCCTATTTTGATGAATAAAAATGTATTTGAGCCTAGTTAAAATTATTTAAAATTCGCTGTTCAAAACTGCAATTAAGTTTCAACGAACATAATAGAATGGTTGATCTGTATCTCACTTTACCTAGGATAGTCCTAAGTAATTCCTTTTGTCTTACCCGATTTTAGTCTCAAATGTGTCCCAGTACAGTTCAGTTCAGTTGCTCAGTCGTGTCTGACTCTACAACCCCATGGACTGCAGTATGCTAGGCCTCCCTGTACATCAAGAACTCCCAGAGTTTACTCAGTCTCATGTCCGTTGAGTTGGTGAAGCCATCCAACCGTCTCATCCCCTGTCATCCCCTTCTCCTCCCACCTTCAATCATTCCCAGTATCAGGGTCTTTTCCAGTGAGTCAGTTCTTCACATCAGGTGGCCAAAGTATTGCAGTTTCAGCTTCAGCATCAGTCCTTCCAATGAATATTTAGGACTAATTTCCTTTAGGATGGACTGGTTGGATCTCCTTGAAGTCCAAGGGACTCTCAAGAGTCTTCTCCAATACCACAGTTCAAAAGTATCAATTCTTAAGCACTCAGCTTTCTTTATAGTGCAACTGTCACATCCATACCTGACTACTGGAAAAACCATGGCCTTGACTAGATGGACCTATGTTGCAAGGTAATGTCTCTGCATTTTAATATGCTGTCTAGGTTGGACATAACTTTTCTTCCAAAGAGCAAGAGTCTTTTAATTTCATGGCTGCAATCACCATAGATATGCAGAAGACACCACCCTTATGCCAGAAAGTGAAGAGGAACTCAAAAGCCTCTTGATGAAAGTGAAAGAGGAGAGTGGAAAAGTTGGCTTAAAGCTCAACATTCAGAAAANATGGATATGAGAGTTGGACTGTGAAGAAAGCTGCATGACAAAGAATTGATGCTTTTGAACTGTGGTGTTGGAGAAGACTCTTGAGAGTCCCTTGGACTGCAAGGAGATCCAACCAGTCCATTCTGTAGGAGGTCAGCCCTGGGATTTCTTTGGAAGGAATGATGCTAAAGCTGAAACTCCAGTACTTTGGCCACCTCATGCGAAGAGTTGACTCATTGGAGAAGACTCTGATGCTGGGAGGGATTGGGGACAGGAGGAGAAGGGGACGACCGAGGATGAGATGGCTGGATGGCATCACTGACTCGATGGACATGAGTCTGAGTGAACTCCGGGAGATGGTGATGAACAGGGAGGCCTGGCGTGCTGTGATTCATGGGGTCGCAAAGAGTCAGACACGACTGAGTGACTGAACTGAACTGAGCTGATATACTGAATATTTATGACCCTTGAAAATTAACAAACTGAAGCCCTGATTCCCAATGTGATGGTATTTGGAAGTAAGAGTTTTGGGAGATAACTATGTCATGAGGATGGTGTCCTCCTGAATTAAATTAGCACCCATATATATGAGAGAAGACTCAAGAAAGATGATCTCCCTCTACCATATGAAGATACAAGAAGACAGTGATAGGTAAGTTAGGAAGATGGCTCTCACTGGAATGCAACCATGCTGACACCTGATCTCAGATTTCCAGCCTCTAGAAATGTGAGAACTATAACCTATTGTTTAAGCTAGCCAGTGTAAACAGTAATCTTTTCTAAAAGATAAGCAATCATACTATAGCAACCCAAACCAAGACACAACCAGTGAAAAACTGGAAGCAGACCGATGTTTGCTGACCCTACTGCTCTGGAAAACTGATTGCAAAGCTAGAATATTGGTGACTGATAGAAGTTCCTTGCTTTTTTCAGAAAATTCTGTAAGTTAAAAATGAGCTCATGTATGAACAAGCCAGCCTGAAAGTTGAGATTAAAGAAAAGAGACTTCTTAATGGAGACACTTTCTACCTGTGGCATCTATCTATTCTGACTTGCAAGGCTTGAAAAGTCAACTGCTTTTATGATCTAAACAGAAGAAGCTATGTCTGTCCTTCAGAGCCTTTCTTTAAATTCTCTCTTAAATACAACTTTTTTTAGTCAAACAATGAGAGCAGCCCAGGGACAAAGGTCAGATTAGTTCCCTACTTGAAGCCTATATTTTTAAAAGACCTTAACCTAGCCAGTATTAAATTTAAAGAGAGCAGAGTTCACGCAAAGATGCAGTAAAAAATAAAATATCTCAGATACTTAAGAACTATTAATAAAAGTAATGTGTGGTGACTTTCACATGAATTTTATTGGAAGCAAGTAGCTTAGAAGATTGTGAAGTTTTTGAGTGATCTCTTTTGTTAAAGAAGCTGTGAGTTTGACCAGCAAGAGCCTATAATTATCCCTAAGACAGTGTTGTTGAAGTACTCTTAATGCCCATTTCAGTGGTGGCAAAAAAAAAAAAAAAAAAAAAAAAAACTGGTATTGGACAGAATAATGCCCAATCCTACCCCAGAGAGAAGAACTAGGGGATTTTATGGAAAACAGACAAGAGAGTTCCCCTCAGAAATCAGGACGAGAGTCTAATGGAACAGTTTACTCCACTACTAGAATAAATATCTTAAAATTCTTCAGAAATTCTTATTTTTGTCATTTCTATGGAACAGTGACAACTCCTATTCTTCCTACTTTATTAACAGGAGATTATCATGGTGGTTATTTTGTTCCAGCTCCATCACTGTATACCAGGTGTCAGAGACATATACCACTTTCGTATTAGTTTATGAGTTACCAGATGGGAAAGGGCCAAGTTCAAACTTGGCAAAAAAGAAAATACAACAACATTTAGCCTCAGTTTTTATGCAGATGGGATAATTTAAAGAAACCTGACTGCCTCCACTGGAAAAAGTATGGTCTACATGTGGGACGCAGGCACCCATGGAGGTGATCAGAGAAGCACACTGAGTCTGGCTGTCCAGCAATATGTTTGCTACATTTTCCCTTTAGCAATAGAATCTTTGGGGTTTTAGCTGGTCAGTTGTTCACTCAGCTTATGAATTCACACAGCGTTTTCACAGCTCCGCATAGCCATTGTATCTAAGCTTGGCCAGTTTTTGGAAAAGGAAATTATGTAACTTCAAAGTTGTTGCCTTAAAAGCAGAGATGTTTGCTTTGGACTTTCCTTGATTACTTCAGTTACAGAGTGGACAGTGGTGAACTAGCTTTGACAGAGTACAAAGCTAAGTACAACACACTAAGGGATGATGAAATCACTGGAGGAGTGAAACTGGGTGGACCCTGAATGACCTAGGAAAGCAGAGCCACCCCGCTCAGCTTGGACTGCTCACTCCTGGACTGTTACACACATGAAAAATAAATTGAGAATTTAAGCTCCTGTGTGTTGGAGTATTTTGTTATAATCATTTAATCTGTATTATAACACAATATATAATTCAACCTGATAAACCATGGCTGTAAAGGGCAGATATGATTGTGAAACAAAACCAAATCTCTAAAGCTATGTCTCTGAAAGAAAACAATAAACTTTTATAGAACAGACATGGTGAAAGACTTTTTCTAGTGAAAACCAGGAAAGTATCAAATAGTTTCTGGGAGACCTTCTGTGATGATGTTTCAACACAGATGTTAGACTCAGGCACTTTTCATTTAATTTCAAAAGGTACACCATATGTACATGTCTCAATAAACAATCGTATTTTATAATTATAAGACACTTTAAATCATATGTCAGACACATCCAGATGCCAAATAAGTCAAAACCTCCAGTATTCAAAACATTATTCAAATATAATTTATACACCTGGGAAATCACAGTTAATGATTTGGAAAGCAATTCTGAATGTGCCATTATATGCCCAAGATGGTACAAAGTCTTCAGGACATAGAAAAAGATATTGCACCTACAATCAAGGATATTTCACCCTTGTTGAAAATACAAAACTAACCTACTCCAAACAATTAAAGAGACATTTACGGTTAAAAATGAATGCTTCTGGCGCTAATCCAATTAAAATTATTAGTGTTGATATGTGATATACTGGTGAGTTAAAAATAAGTGACTAAGGCAACACAACTGGAAAGCCCTGCCAGCACACTAACAAAACTAAAGTAGACATGATTGAGGATCCAGTTTCCTCTTGGTATTTAGCCCTTGTCTATTTCCTTACTTGGTGAATCTTGACTAACTGACCAACCGTAATCCTTGCAAAAATAGTCTTAAGAAAGTATTATTCTGACACTTATCAAGATAAGATTGCAACAACAATCCAAAGCAGGTGGTACAAAAATGAGTGCAACCTTCCACTGCAAAATTTTTTAACATTTAAATACAAAAACTGTTAACCAGCACCAAACCATAAGGACACATGGTTCTCCTTCCTCCTCTCAATAATATTTCAGGCTTTTTCCAACTCTTCAATGTGTCCTTTGATGCTCCCAATCTGCATCAACTAAATAAAGCCTATTATCGTCTCTTTGAGTCACTTAAATTATATTTTGTATAGCACAGAAATAAATTGATAAGCTTCACCCACAAAAACATAACATTGAACATGTGATCAGTGGCTGACAGAGAAAGATAGAAAACGTCCTTTTCTCCATATCTATGACAACAGATGACTTTGTGAGTAAGTCATTCATTTGACATCTCTAAAGATGAGGAAAGTATCCACTAAGTATCCACATAAGTATCCTCATGTCTGAACTGTGATCTCCTGTTAAGTCTACCTGTCTGGTGCCGGTGCATGCTGAAGGTCCATCCCCATGCCAGACATTATAGGCTTGTGGCAAATATCAGTTGCATTCAAATTTATATGGGCATTCTCAAATCACTATGTGCATTCTCAAATCCCTAGTACTGCAGTCAGGGCCTTTTCCAGAGTAACAACCAGAATGTTCAGAACTTACTTTCATTATTCTTTGATTCTGTTGACACTTTTTCATTCTTTTCCCATTAACCTTTCTCCCTTATGTCCAAAGCATAATTGCTAGTTTCTCTTGGGTCATTATTTTCACTTATCATCAGAGGTTAACCTTATACTATTATTTCACTGTATTTTTAAGTTCACAAATATTTCTAAACTTCTACATTATGCACCACAGAGGATCACATAACACCAGGACTTGAAAGCCAACAGTGCCCCTACTGGAAAAGTATTCCACTTTGGCCATTCCACTAAACATTTGTAGACATAAAGGAACAATGGTGGTTTAGTTGCTAAGTCATGTGTGTCTCTTGAGACCCCATGGACTGTAGTCTGCCAGGCTCCTCTTTCCCTGGGATTCTCCAGGCAAGAATACTGGAGTGGGTTGCCATGCCCTTCTCCAGGGGATCTTCCTGACCCAGCAATCAAACCTGGGTCTCCTGAATTGAAGGCAGATTCTTTACCGACTGAGCTACAAGAAACAGCTAATGGAGGGATAGAAAACAGGAAAGCTTGTAGTGATTTTTGNCTCCAGGCAAGAATACTGGAGTGGGTTGCCATGCCCTTCTCCAGGGGATCTTCCTGACCCAGCAATCAAACCTGGGTCTCCTGAATTGAAGGCAGATTCTTTACCGACTGAGCTACAAGAAACAGCTAATGGAGGGATAGAAAACAGGAAAGCTTGTAGTGATTTTTGGCAAGAGTCCTTATGTAAGACCGAGAAGGTTTCATGCAATTTGGTAGATAATGATAAACTACTGAATGGTTTTAGGAAGTGGATAATAGAGTCAGTCTGTGTTTAAGAAGGTCAATCCAGAAATTATGCAGAGAAATGAGGAAGCTACTAAAGTAGAGAAAGAGGGAGAAACTAAAGGAATATCAGAAATATAAGACCTGCAATAGTTCACAGCTTAGACATTTCAGGAAAAGAAGAAATAGAATTAAAGATGATTCTGGATTTTGAGGTTTGAATGACAGAGAGAACATCAATGCTATTGGCAGGGATGAGGCAGACAGGAGGAAAATCATGATAAAATCATGAACTCTGTTTTAGATATGTGCAGTCATGTTGCCAAATATTCATACTAGAAGTTAAGTCTATATGGAAAAAAAGACTTCTGTATTTGTTTCTGTAATCTGGCCTTTGTTCATTTCTTATTAGTAGGAGAGAGAAATAGATAAGGTACAATCTAGTTTAAAATCAGTTTAAATATAGTGTCTTTTGGATAAAATAGGCTCAGATGATTGATCACTTGCTTGAGGAGGAATATGGCTTATAATCCTTACAGAATGGGAGAGGAAACATAAAATCCTCTGACGTTCACGTTGTCTCACTCTTCTCCAGTGGTTCAACAATACCCTTTGCTCTCCTGGATTCTGGCTGACCTGTCTCTTCTGAAGCTAAAGTCTATGGCTAACATACTTCAGAGACCATGCTTTTGACACAAACCCTGCTGTGGTATAACTGTTTGTTATATACCACTGCTGTGGCACATAAACTGTTTGCTGTGGTATAACCACTAACCTGACGACCTTCACCTCAGATCTTGCTATAAAACCCTGATGCTTAGCTGCAAGTTTTATTTGGTGCTGGTAAGAGTGGTTCCCTTGACAGAGCTCACTTCATCCCAACAGCGGTGACCCATTTCTGACAAGATCCGTGTGAGAATCAGTGCCTTAGAAAAGAATATCCTCAGAATGTTTTTTACCCTTAGAGGCTACACTGAGCAGCTCACTTTGAAGGGACTTTTTACCAACTGTTTACCCAGTACCCTGCAAGTATCCTCTCCCTGAAGTCTCAATAGAAACCAGGAGCTTCCTTCTAGTGTTGTCTCTTTTCCAATTCTCTTTGGGCAAAACTTGTCTAAGAAGAGAAAATGTGGAACCACTTTTGGGTGCTTTAATTTCCTCTCTCTTTCTTCCTTCCAAAAACCACTGGGCCAAGACTCCATGGAGGGGAATGTCATGCTCTATATATTACAGGAGAGCTCTAAAATGATTCCTTCAGAATGTGTTGTTTATTTGAAAATATAGGAAATATAAAAAATAATAGAACTCTTCTCTCTAGCATAACTGATAGTTTGATTTATAATTATGGCAGGAAAATGCCACCATTAACCTCAACTCTAAGAAGCCTTTCTTACAAACACTTCTTTATTATTTTCTCATTTTTATTTTTGGGGAATATTCCTTAGCATTCCCTCTGTAACAAATCTTAACGTCCCACTGGCATACTGTTGCCTCAGGCAAACCAAAACAATGGACTTGTACTCTGAAAGGCAAAATAAAAAAGCATATCAATAATCTTCAAAATACTACTCCATTGTACATGTTTAGTTTAAACTACCTGCAGAACATTTAGGAAAATAAATTCCCCTTGGTAATCCAGAGATTTGTTTCCCCATTTTAAACTCTAAACAACATTATAGTTTTAATTTGGCCTCTTATTAGGATTAATCATCCTCACTAATGGAGTTTGACTGTAAACCAGGAATAATTCTTATGCCCTCAAACCATATAGTTTAAAGAAATACTTGGTTTCCTGGAAAATATAATAAGAATTTCATATGTCCAACCATAATTTTTAGGATCAAAGATCCGGGACCCACCTTTATTTAACAAAGCTAACTATCTTGTTGTGCCAAATAAAAATATCAGTGGAAAACATAGGTAGACAGGTCTTCAAATGTGGAAAGTCAAGAAAGGAATCATAGGAGAAAAATAAGATCATCAGATCACAGTTAAGAGTCAACTATCTCATAGATAACTAAGGTCAAAGCAAACAGACCTAGGACGAGATACAGTGACGTCAGAGCCAGAGGCAGCAGGAGAGAGGGCAGAGTGCTCACCAAAGCCAGCTGGGAAACGTCCAGACTGGCAGAGACAAAAGCAGCCAAAGGCCACCGGGCATCAAGGTAGATCAGCTTTAGGAAGCCATAGTGATGAGATGAGGATTTAGGACTGATAGTCCTTTTGTTCTCACAGGAACTGGTGTTAAATGGGCTAGTGTATCACTTAGAGACAGTGATCACTTTTCCTGTGGCTGAGGTTACTGCTGACATTTCCATCACAAAGCAACTGGAGATTCTGAGTATATATGGCTGGAATTGAGAAAACAAAAGTTGAGATCCATATATCAGGAGGTTCAGACAGACTTCAGGTGGGGATGACTGTTGGGATAGCAGTACTTTATGTAAGTAGGGCAAATAGAAATGGGATCAGACTTCTGCGGAGCATGAGAGGATCTTGGGTAATTGTTTGGAACACGAAATGGTACCTATGAGTTGCCTGTGGATAAGAAGATTCAAGATATATGAGTATCTCAAACCAAGCTGAAGCAATGGGAATCACGAATCCAGAGAAAACAATGCAAAATCACTAGGTGGCCTCAGCTTAAGGAGATTTCTATTAAGCTGGTTATTTTTCACTCAGAGAAATGAAAAGTATATTAAAAACTGGTAAAAGTCCAAGTTCTCTATGATATGAGGACAAGATAGGTTTCATCTGTCCAGTCATTTTCCAATTTATAACCTCACTAATAGTAATTCATTAAAGTCTTTTTTCAGTAATAGTCAATGTGAATTCAAATGTCACTGGAGCACTTGAAATTCCTCAAGTTAGCAGGACATGAGTTATTAATAAGTGCATTTTAAGTGTTCTTAAGTATTTGAAGTATTTATGTAGACGCCATTTTTTTCTGAGTTATTGTCAAGGAATGAAGTAATATCCCTTCCTCTGTGTACTTGTTACTTTTCCGGAAGTCATCATTTCATATAGAATGGAGTATTTAATGCACCTTCTGATTCAACTAATGGCTATCAGTACCTCCTTTTGGTAAACATTTAGCTCCCTCATGTGAAGAATGTAAAGATAAATGACATATAGTCCATGTGTTCAGTCAGTCAATTCAGTTGCTCGGTCATGTCCGACTCTGTGACCCCATGGACTGCAGCATACCAGGCTTCCCTGCCCATCACCAACTCCCAGAGTTTACCCAAACTCATGTCCATCGAGTCGGTGATGCCATCCAGCCATGTCATCCTCTGTCATCCCCTTCTCCTCCCACCTTCAATCTTTCCCAGCATCAGGGTCTTTTCCAATGAGTCAGTTATTCACATCAGGTGGCCAAAGTATTGGAGTTTCAGCTTTACCATCAGTCCTTCCAATGAATATTCAGGACTGATTTCCTTTAGGATGGACTGGTTGGATCTCCTTGCAGTCCAAGGGCTCTCAAGAGTCTTCTTCAAGAGCATCAATTCTTTGGTGCTCAGCTTTCTGTAGAGTCCAACTCTCACACCCATACACAACTACTGGAAAAAAACATAGCTTTGACAAGATGGACCTTTGCTGGCAAAGTAATATCTCTGCTTTTTAATATGTTGTCTAGGGGAAGGCAATGGCACCCCACCCCAGTACTCTTGCCTGGAAAATCCAATGGACGGAGTAGCCTGGTGGGCTGCAGTCCATGGGATCGCTAACAGTCGGACAGACTGAGTGACTTCACTTTCACTTTTCTCTTTCATGCATTGGAGAAGGAGATGGCAACCCACTCCAGTGTTCTTGCCTGGAGAATCCCAGGGACGGAGGAGCCTGGTGGGCTGCCGTTTATGGGGTCACACAGAGTCGGACACGACTGAAGTGACTTAGCAGTAGCAGTAGGTTGGTCATAGCTTTTCTTCCAAGGAGCAAGCATCTTTTAATTTCATGTCTCAGTCACCATCTGCAGTAATTTTGGAGCCCAAAAAATATAAAGTCCCTCATAGTTTCCATTATTTCCCCCATCTAAATGCTTCAAAATAAATATAACTGGAGATGTATTCCACATCCATTGTTTCCCTATTTAAGTATCTTCAGTACTTCAGAATTAATGTAATTGGAGATGGGAGAGGACTATATGATGATGTTTCTGAATTCCATTTCTTCTGAAAAATGGACATTTTGCTTTTACAGAAGTGACAGATAGATTCAAGGGATTAGATCTGATAGACAATGTCCCTGAAAAACTATGGATGGAGGTTCATAGCACTGTACAGGAGGCAGTGATAAAAACCATCCTCAAGAAAAAGAAATTTAAACTGGTTGTCTGCAGAGGCCTTAAAAATAGCTTAGAAAAGAGAAGCAAAACGCAAAGGAGAAGAGGAACAATATACCCATTTGAATGCAGAGTTCTGAGAAAATAGCAAGGAGATAAAAGGAAGCCTTTTTAATTCAATAATGTAAAGAAATAGAGGGAAACAACAGAATGCGAAAGACTAAAGATCTCGTAAAGAAAATTAGAGATATCAATGGAAATTTCACGCAAATATGGGCACAATAAAGGACAGAAACAGTATGGACCTAACAGAGCAGAAGATATTAAGAAGAGGTGGCAAGAATACACAGAAACTGCACAAAAAAGATCTTCATGACCCAGATATCCATGATGGTGTGATCACTTACCTAGAGCCAGATATCCTGCAGTGTGAAGTCAAGGGGCCTTAAGAAGCATTACTACGAACAAAGCTAGTGGAGGTGATAGAATTCCAGCTGAGCTATTTCAAATCCTAAAAGATGACGTTGTTAAAGCACTGCACATTATGCCAGCAAATTTGGAAAACTCAGCAGTGGCCACAGGACTGGAAAAGGTAAGTTTTCATTCCAACCCCAAAGAAAGTCAATGCTAAAGAATATTCAAGCTACCACACAATTGCATTCATTTTACATGCTAGCAAGTGATGCTCANAAATTTGGAAAACTCAGCAGTGGCCACAGGACTGGAAAAGGTAAGTTTTCATTCCAACCCCAAAGAAAGTCAATGCTAAAGAATATTCAAGCTACCACACAATTGCATTCATTTTACATGCTAGCAAGTGATGCTCAAAATCCTTCAAGCTATGCTTCAACAGTATATGAACCAAGAACTTCCAGATGTACAAGCTGGATTTAGAAAAGGCACAGGAACCAGAGATCAAATTGCTAACATCTGTTGGATCATAGAAAAAGCAAGAGAATCCCAGAAAAACATCTATTTCTGCCTCATTGCACTAAAGTTTTTGACTGTGTGGATCACAACAAACTGTGGAAAATTCTTAGAAATAGGAATACCTGACCATCTTTCCTGCCTTCTGAGAAACCCATATGCAGATCAAGAAGCAACAGTTAGAACTGGACATGGAACAATGAGCTGGTTCCAAACTGGGAAAGGAGTACGCCAAGGCTGCATATTGTCACACTGCTTATTTAATTTATATGCAGAGTACATCATGAGAAATGCCAGGCTTGATGATGCATAAGCTGGAATCAAGACTGTGGGGAGAAATATCAATAACCACATATATGCAGATGACACCACCCTTATGGCAGAAGGTAAAGAGGGACTAAAGAGCCTCTTGATGAAAGTGAAAGAAGAGAGTGAAAAAGCTGGCTTACAACTCAACATTCAAAAAAGTAAGATCATGACATCCAGTCCCACACCTAATGGCAAACAGATGGGGAAACAATGGAAACAGTGGGAAACTTTATTTTGGGAGGCTCCAAAATAACTGCAGACGATGACTACAGGCATGAAATTAAAAGATGCTTGCTCCTTGGATGAAAAGCTATGACAGAACTAGACAGTGTATTAAAAAGCAGAGACATTACTTTGCTGACAAAAGTCCATATAGTGAAAGCTATAGTTTTTCTAGCAGTCATATACAGATATGAGAGGTGGACCATAAAGAAGGCTGAGAGCTGAGGAACTGATGCCTTCAAGCTGTGGTGCTGGAGAAGACTCATGAGAGTCCCTTGGACAACAAGGAGATCAAACCAGTCCATCCTAAAGGAGACCAGTCCTGAATAGTCATTAGAAGCACTGATGATGAAGCTGACACAAGCTGAATCACTGCAAAATACCTTGATAATGGGGAATATTGAAGGCTGGAGGAGAAGTGGACAAAAGAGGATGAGACGGTTAGATGGCATCACTGATTAAACAGACATGAGTTTGAGTAAACTTCAGGAAATAGTGAAGGACAGAGAAGCCTGGTGTGTGCAGTTCATGGGATCACAAGGAGTCAGACATGACTGAGTGACTGAACAGCAACTGCAGGTTTTAACAATAACAAATCCCACATCCTAAATTGTGCATGTTGACAAGAAAAGATAGGCTAAATATAGGGAAGTAAAGGTCTTCTATTTGCAATGCAAACTGGGGTTTTTCCAGTTGTTAAAGTATTATCAGCTTGAGTTCCTTTAGGTGAAGTGAGGAGATACAAAAAAACTTCATCATGTATTCCATCTATCTTTCATAAAAGCATTTCTTAAATCATAATTTTTATTATTGGGTTGTTTATGCAATGCCTGCTTTCCCCATTTGAGTATAAGTTTCATGACTATAAGGACATTTGTATGATAATGTGATCCATCATTGCCCATCCAACTCTAGAAAAATCTCAGTCATGAGAAAATGAACAGAATGTAGGCTATATTTCAAGACTGTGAATAGGCTATGAAGCAGGCTCAAATGAGATCTTCAAATCCACTGTAGCCAGGATTATGGGACTGTGTTAAGGGCAATGCAATATCTCACTGAACTCAAGGTCATCTTCATTTTGAGAGATGTCAAGAGACCAGACTGGTTTCAAGGCCTCTAGAAGACTTTGATCCTTTCCAGGTCACCTATGCCAATAAGCACACAGGTGTTTCTTGAGAGACCTTTGAGATAAAAAATACTTTTGAGAATAGAAGGTCATCCTTGACAGTCTGTCTCATGACACATTAATAAAGCTATTTAATCAGCCAGCTTTTGAGAGGGTCCAGACTATTTACTATGCTATGTCAGATTTAGCAGTTTGATAAATAAGCATATTCAGGTCAATGAACACTGCCCTTTCACCTTTGAAACATTTTATAGGCCAATCTTATTGAGAAATACATGCAATTCTTTCCATTTTAAAGAAATTTTCACATTGTCTTTTAGTGATGAGTTTTTATATAACGTTCTAGAATGAACTCCAGACATCCCAGCAGGAGGTTGTATTACACATAAAAGCATTGCTTACCTGACACCAGTTTTAGACCCCTGCCATTTGTGTATAACTTCTTGTTCTTGCCCTTCAAATGAACTGTATATAAATAGACTCCAAATAAACTCATTATGGAGTTGGAAGTTGAACATACGTCTGAAACATCACAGCATTCTTTGCAGCCAATGTAAGACTGTCTATAGATTACCATTTTTATTTTCAATAATAAATGTTCCTTTGGAGCTAAGTTCTAGGGTTTAAAGCAAAGCTCAACAATTTTTTCTATATGGAAACAACATATTTTAAAGTTTTATTTCCTGCCAATGTGGTACCACTGGGAATTTTATAATAGTTAAATGACAAAAATATATGTCGTAACTCAGCACAAATAGCTTTTTTACGAGTTAGCACCGATCTTTGGCTTTATTTACCCATATTGCAGAGTACCAAATGTGAGTACAAATCAAATTTTCTCTAAATATGTACATATAGGTAGTCCTCAGTATAAATATACTTAGCAAATAACTATGAATGAAATTTAATTTTCAAGGAAAGAATAAATTTAAATGTCAAATAAAAACTTTGGGTTAAAACTGTATCTAAATATTTTTCAAGTTCAGACTACTGATTAATTTGTGATCTAAGTGAAGAAAGTAGGGAAAACCGCTAGACCATTCAGGTATGACCTAAATCAAGTCAGGTATGACCTAAATCAAGTTCCTTAAGATTATACAATGGAAATGGGAAATAGATTTAAGGGACTATATCTGATAGAGTGCCTGATGAACTATGGACGGAGGTTCGTGACACTGTACAGGAGGCAGAAATCAAGATCATCTCCAAGAAAAAGAAATGCAAAAAAGCAAAATGGTTGTCTGAGGAAGCCTTACAAATAGCTGTGAAAAGAAGAGAAGTGAAAAGCAAAGGAGAAAAGGAAAGATGTAAGCATCTGAATGCAGAGTTCCAAAGAATAGCAAGGAAAGATAAGAAAGAATTTCTCAATGACCAATGCAAAGTAATAGAGGAAACCAATACAATGGGAAAGAGTACAGATCTCTTCAAGAAAATTTGAACATTTCATGTGAAGGTGGGCTCAATAAAGGAAAGAAATGGTATGGAGCTAACAGAAGCAGAAGATATTAAGAAGAGGTGGCAAGAATACACAGGAGAACTGTGCAAAAAAGATCTTCATGACCCAGATAAGCATGAGGGTGTGATTACTCACCTAGAGCCAGACATCATGGAATGTGAAGTCAAGTGGGCCTTAGGAAGCATCACTAACAAAAAAGCTAGAGGAGGTGTTGGAATTTCAGTTGAGCTATTTCAAATACTGAAAGATGAAGCTGTGAAAGTGCTGTGCTCAATGACCCAGATAAGCATGAGGGTGTGATTACTCACCTAGAGCCAGACATCATGGAATGTGAAGTCAAGTGGGCCTTAGGAAGCATCACTAACAAAAAAGCTAGAGGAGGTGTTGGAATTTCAGTTGAGCTATTTCAAATACTGAAAGATGAAGCTGTGAAAGTGCTGTGCTCAATATGCCAGCAAATTTGGAAAACTCAGCAGTGGCCACAGGACTGCAAAATAAAAAGCCTCTTGATGAAAGTGAAAGAGGAGAGTGAAAAAGTTGGTTTAAAGCTCAACATTCAGAAAGTGAAAATCATGGCATCTGGTCCCATCACTTCATGGCAAATAGATTGGGAAAGAGTGGGAACAGTGTCAGACTTTATTTTGGGGGGGGCTCTAAAATCACTGCAGATACTGACTGCAGCCAAGAAATTAAAAGACACTTGCTCAGAGTGAAAAAGTTGGTTTAAAGCTCAACATTCAGAAAGTGAAAATCATGGCATCTGGTCCCATCACTTCATGGCAAATAGATTGGGAAAGAGTGGGAACAGTGTCAGACTTTATTTTGGGGGGGGCTCTAAAATCACTGCAGATACTGACTGCAGCCAAGAAATTAAAAGACACTTGCTCCTTGGAAGGAAATTTATGACAAACCTAGATAGCATATTAAAAAGCAGAGACATTACTTTGCCAACAAAGGTCCATCTAGTCAAGGCTATGGTTTTTCCAGTGGTCATGTATGGATGTGAGTGTTGGACTATGAAGAAAGCTGAGCGCTGAAGAATTGATGCTTTTGAACTGTTGTGTTAGAGAAGACTTTTGAAAGTCACTTGTACTGCAAGGAGATTTAACCAGTCCATGCTAAAGGAGATCAGACCTGAGTGTTCACTGGAAACTCCAATACTTTAGCCACCTGATATGAAGAGCTGACTCATTTGAAAAGACCCTGATGCTGGGAAAGATTAAGGGCAGGAGAAGAAGGGGACAGCAGAGGATGAGATGTTTGGATGACATCACTGACTCAATAGACATGAGTTTGGGTAAACTTTGGGAGTTGATGATAGACAGGGAGGCCTGGTGTGCTGCAGTCCATGGGTTTGCAAAGAGTCAGACATGACTGAGCGACTGAACTGAACTGATACTTATATTTAAAGATGCTTTTGAAGTTGAAGAAATTTATCAATCAGAATTACCTATATTTTGCTTTGGTGACAAATGCCACCAAAATCAAAATGGTACAATACAATAAAGTTTATTTCTCACTCAGATAAGGTCCACTATCCAGGCATCCTTGATACTGTTGCATTTTCTTCTCTTTTCAGGCTTCACCAGAATAAAGGTGAACATGGAAACTATCACACTAGCTCTTAAGGAGTTAAGGCCCATAGTAATTCTTATCATCCTCAGTCACAGATTATAGGAGAGACTAGTTACATAGTCCCACGTAGTGCAAATGATGTTTTTCTTAAATGCAAAAAGGTGAGAACTGGTGATATCAGTGAACACGTATAATGTTAACCTCAAAACTCCATCATAGTAAGACAGATTTGTCTTAAAGCTGTTTTTCTCTGGACTTGGTTGACTAACATATCCCCAAATTAAAGTCCACCAGGAACCTCAGAATGAGACTCATTAAGAAAAATGGTCTTTGAAGATGTAATTAGTTAAGATGAGGTCACACAGAATTAGAATGGGCCACAAATTCAATGACTGATGCCCTTATAAGAAAGTCAGTTGAAGACACGGTGAGACACCATTTGAAAACAGAGATTAGTGATGACTGGAGTACTGCACTCACAAGCCAAGGAATGCCACGATTGCCAGCAACCACCAGAAACTCGACATGAAACAGATTCTTCCTCAGAGCTTCTAGAATAAAACAGTCTTGCTAACATCTTGATTTCAGACTTCTAGCCTCCAAATTCGTATGAGAATAAGCTTGTTATTTTAAGCCACCTCATTTGTAGCCATCTGCTATGCCAGCCCGAGGAAATGAATGTACAGCCTCCAAAACAAAGTGGTAGGTAGTTTCATCACTTCTCCTCTGTTTTGGACCTACAGACACAGGCAGAGACACTGTCACACGAACCCACTGAGAGGTTGACCCTATTTTAACCACTTAGGTTATTCAACTTGAGGAAAGTCATAAAAAAAGATGACACTGAATTACTTAAACTCATGAGGACATTTAAACATCAATCAAATGATTTAATCATCAGCTCTCCTTCTGTTAATATTCTATTGTATTTGCTCTGAAACTCTGCAAATTCGTGCAGAATTTGAAGTCTCCTGGGAAGCCAGGAAAAAAGAATAGCAGTAATGGTCTGTACATTTTCTTAGACTTTTGCTAGTGATACTCATATACACTTCAGTGATGAAGAGGTTAGGCATGTTGAGCTGGGGGTTACAACTACAGTTAAACCCTTATAAGAATGTTGGAATTTCTGTTCCGAGGTCTCTATTTAGCAATTTCACAAATAGCTAAATGAGATGTCAGAAGTTGGTTGTCATAAAAACCAAGTCAATGGGAAGATAGACATGAAATGCTTAAAGGAGGATATAAAAAGAAGGAATAATTCTTTTAAAGATATATTAGACACATCTCTGTAACATCTATAGATGTTATAGAGATAACATAAGATAACATCTCTCTTCCTATGAAGAGCATTTTATTCTTTACTGAAGTTGCAATCTTTCAGCCATAGACTAAATCTCGTAATTTTCAGAATGTTTTCAGACTATTTTACTTTTCTAGGAATACTTTTTCCCTTAATGTTTGCAATGAAGCAGAAAGAAACCACAAAACACTGCAATTTCTATTACATCAATTCATTGATATTAATATTTAGCTTCACTTTGCCAACAGCCACCTTTGAAGCATGATTATTGTTCTTTGCTGTATCTTATTTCAACTCATTTATTTCAATGTTAGCATCTGAGCCTTTGCAGCATATCTAGTATGTGGAAGAAAAATCACTGAAATGGTCTACTGCATTACTGAAATATAACCAGGCATTATTATCTCTGAAGTACTGCCATGACAGCTATTTGCATAGTAACTCGAAGGGTCTAATTCACTTCAACAATGTCCTGTGATGGGCAAGGGCTGATGTATGAGCTCTGTATTGAGAATTACAATCAAATATATCATTTTAATGTACCCAAATGGATGCATGTATAATTCCAAAATCCATAATAACTAGTGTCATCATACCATGGTAGCTAGAATTTTCATGCTTATATTCCCACCAAGCCCACATCATTTCCCTAACAGTGCAGTTGGTTTTAACATTACAATGCCTAGACTGAAATAGACTGAAATTATTCTCTGTCATGATTGCTATTAAGTGAAACCAGAGCATTAAAATGAATAGCCATGAGAGAGAAAGGCCAACTTTCTAATGTCTTGTGGAATACAGTGCTTTTTGTTTTAAAATACAGAGACAAGAATCAACCTCAATTTTCTTTATATAATCCACATAACTGAGTGACTCATTTTTCCAAGTTTGCACAAAAATCAACTGTTATTCCATTTTTTCCGATATTTCTCTCAAGTATATGTTGAATATTCTTTTTACCATTTAAAAGAGCTTACTTTTTTTTTTATAACTCCTGTATAAATATTTTCCAGGAAGCTTGTGTTTTCTTTAAAAAGATTTTCTTTCTACATTATGCACAAAATATATTGGGTTTACTCCATGAGCTTTTATCTAATTTTCATGTAATGAGTTTATATATAGTTTACTTGATTATATCTGCCACTAAAACAGAAAAATCCTAAGGTGAAGAAAGAATAACTTCTATGTCTCAGCATTGTAGAATTTTTTTTAATCTCATGATGCTAATGACAGTAATTGACATGATAATGTTAAAAAAATATAACTTATCTGACTCTTAGTTTACAGTTTTACAGAATTAAATGACAGGCATAAATGCAAACATGTTCGAGTGACTTTTGTACACTTACTGAAGATAAACCATGGAGAACGCACACATAGAACCTTCCCTCCTAGAGTTTACAGTATAGGAAAAAGTTTTAAAACAGAAAATTAAATATATTTTTGGAGCCAGCATGCCAAACTGCCCTATCTGTGCGGTTTGTAGGTTAACTGCAGATAACACTTAATAAAATGTTTATTTCTTCCAATTCCTTATGAAATCATGTCACTGAATTTTTCTTCAAACTGTTTTATCATGTCAACTAAGTGTTCTAATTACTGTCTGACAGGAAACAAAATATATACTATACTATTTAATTTCTAACTTATCTATACTGTTTGATTTTTAGTTCTTCTAAGGAACTCATAGGGAAATAGACCACCAACCACATAAATTATATCATAACTTCCAAATGTAATTAAGAGGAAATCAAGAACAAGAGTTTGTTGTGCTCAGAGCACAATCAGCAATGTTAACATTAATCAGTATTAAATATGATGTGAAATTATTAGCCTCTACTACGACCAAGGTAAGAGAAACCCAAGTAAGATCGTAGGTGTTACACGAGGGCATCAGAGGGCAGACACACTGAAACCATACTCGCAGAAAACTAGTCAGTCTAATCACACTAGGACCACAGCCTTGTCTAACTCAATGAAACCAAGCCATGCCTGCAGGGCAACCCAAGACAGGCGGGTCATGGTGGAGAGGGCTGACAGAACGTAGTTCACTAGAGAAGGGAATGGCAAGCCACTTCAGTATTCTTGCCTTGAGAACCCCATGAACAGTATGAAAAGGCAAAATGATAGGATACCAAAAGAGTCTCCCCAGGTCGTTAGGTGCCCAATATGCTACTGGAGATCAGTGGAGAAATAACTCCAGAAAGAATGAAGGGATGGAGCCAAAGCAAACACAATACCCAGTTGTGCATGTGACTGGTGAGAGAAGCAAGATCCGATGCTGTAAAGAACAATATTGCATAGGAACCTGGAATGTCAGGTCCATGAATCAAGGCAAATTGGAAGTGGTCAAACAAGAGATGGCAAGGGTGAATGTGGACATTCTAGGAATCAGCAAACTAAAATGGACTGGAATGGGTGAATTTAACTCAGATGACCATTATATCTACTACTGTGGGCAGGAATCCCTCAGAAGAAATGGAGTAGCCATCACGGTCAACAAAAGAGTCTGAAATGCAGTACTTGGATGCAATCTCAAAAACGACAGAATGATCTCTGTTCGTTTCCAAGGCAAACCATTCAATATCACAGTTATCCAAGTCTATGCCCCAACCAGTAATGCTGAAGAAGCTGAAGTTGAACGGTTTTATGAAGACCTACAAGACCTTGTAGAACTAACACCCAAAAAAGATGTCCTTTTCATTATAGGGGACTGGAATGCTAAAGTAGGAAGTCAAGAAACACCTGGAGTAACAGGCAAATTTGGCCTTGGAATGCGGAATGAAGCAGGGCAAAGACTAATAGAGTTTTGCCAAGAAAATGCACTGGTCATAGCAAACACCCTCTTCCAGCAACACAAGAGAAGACTCTACACATGGACATCACCAGATGGTCAACACCGAAATCAGATTGATTATATTCTTTGCAGCCAAAGATGGAGAAGCTCTATACAGTCAACAAAAACAAGACCAGGAGCTGACTGTGGCTCAGATCATGAACTCCTTATTTCCAAATTCAGACTTAAATTGAAGAAAGTAGGGAAAACCGCTAGACCATTCAGGTATGACCTAAATCAAATCCCTTATGATTATACAGTGGAAGTGAGAAATAGATTTAAGGGCCTAGATCTGATAGACAGAGTTCCTGATGAACTATGGAATGAGGTTCGTGACATTGTACAGGAGACAGGGATCAAGACCATCCCCATGGAAAAGAAATGCAAAAAAGCAAAATGGCTGTCTGGAGAAGCCTTACAAATAGCACTGAAAAGAAGAGAGGCGAAAAGCAAAGGAGAAAAGAAAAGATATAAGCATCTGAATGCAGAGTTCCAAAGAATAGCAAGAAGAGATAAGAAAGCCTTCTTCAGCAATCAATGCAAAGAGATAGAGGAAAACAACAGAATGGGAAAGACTAGAGATCTCTTCAAGAGAATTGGAGATACCAAGGGAACATTTCATGCAAAGATGGGCTCGATAAAGGATAGAAATGGTATGGACCTAACAGAAGCAGAAGATATTAAGAAGAGGTGGCAAGAATACACAGAAGAACTGTACAGAAAAGATCTTCACGACCCAGATAATCATGAGGATGTGATCACTAATCTAGAGCCAGACATCTTGGAATGTGAAGTCAAGTGGGCCTTAGAAAGCATCACTAAGAACAAAGCTAGTGGAGGTGATGGAATTCCCGTTGAGCTGTTTCAAATCCTGGAAGATGATGCTGTGAAAGTGCTGCACTCAATATGCCAGCAAATTTGGAAAACTCAGCAGTGGCCACAGGACTGGAAAAGGTCAGTTTTCATTCCAATTCCAAAGAAAGGCAATGCCAAAGAATGCTCAAACTACCGCACAATTGCACTCATCTCACACGCTAGTAAAGTAATGCTCAAAATTCTCCAAGCCAGGCTTCAGCAATATGTGAACCGTGAACTCCCTGATGTTCAAGCTGGTTTTAGAACAGGCAGAGGAACCAGAGATCAAATTGCCAACATCCGCTGGATCATGGAAAAAGCAAGAGAGTTCCAGAAAAACATCTATTTCTGCTTTATTGACTATGCCAAAGCCTTTGACTGTGTGGATCACAATAAACTGTGGAAAATTCTGAAAGAGATGGGAATACCAGACCACCTAACCTGCCTCTTGAGAAATCTGTATGCAGGTCAGGAAGCAACAGTTAGAACTGGACATGGAACAACAGACTGGTTCCAAATAGGAAAAGGAGTACGTCAAGGCTGTATATTGTCTCCCTGCTTATTTAACTTATATGCAGAGTACATCATGAGAAACGCTGGACTGGAAGAAACACAAGCTGGAATCAAGATTGCCAGGAGAAATATCAATAACCTCAGATATGCTGATGACACCACCCTTATGGCAGAAAGTGAGGAGGAGCTAAAAAGCCTCTTGATGAAAGTGAAGGAGGAGAGCGAAAAAGCTGGCTTAAAGCTCAACATTCAGAAAACGAAGATCATGGCATCCGGTCCCATCACTTCATGGGAAATAGATGGGGAAACAGTGTCAGAGTTTATTTTGGGGGGCTCCAAAATCACTGCAGATGGTGACTGCAGCCATGAAATTAGAAGACGCTTACTCCTTGGAAGAAAAGTTATGACCAACCTGGATAGTGTATTCAAAAGCAGAGACATTACTTTGCCGACTAAGGTCCGCCTAGTCAAGGCTATGGTTTTTCCTGTGGTCATGTATGGCTGTGAAAGTTGGACTGTGAAGAAAGCTGAGTGCTGAAGAGTTGATTCTTTGAACTGTGGTGTTTGAGAAGACTCTTGAGAGTCCCTTGGACTGCAAGGAGGTCCAACTAGTCCATTCTGAAGGAGATTAGCCCTGGGATTTCTTTGGAAGGACTGATACTAAAGGCTGAAACTCCAGTACTTTGGCCACCTCATGCAAAGAGTTGACTCATTGGAAAAGACTCTGATGCTGGGAGGGATTGGGGGCAGGAGGAGAAGGGGACAACTGAGGATGAGATGGCTGGATGGCATCACGGACTCAATGGACGTGAGTCTGAGTGAACTCTGAGAGATGGTGATGAACAGGGAGGCCTGGCGTGCTGCGATTCATGGGGTCGCAAAGAGTCAGACACAACTGAGCAACTGAACTGAACTACTTCATACTATGTGGTGAGCCTATGTACCAAATCTATTATGCTACTATTAGTGATGCAAAACCCTTTGGCATAGCCTTTTTGAAGCACTGAAATTCAAATCCAAATCATCAACCATTATACTTCATAGTGTTTACCTGCTCTTAATCTGCAGAAGGACAATTAAAAGCCATAAAATAGTGATATAAAATCTATACTAAAAAGAATTATTTCCTTCTGAGATTTGACTAGTTGACAATCTGTTTTCTTTTTACCATATTTTTTTTCCGTCCCCCCTCTCCCCACCAGCCCTTGTTACCATATATTTTAAATGAAGTAAGTGATGTGTCTTGTACCAGTATTTAAAACCTGTCGTTTGAATTCTTACCAGAAATAGTAATTCTGGCTAAACTTCAAAGACAAAAACATTTAGTAGGTTTTTTGAAACAGATACTTGTTTTAATTAAGGGTTCTTTTTGATAGATGATGAAATTCTGATATATCCTCATTAGAAATCTGCAATAAAAGAGTACACCATCTAAGAATACTTGGAGGGTTTTATGGAATAGCAGACCTTTAAAAAATATTTTTGAGAATAATAAGAAACCCAATTTTAGCATTGGTTGAAGAGCAGAAAAGGAACTAGTAGCATTCTTAAGCATTGAAATTCAGGAATATGCTTTTTCCATCTCTGCACTAAGAAAAACTTAAAGCTAGAAAAGGAAAGATTTTTAAAAATCTAAAAACAAAAACAAAATCTAAAAGTCTTAAAAATCAATTACTTGATTATTCAATTATTTGTCTGTACTATTAAACATATATATATCACCTTTAAAATCATATGAATTCTAATTTCTGAAGGTATTGCTGTAAACATTTTTAAGAAAGTCAGTATTTTTCCATTTGAATGGATAAACAGCACAGAAAAACACTGTGCCAACAGGGAATTTCACAGATATATAAGCTTCCAGGATGTTTGGACCATTGCAGACACCTTGGACAAATCTTGCCCCTTCCCGTGACACAGAAAATGAGAAACTGATATAGTTGCTCACATCACCAGCCAGATAATTACAGTTAGAGCCTGGGGACAAGAACCCAGAAAGCATGAGCATTCATAGCAATCAATAGTCTTCTAGAATATCAGCAATCAAAAATGTTTCGAGTTTACACTTGTTATCCTTCTCTTAGGAAGTTAGTCTCATTACTTGTAAATAATGGAAATGAGGGAGAAAACATCCCTTTCACTAGGCATATTTATAACTCACAATGAGAGCACAGATGTTAAAAGTCTGCTGTTAAGTGGGCTGCCATATCATATTTTTGTCTTATAAACACAACTGAAGCATTTATATGTGGAAATTAGAGCATGTTGATGAAGGCTGCCCAGGACACTCTTGTGCAAACTTAAATTTGTATTTCCATGCTAAATTTTACTGTTTTGGTTACAAAGATGATTCAAGTTATGTTGAATTGGATAAACTGAATCGTTTAAATAAATGTAAACATGGATGTCTTCTAATACTTAACAAAGACCATTATCTATTTTGCAAAAAAGATGGGAGCACATTGTCACCTGTGAAACAAAGATTCTGGTAATATCTATATAGCACCCAACTAAATTAAGATAAATAAATAAAAACAAACTTTAAAATAGCCAAATAAGTAAAATCCTTGACATACCAAAAACAAATACAGTATTTCATAAGCTCATAGCCATGAGAATAAAGAACTCAGCTAGTAACTGAATTTCTGACATGAATAGAAAGGGGCATCATGATATATAAACATATTTAAACTATTATTTAGAAAATATCAGCTCTCTCAAGTCCAGCCTACCAAGTTTAACATGTCCTTCAGTCTGACCCATCCTAACCCATTTTTAAAAACCTGGCTATCCCAACTCAAAAGTACAAGATAACCATTCACAAGCATAGCCATGTCAGCCTCTCTGGAATTTTCCCTCTCCTGCTTCTCCTTTTGCCTCAATTTCATTACCCCCGGTTTTTCAATTGCTCCAAGATTCACTCTGACTCCTGATTTATCTCTTGACAATACAAATTGGTCAAAAGAACTATGTTTAAGATATCTCTCAAGGACAGCCTTGAATATCTCCTCATTATCTCACACCACAACTGCACACAATGTCTGCCCACCAATCCTATGAAACTAACTTCCTGGAACTCCTCCTCAATATAAGAAAGGAACAGAAAGAAAAAGAGAGAAAAGAAAGAAAGAGTACAATTTCTGCAGAATAAGTTCACTCCAGGAGTCCCACTACAAAGACCAACAATGTAGCACCTGTCCATTACGTGGGGCTGGTCCGTGTCAACCCATGAGGTACAAACAAGCTTTTATCTTTCCTTTTCACATTCTGTCTAGAAGATTGACTCAAAATGTACACAGCATGAATTAACTGACCAGGAGTAGAATCTAGGCAATTACAATTTCTCTTGTGAGAAATAACACGCAGAAGAGACATTAGACTGTTACTTTCAAAGGGAAAATGGACAACTGTCATAAATGCGGAAAGGTCATATACACAGATGCCCATAAGTCTGTTTCATACTGATTTATATGTTATGGAGTTGTGACCTTCAAAAATTAATGGGCAGTGTTATACCAGCTCTTAAATCACCTAGATTATGTTTTATACTTGTGATTCATTTACTTCAAAACACTTATGCATACGCTTATACATACATTTCACAATAACTAATGTCATAAAAATTTTAAAGATCTTATTATAACCCTTTCACTTATTTACAGTATTTAACCATGAAAATTAAAATGTAAAGATACTATTGTTTTGGCTATATGGTATAATTAATTCTCTAGATACACTCATTCCAATAGGTTCTGAATTGCTGCTGTTCAGTCGGTAAGTCACGTCTGGCTCTTTGTGACCCCATGGACTGTAGCCTACCAGGCTCCTTTGTCCATGGGGATTCTCCAGGCAAGAATGCTAGAGTGGGTTGTCATGCCCTCCTCCAGGGGATCTTCCAAACCCAGAGATCAAACCCCTATCTACTGCATTGCAGGTAGATTCTCTACTGTCTGAACCATCAGGGAAGTGCCACACTCATTCATATAGGTTCTGAATAAGTAAAGTAACATTATAACATGAGTCTCAAATGTTTGAAAACACATGTGACTGGGTCACACAAGGGAACACTGATACAGGGGGAGAAAACATCAACTCCATTGTTGCAACTACCATTAAAACTATGTGAACTTGGTCAAATCTCCTAAATTCTCTGGGACTCAGATTTCTTAATTATAAAAATGAGATAACACCTCAAGCTTAGATTCACAGGACTGCTGTAAGAATCCAGTGTAAACATTTAAATGAAGATGTTTATAAAACATGAAAAGATAATATAATTACTGGTTTTTATGGCTCGTCTTTAGTTTTCAATTTTTATTTGAATAATTATATTTATTCAAATGAGCAATTCCACCCCTCTCTTATTATTTTGTGTTTCATATCTTGACCCCTTGCTAATGCACAAATTAGTAATCATTATCTTTGTTCCCATTTTTCTACTGAGACTCTCCAGCAATCCATATCTAACAGTTCCTTCTTGGCAGAGATTAAACCCAAAGCATTTTAAATGTTGCTATTCTTTCTATTCCTCATCATCCTATTCAAGTCATCAACAGAATACTCTCAAAAATATCATCTACAAATTGCATTTTTAATGAATCCCTTTAAGTAATCACATATTTTTAAAAATCAAACAAGTATTTAGAGTCTTAGAGACATTCTTTCACACTTCCCTTGGTTGCATTCCATTTCAGCAATATTATTAACCTCTAAATCATTAGGGAAATAAGAGATGGGAATCATTTAAATGGTAGAACTCAAAGAAAGGACCATGGAAAAAATGTAAATTGGTTTACAGTCCAAAAATAATTATTGGTTGCATTAATGGAGCCCTCCTAAACTTTGAATTAGCAAATATAAACTCAGTGAAGACACACAGACTTAACATCTTTGTTTCATGTTTAGTAGAGCCATGAAAATTAAAATTGATTGCAGGAAGTGGAAATGGATTTTTTTTATCAGACCAGAAATAAGAAGCTCCCATGAGAATCTCAGAAAACAGAATGTTAGCACTAAGAAAAATTAAATTACTAAAACCAATTCCAAAGCATATTTGTGGATGTGACTATGCGGCATAATCATAGACCTGTGGTATTTCTAAATAAAAAATTATGTGGTGAACTAATATGAACGATTTTGGATGAACATCTACATCTCTACCTATCCAGGACAATTTATTTATAAGATAGAAAAAATAGCCAATAATCATCACGTTGCCTCATGGACATAATGTTGACCAGACTGACTGTTTAATATGCAAGCTAGTATTGAGGAAGATTGTCAAATTTGCAGGAGTTACCAATTTTAAAAAGTAATAAAAATGGAATTTCTAATGACATATAACCATGATGATACTCAAGATGGTGGAATAGCTTGTGAGACCTCATTTTCTTAAAAAAAAAAAAAAAAAAAAGATTTATTTCAACTTTTCCCCAGTAGTATATCTAATTAAAACAAAGTTCCTTAAAATAGGGTTTTTTAATTGGAAATAAAAGGCTTTTATCAACTTAGAATAATAAAACTTAGAATAAGACACTGCTGGGAAAAGGGAGAAGAGAGGGTGGGAGGTATGGAGAGAGTAACATGAAAACATATATTCAGTTCAGTTCAGTCTTTCTCTTTATGACCCCATGGACTGCAGCACATCAGCCTTCCCTGTCCATCACCAACTCCAGGAGCTTGCTCAGACTCATGTTCATTGAGTTGGTGATGTCATCCAACAATCTCACCCTCTGTCATTCCAGTCCCCTCCTGCCTTCAATCTTTCCCAGCATTAGGGTCTTTTCCAATGAGTCACTTCTTCACATCAGGTGGCCAAAGTATTGCGGTTTCAACTTGAGCATCTGTGCTTCCAATGAACATTCAGGACTGGTTTCCTTCAGGATTGAATGGTTCGATCTCCTTGCAGTCCAAGGGACTCTCAAGGGTCTTCTTCAACACCACAGTTCAAAGGCATCATTCTTTGACTCTCAGGCTTCTCTAGGATCCAAATCTCATATCCACACACGACTACTGGAGAAACCATAGCTTTGATGGACCTTTGTCAGCAAACTAATGTTTCAGCTTTTTAATATGCTATATAGGTTGGTCATAGCTTTTTTTCTAAGGAGCACGTGTCTTTTCATTACACAGCTCCAGTCACCACTTGCAGTGATTTTGGAGCCCCCCAAAATAAAGTCTCTCACAGTTTCCATTGTTTCCCGATCTATTTGTCATGAAGTGATGGGACTGGATACCAAGACTTTAGTTTTCCAAACTTTAGGTTTAAGACTTGAGTTTTAAGCCAACTTTTTCATTCTCCTCTTTCACTTTCATCAAGAGGCTCTTTAGTTATCTTTGCTTTCTTCCATAAGGGTGGTGTCATCTGCATATCTAAAGTTATTGATATTTCTCCCCACAATCTTGATTCCAGCTTATGCATCATCAAGCCTGGCATTTCTCATGATGTACTCTGCATATAAGTTAAATAAGCAGGGTGACAATATACAGCCTTGACATACTCCTTCCCGATTTGGAACCTGTCTGTTGTTCCATGTCCAGTTTTAACTGTTATTTCTTGACTGCATACAGATTTCTCATGAGGCAGGTCATGCAGCCTGGTATTTCCATCTCTTTCAGAATTTTCCACAGTTTGTTGGGATCCACATAGTCAAAGGCTTTGGCATAGTCAATAAAGCAAATGTAGGTGTTTTCCTGGAACTCTCCTACTTTTTTGATAATCCAGTGGATGTTGGCAACTTGATCTCTGGTTCCTCTGCCTTTTCTAAATCCAGATTGAACATCTGGAAGTTCATGTACTCTTGAAGCCTGGCTTGGAGAATTTTGAACTTTACTTTGCTAGTGTGTGAGATGAGTGCAATTGTGTGGTAGTGTGAGCAATGTTTGACATTGCCTTTTTGGGGATCTGAATGAAAACTGACATTTTCCAGTCCTGTGGCCACTGCTGAGTTTTCCAAATTTGCTGGCATACTGACTGCAGCACTTTCAGAGCATTATCTTTTAGGATTTGAAATAGCTCAACTGGAATTCCATTACCTCCACTAGCTTTGTTCATAGTGATGCTTCCTAAGGCCCACTTGACTTCACATTCTAGGGTGTCTGGCTCTAGGTGAGTGATCATACCATCATGCTTATCTGGGTCATGAAGATCTTTTTTTGCATCGTTCTTCTGTGTATTCTTGCTACCTCTTCTTAATATCTTCTGCTTTTGTTAGGTCCATAATATCTCTGTCCTTTATTGTGCCCATTTTTGCATGAAATGTTCCCTTGGTATCTCTAATTTTCTTGAAGAGATCCCTAGTCTTTTCCATTCTATTGTTTTTCTCTATTTCTTTGCAGTAATCACTGAGGAAGGTTTTCTTATCTCTACTTGCTGTTCTTTGGAACTCTGCATTCAAATGGGTATATCTTTCCTTTTTCCTTCACCTTTAGCTTCTCTTCTTTTCACAGCTATTGTAAGGCTTCATAAGACAACCATTTTACTTTTTTGCATTGCTTTTCTTGGAAATGGTCTTGATCACTGCCTACTTTACAATGTCATGAATCTCCATCCATAGTTCTTCAGGCACTCTGTCTATCAGATCTAATCCCTTGAAACTATTTGTCACTTCCACTGTATAATTATAAGGGATTTGAAATAGGTCATACCTGAATGGTCTAGTGTTTTTCCCTACTTTTTTCAATGTAAGTCTGAATTTGCAATAAGGAGTTCATGAGACATTGCTTTGCTGACTAAGGTCCGTCTAGTCAAGGCTATGATTTTTCCATTAGTCATGTCTGGATGTGAGAGTTGGACTGTGAAGAAGGCTGAGTGCCGAAGAATTGATGTTTTTGAACTGCGGTATTGGAGAAGACTCTTGAGAGTCCCTTGGACTGCAAGGAGATCCAACCAGTCCATTCTGAAGGAGATCAGCCCTGTGATTTCTTTGGAAGGAATGGTGCTAAAGCTGAAACTCCAATACTTTGGCCACTTCATGCGAAGAGTTGACTCATTGGAAAAGACTCTGATGCTGGGAGGGATTGGGGGCAGGAGGAGAAGGGGATGACAGAGGATGAGATGGCTAAATGGCATCACTGACTCGATGGACGTGAGTCTAAGTGAACTCTGGGAGTTGGTGATGGACAGGGAGGCCTGCCGTGCTGTGATTCATGGGGTTGCACAGAGTCGGACACGACTGAGCGACTGAACTGAAATGATCACATTTCATGTGGAAGCATATTGACCATATGTAAAACAGATAGCCAATGAGAATTTTCTGTATGACTTAGGGAGCTCAAACCTGAGATCGACAAGAATCTAGAGGGATGGGATGGAAAGGGAATTGCAAGTTATGTTCAAATTGGAGGGGACATGGGTAAACCTATGGCTGATTCATGTTAATGTTTGCTAGAAAATAATGCAATCAGTTCAGTTGAGTCACTCAGTCGTGTCTGACTCTTTGCGACCCCATGAATCGCAGCACGTCAGGCCTCCCTGTCCATCATCAATACTCAGAGCTCATTCAGACTCGCGTCCATTGAGTCAGTGATGCCATCCAGCCATCTAATCCTTGGTCGTCCCCTTCTCCTCCTGACCCCAATCCCTCCCAGCATCAGAGTCTTTTCCAATGAGTCAACTCTTTGCATGAGGTGCCCAAAGTACTGGAGTTTCAGCTTTAGCATCATTCCTTCCAAAAAAATCTCAGGGCTGACCTCCTTCAGAATGGACTGGTTGGATCTCCTTGCAGTCCAAGGGACTCTCAAGAGTCTTCTCCAACACCACAGTTCAAAAGCATCAATTCTTCGGTGCCCAGCCTTCTTCACAGTCCAATTCTCACATCCATACATGACCACTGGAAAAACCATAGCCTTGACTAGGCGGACCTTAGTCGGCAAAGTAATATCTCTGCTTTTGAATATGCTATCTAGGTTAGTCATAACTTTCCTTCAAAGGAGTAAGCATTTTTTAATATCATGGCTGCAGTCACCATCTGCAGTGATTTTGGAGCCCCAAAAATAAAGTCTGACACTGTTTCCACTGTTTCCCCATCTGTTTCCCATGAAGTGATGGGACCGGATGCCATGATCTTCGTTTTCTGAATGTTGAGCTTTCAGCCAACTTTTTCACTCTCCTCCTTCACTTTCATCAAGAGGCTTTCTAGTTCCTCTTCACTTTCTGCCATAAGGGCAGTGTCATCTGCATATCTGAGATGATTGATATTTTCCAGGCAAACTTGATTCCAGCTTGTGTATCTTCCAGTCCAGCGTTTCTCATGATGTACTCTGCATAGAAGTTAAATAAGCAGGGTGACAATATACAGCCTTGACGCACTCTTTTTCCTATTTGGAACCAGTC
>SJYX01001371.1:154688-166817 GCA_006410675.1 Oreotragus oreotragus
AATTGTAGAATAATTGCTCTACAATTTTGTGTTGGTTGCTGCTATACAACATTGTGAAACAGTCTTCATTGTGTGTGTGTGTGTGTGTGTGTGTGTGTGTGTGTGTGTGTGTATCCCCTCCTTCTGGAGCTTCCCTCCCACCCCTTCCCCATCCTGCCTCTCCAAACCAGTCTTAAGGATTAAGTGTATTAATGCCTTCACATATAATTAGTAAAGGTTAATTTTTCTGTCATCAGATTGTTGGTCTTACTGATTGTCATTTCTCATGTATTTTTTGCTGAGTGAATTTTGTTTTTACACTGACATCCTTATAAGACTTTTATTTAAGAGTTAACATATGTGTGTAGCCTTTGTAAATTGTCATTGAAAGGGTATAAATATCCACTACGGATCCTTTATGCCCCAAGAAGAAGAGTGATGGTAATTTTTTCACCTCCAAAGACAATCCTACGACCATGTATGTAGATTTATTAGCCCTCATCCTCTGAGTACCTCGCTGTGACATGTATTCCCCTAGGCAAAACTATTAAGCTTTAGCAATTATATTACTCTCCTATCTTCTGCCAGAACAAATCACTATGTACTTGGTGACTTAAAACAACACAAATATATTATCTTGCAGTTTCTTAGGTCAGAAGCCCCACACTCAGTGAGTTTTATTAGGCTAAAACCAAAAGGGCAGTGGTTCAGTGCTCCTGTCTGTAGCCTCTACAAGAGAATCTGTTTTGTTGCTTTCTTCTGCTTCGAAAAACCGTCTACACTGCTTGGCTCCTGGACCCCTTCCTCCATCTTCAAAGCCAGCAATACTGGCTTTGAAATAAATAATACTTCTTTAATCATATCTCCCCCTGATTATAGCCTGTGGAAGATTCTTTGCTTTTAAGGATTCATGAGTAGATTGGGATCACCTGGACCATGTAAGATACTGTCCCATCTCAAGATCCTTAACTTTAATTACATCTACAGAGTCCCTTTTTCCATGCAAAGTAACAGTTTCATAGGTTTTGGGGGTTAGGACTTAAGGGCTATGGGCCTGCTTTCCACAGTTAGGGTGGGTGTGCCAATTAGACTGTTCCTCTACAGGTAACAGCATACTAGAATAACAATGAATGAATCCATAAAGACAACAAATTTACCATAAGCCAAGAAGGAAAGAAGCAAATCCACATTAATGCAGTGGTTTTATGTTGCTATCAAGGATGTGGGTCCATCTGTCATGCTTCTCAGTGGTGAATGTCATGCCTAGGCTCTTTCCATGGAAATCACAAGGATGCTGCCTCACCAATACAATGTCCTAAATAAATATGTTCAAACAGGAAGAAAGGAGAAGCAGTTTCATAAGTGATTTTTTCTTGTGAATGTGTTTTCTGGTCAAGATTAAAATTAAATGTTTCAAAAATTCCCATAGAAGATATTGCCTTTCTTTTATTGACCCAAACTGTGTCATTAAACTAAGCCTATCTGCAAGAAAGAGTACAGGAGACTAAGATTACCATGTTATACCAAGCATGATTCATGCCTTCTTTCTTAATTTGCTTTTCTAATTTTTTCCTGATTCACATTAATTTCTGTTGACAAGAAATAAGGAAAGAAACAACTATTGAGTGGTGAGCCAACAGTATCTGCCATAATGGCATATTGTCTATTCAGTTCAGATCAGTTCAGTCGCTCAGTCATGTCCTACTCTGAGACCCCATGGACTGCAGCAGGCCAGGCTTCCTTGTCCATCACCAGCTCCCAGAGCTTGCTCAAACTCATATCTGTTGAATCAGTGATGCCATCCAACCATCTCATCCTTTGTCATCCCCTTCTCCTCCAGCCTTCAATCTTTCCCAGCATCAGGGTCTTTTCAAATGTCAGTTCTTCCCATCAGGTGGCCAAAGTATTAGAGTTTCAGCTTCAGCATCAGACCTCCCAATGAATATTCAGGACTGATATGCTTTAGGAAAACTGATTGGATCTCCTTGCAGTCCAAGGGACTCTCAATAGTCTTCTCCAACACCACAGTTCAAAAGTATCAATTCTTCAGCACTCAGCTTTCTTTACAGTCCAACTTTCACATCCATACATGACCACAGGAAAAACCATAGCCTTGACTAGACTGACCTTTGTTGTATTGTGTATTTGTTATATTGTGTATTAGACCCATCTTTTTTAAGATTACTATAAGAGCAAAGGAAATATATCTAACTTACCTAGTATCAGTTACTATGCAANCAGTCCAACTTTCACATCCATACATGACCACAGGAAAAACCATAGCCTTGACTAGACTGACCTTTGTTGTATTGTGTATTTGTTATATTGTGTATTAGACCCATCTTTTTTAAGATTACTATAAGAGCAAAGGAAATATATCTAACTTACCTAGTATCAGTTACTATGCAAGATGCAGGCATTCACTGAACAATTCTCCCACTAATTTAGTATCCTATTTTTCTGGAAGAGTTAGTTGCAATAACATAAATCATTCTAGCATAATGTTTTATCATATGATATAGGATAATATGCCATGTGCTACAATAATAATTATTATAAAACTTATTAAACCTCTTAATCATTTATATGTGGTTATATATATATATACACAGAGAGATGATATATTGATATATACTTTTCAGCTCACCCTCAGTAGTCCAATAAAGATCTCCATGTTTTATATAACTTGCTCTCATATAATTGAACTAAAGCTTGAAATAAAAACTGATATATTCACTACATCTTAATAGATTCTTAGGTATGGTAGAAGAGTTAGTTGTGTCTGCTGTCCTAAATTAGTGAAGTCTCAGCATTCTAGAGGGAGACAGTCCTGAAGATTTCTGAGGCACTGTGCAACCACAATGCCAGACTCCCAGCCTTGGACCCATTTAACTCTTAGCATTAGCGAGCTGTGGCATCTCTATGAGCCGTAAGTTTTCACCCATTATTTGAGAATAATAATAGCACTCAGTCTCATTTTATGCTGATTAAATGAAATAAATCTAAATGCTCTTGTTGTTGCTGTTCAGTCACCCAGTCTTGTCTGATTCTTTGCAACGCAGTGGACTGCAGCATGCCAGGCCTCCCAGTCCCTTGCCATTTCCCGAATTTTGCCCAAACTCATGCCCATTGCATTGGTGATGCCATTACACCATCTCATCATCTGACACCTTCCTCTCCTTCTGCCCTCAGTCTTTCCCAGCATTAGTGTTTTTTCCAATGAGTCGGCTTTTCACATCAGATGACCAAAATAATGGAGCTTCAGCTTCAGCGTCAGTCCTTCCAATGAGTATTCAGGGTTGATTTCCCTTTAGGATTGACTGGTTTGATCTTGCTGTTGAAGTTACTTTCAGGAGAGTTCTCCAGCACTATAGTTCGAAGGCATCAATTATTTGGCATCTGCCTTCTTTACGGTCCAGCTCTTACAACCATATATGACTAGTGGAAGACCATTACCTTAACTATATGGATCTTTGTCAGCAGAGTAATAATGTCTCTGCTTTTCAACACACTATCTAGGTTTGTCATAGTTTTCCAGCCAAGAAGCAGTCATCTTATGATTTCATGGCTGCAGTCACCATCTGCAGTGATTTTAGAGCCCAAGAGGAGGAAATCTGTCACGACTTCCACATTTTCCCCTTATATTTGTCATGAAGTAATGGGGTCAGATGTCATGATCTTAGTTTTTATTTTTAATATTTAGTTTTAAGCCAGCTCCTTCAATCTCCTTCTTCACCCGCATCAAGAGTCTCTTCACTTCCTATTCAATTTTAGCCATTAGAGTGGTATCATCTGCAAAGCCAAGATTGTTGATGTTTCTCCCGCCTATCTTCATTCCAGTTTGTAACTCATCCAGCCCAGCATTTCTCATGATGTTCTCAGCATGTAGGTTAACAAACAGGGTGACATCAGACAGCCCTGTTGTACTCCTTTCTCAATCCTGAATCAATCAGTTGTTCCATACAGGGTTCTAACTGTTGTTCTTGCTTCTTGACCAGGATACAGGTTTCTCAGGAGACAGGATGAGATGGTATTCCCATCTCTTTAAGAGCTTTCCACAGTAAGAGCATTTGGTAATAGTCTTACCAAAACATTTTTTAAAACTTGTATTTCCTAGCGTAATTGGTCTTTTCAATTGCAAGTATAGGATAATTACTAATGAGCATTGGAAGGCAAGAAACAGGACAGTAAAGTGACAATGAGTAAAACCTTGAGGCTCAATAGATTCCACCACTCATTTAGCTACTTTATGTTTAGTCCTTTTTAAAAGTTATTACTTGTTTTTTTATTTATTAAAGTATAGCTGACTTATAATGTTGCATTAATTTCAGGTGTACAGCAAAGTGAATCAGTTATACTTGTACATATATTCTTTTCCCATATAGGCCTTACAGAATATTGAGTAGAATTCCCTGTGCTATGCAGGAGGTCTTTATTAGTTATCTATCTTATATATATTATACTCAGCTACTTTATTAACTCAGTAGCCTTCACTAATTTACTTAAGTTTTCAGACTCAGTTTTCATATTTATATAATGAATATAATGACCACCCACCCATTCCCCAGTGGCTTAGTGGGTAAATAATCTGCCTGCAATGCTGGAGACATAGGAGATGCAGATTCAATCCCTGGGTGGGGAAGATCCCCTGAAGAAGGAAATGGCAAGCCACTCCAGTATTCTTGCCTGGAAAGTTCCTGGAACAGAAGAGCCTGATGGGCTACGGTCCATGGGGTTGCAAAGAGTGGACATGACTGAGCTACTAAACAGCACATAATAATTACATCTAGCTCATGAGATTATTCTTAATGTTAAATTGAGTCATTTTATGTGGTATGCTTAATTTAAACAACAACTAGTATAGAATAATTATTCAGTAAGTATTAGATGATTTTTTTTTTTTAGTTGTGGTAGTCTTGCTTTTACAGTGTTGTACAACAAAATGAATTAAGTATATATTAGGTATATGTAAACAGTACTTCGGCCACCTGATGGGAAGAACTGACTCATTGGAACAGACCCTGATACTGGAAAAGATTGAAGGCAGGATGAGAATCACCAACTGGATGGTATCACCGACTCAATGGACATTCGTTTGAGCAAGCTCCGGGAGTTGGTGAAGGACAGAGAAGCCTGGCATGCTGCAGTCCATGGAGTCGCAAAGAGTAGGACACAACGGAGTGACAGATCTGCACTGAAATGAAGCATATATGCCCTACTTTGTGGCTCTCCCTTTCACTGTCACCCTCATCTCACCCATCTAGGTCAGCAGAGAGCACCAGGCTGAGCTCCTTGCACTATATTGTAGGGTCCCACTAACTGTCTGTTTTACACATGGCAGTGCCCATATGTCAGTCCCCATCTCACTATGCACGCCCTCCTCCTCTGTGCCCACATATCCATTCTCTATGTCTGTGTCTCTATTTCTGACTGCAAATAGGTTAATCTATACCATTTTTCTGGATGCTGTTTTTTATGTTACTGAAAGATAGACATTAGAGAACCTGTTTCATTAAGGAAAATTATCAGTGTGTTCTCCTCCAGGTCAAGTGAGAGGGTCTTCTGAGAACAACCTAGAGAGCTAGAATTTGGGGGGCAAGTTATGCCATCTCAAATATCTGTGAGAATATACTAAAGGAGATAAGATAAAACAATAAGGCATAGTAGTAGTAATAGTAGTAAAAAGATAGAGGTCCATTGCGAGGAGTTCTGCTATAAGCCTTGCTTCACTGTAGTGGGTTTTGCATATGCCAGAGTCTCTTACCTTGAAATGAACTCAGTACAAGGTGATAATAAGCAAGATGACCAAGCATGAGGGTCTGTGTGTGGAGTTAATAAGGAGCCATATGAGAAACTGCAGTTGGAATTTGCATATGAGCTAGGGAGATACTAAGAACCCCCCCTCCCCCAAATAATTTACCTTATAGTGAACCAGAGTTTGGATGTTTGCCAAATTCCAATATCAATTATATCTGCTCATTCAGGGACATTTTTAATATGTTCCCCATATCTCAGCACTAGCATAAAAGTATTTAACTGCAGACAGTAGAAATAAGAGAAGGGAGTTGAAGAGTAAAAAAAAGGCGAGAAAACAGTTTAATAATAACAACAAAAAGATGGAAAGATAAGGAAAACAAACAGAAAAAAATATATTGTGCTACTCCTAGCCTCCTCTCCAGTTGCCAGACTTTAGATTTGGAGCTAGATTTGAAAAAGTAGAAAGAAATAAGTTAGCAGTTAAAATTCATATTATGAAATCTCAATTTTTAGGGAAAAAACCTGTAAAAAATCATTTTTAAAGTATTGAATATGTCAACACTAAGTAGATGAACAAAGTGTCAATAAAACACATCCTTGAACACCTTTGGTCTGCCAAGTTGTAGAGTCTGAATTAATATTTTAGATTCTGGTTGACTTTCAGTGCTGAGGTACACAGACTTTCTTTGTCTGAAAGTTCTTTGTTGAAACGGTGACTTTCTGACTGTAGAAGACTCTAATGCTAGTAAATAGAATAGAAGGGCACCAGGGTTATGCTCCCCTCTCTTCTATATTATCTTAGATATTCTGAATTATCCTCCAATTTAAAAACCAGTCCTAAAATTTAATAGGTAGTAGAACTATTTGTGTGATTTATCTTTTTAAAATTGCAGTGGCATTTTTACTTTTTTTTGCAGAACCATTTTACTTTGCCCTTGGGTGCCAACATGATGTGTCCTTTAGATATATAAATTTGACAAACTGGTTAAATAGAACATTTCTTTCTCCATAAAATATTGGCTTCTATATTAACCACTTAAACCTCCAGGCAAGTAACAGATCTTCATTTCTTTAAAAATGTGGGGCTTCCCTGGCAGATAGATGTCAAATATCAAACATTCTTTGTGAATAAACCTCCCAATGATGAGGAAGTCAGATACCCAGAGATAGTATCATTCCTCCCTTTCTCTTTGGACTAGTTTGAAATGAGGATGATTTCACTTTACAAGGGAAGAAACAAGTAAGAACATTTGCAATAGTAATAAACTTTCCCTGATGTTATCACAGCACCAGTAGGAAAGTTAAAAGAGTGCTGGCTTAGGAGTCAATTAATTTTGAATTTGAATACTACATTTGGTATTGAAAAGCTGTGTCACTTTGGGCAAGTCACCTATCTCATATTGGTTTGAAGCTATGCATTTATATGAGGATAATTACAAAAAAGAAAAGGTAATTCAGTTTTATTCACTGGCACATGTTATGTTAAAATGAATTTATGGTTTCCTCTTCCTTTATATTTAACTTTAATTGTATCAAAATAGAAGCAACAGATACAAAAAGTTTAAAAAATAAATTTAAAAAGACAAAAAGCTGCAATTTAAAAATACTCTTTTCAAAAGATGAGGTTCCTCATTGCTACTTTTCCATTGCCACAGGCACTTCATTCTTTTTTTTTTTTTTAATGCAAAGGAGTTTATTTTATTTTATTTTAGCATGATAGTATACATATTTCAATGCTATTCTCCCAAATCATCCCACCCTCTCCTTCTCCCTCAGAGTCCAAAAGGCTGTTCTATACATCTGTGTCTCTTTTGCTGTCTCACATACAGGGTTATCATTACCATCTTTCTAAATTCTATATATATGTGTTAGTATACTGCATTGGTGTTTTTTCTTTCTGGCTTACTTCACTCTGTATAATCGGCTCCAGTTTCATCCACCTCATTAGAACTGATTCAAATGTATTCTTTTTAATGGCTGAGNAGTTGGCTTAAAGCTCAACATTCAGAAAACGAAGATCATGGAATCCATCCCATCACTTCACGGGAAATAGATGGAGAAACAGTAGAAATAGTGTCAGACTTTATTTTGGGGGGCTCCAAAATCACTGCAGATGGTGACCACAGCCATGAAATTAAAAGACTCTTACTCCTTGGAAGAAAAGTTATGATCAACCTAGATAGCATATTCAAAAGCAGAGACATTACTTTGCCGACTAAGGTCCGTCTAGTCAAGCCTATGTTTTTTTCTGTTGTCATGTATGGATGTGAGAGTTGGACTCTGAAGAAGGCTGAGCACAGAAGAATTGATGCTTTTGAACTGTGGTGTTGGAGAAGACTCTTGAGACTCCCTTGGACTGCAAGGATATCCAACCAGTGCATTCAGAAGGAGATCAACCCTGGGATTTCTTTGGAAGGAATGATGCTAAAGGTGAAACTCCAGTACTTTGGCCACTTGATGTGAAGAGCTGACTCATTGGAAAAGACACTGATGCTGGGAGGGATTGGGGGCAGGAGGAGAAGGGCATGACAGAGGATGAGATGGCTGGATGGCATCACTGACTCGATGGACATGAGTTTGAGTAAACTCTGGGAGTTGGTGATGGACAGGGAGACCTGGCGTGCTGCGATTCATGGGGTTACACAGAGTTGGACATGACTGAGAGACTGAATTTTACTGAACTGAACTGAAGGTCATGAGTGTTAGACTACAGATATGAATGGAGAAAGGGCCATGGGATCACATTGCAAGGTGTCCATCTACAGGCAAGAGGGATGCTTCCCAGAACCCAATCTTGGAACAGAACTCTAATCTCAGACTCTCAGACTCAAAATGTAAGAATTTAAATGTGTTCTTTAAGCCACTCAGTGTATTATATTTTATTGTGGAAATCTCAGCTATTTTCTATATTTTATATAAGAGAAAACAGTCCTACCTATCTTTAGTACTGTTGGAGATGGCATAAAATAATCATAGGCTTATTAAACAGAATCTGTAGAAGTAATGAGAACATCAGGAAAAGGTCAGTTCAGTTCAGTAGCTCAGTCGTGTCTGACTCTTTACAGCCCCGTGGACTGCAGCACGCCAGGCTTCCCTGTCCATCACCAATTCCCGAAGCCTACACAAACTCATGTCCATTGCATCAGTGATGCCATCCAACCATCTCATCCTCTGTCATCCCCTTCTCCCACCTTCAGTCTTTCCCAGCATCAGGGTCTCTTCAAATGAGTAAGTTCTTTGCATAAGGTGGCCAAAGTATTGGAGTTCCAGCTTCAGTATCAGTCCTTTCAAGGAATATTCAGGACTGATTTCCTTTAGGATGGACTGGTTGTATCTCCTTTCAGTCCAGGGGACTCTCAAGAGTCTTCTCCAACACCACACTTCAAAAGCATAAATTCTTTGGCACTCAGCTTTCTTTATAGTCCAACTCTCATATCCATACATGAGTACTAGAAAAACCATAGCTTTGACTAGACAGACCTTTGTGGGGAAACTAATGTCTCTGCTTTTTAATATGGTGTCTAGGTTGGTCATAGTTTTTCTTCCAAGGAGCAAGCATCTTTTAATTTCATGGCTGCAGTCACCATCTGCAGTGATTTTGGAGTCCAAAAAAAAATAAAGTCTGCCACTGTTTCCATTGTTTCCCCATCTATTTGTCATGAAGTGATGGGACTGCATGCCATGATCTTAGTTTTCTGAATATTGAGTTTTAAGCCAACTTTTTCATTCTCCTCTTTTAATTTCATCAAGACTCTTTAGTTCTTCACTTTCTGCCATAAGGGTGGTGTCATCTGCAAATCTGAGGTTATTGATAGGTCTGCTTACAATCTTGATTCCAGCATATGCTTCATCCAGCCCAGCATTTCACATGATGTACTCTGCATAAAAGTTAAATAAGGAGGGTGATGATATACAGCCTGTCTCTTATACACATCTAGATGTGTATAAGAGACAGCCTTTCTTCATAGTATGTCAATCTAAATTAAAAGAGAAAGTATACCTAAATATCAGAGAAGGCAATGGCACCCCACTCCAGTACTCTTGCCTGGAAAATCCAATGGATGGAGGAGCCTGGTAGGCTGCAGTCCATGGGGTAGTATAGAGCTTCTCCATCTTTGGCTGCAAAGAATATAATCTATCTGATTTCAGTGTATTCCAGGTTCCTATGGAATATTGCTCTTTATAGCATCAGACCTTGCTTCTATCACCAGTCACATCCATCTACCTAAAGAAACTATCTCACCCAAAAGCAAGACTTCTTTCACCTTCTGAGGCATGATTATAAGATAAATTGTTTCCAAGGAAGGATAAATGTCCAAAGTAACTTCCAATAAATCAAGAATACATGCATATGTAGCCATTCATTTGCTAAACATAATATTTGTAAACCTACTATGTATGCACTGTGACAGATATATGTTAGGCAAAGACAAACACAAAATGACTTCTATAGCTTCAAGTTTGGCACACTTGTAACCTGTTAATACTATCCTGGAAGGATGGTTGACAATAAGGCTTCTCAGTGTTGCTGCACAAAAGAATAACCCACCTAGCTTTAAAATAATTCTTACAAAATTGTGCTGATTATTGGGCCCCACTCCAAGGAGATAAGATTTAGTTGCTCTGATTTGGGGCCTGGATGTCCTAAGATTCATTATTCCTTGAAATGATGAAGACTTTATTTATTTTTTGAGCAGTTTTGGGGATTTATAGAAAAATTGAGTGGAAAGTACAGATAACCATGTACCCCTCAAACCACACCTAAATTCATTATCTTTTAAGGAAGAGTGATCAGGATTAAATGTAAGTTTCTTAATTTAAAACTGAACATCTAAGTTTCTCCCTTAGTAAATGTAAACATATGGAAAAAAGTTATGATTTTTTCAGTACCATTATCATGTTCTTACACATAAAACATCTTGGTAAGTCTAAAGGAGAGGTCAATTAAACTCTAATTGTCTTATTTCCCCTGCCACTGCATGACTGCATGTGAGGAAGAAAATATGCCAAGATACTAGCAAGTACTGGAATGTAGAACATATAAATAAGGTTGTTGATTTCTTTCCTCTTTATTTTTCTAATTTTAAGAATCATCATGCTGTTGAAAATACTTGCGGCACTTGACACTTGTTAAAAGAAGACACTTAACGTTAAAGTAGACAATAGCTGGGGTTTAGCAGGAATATAGTATTTATCTTCTATTTTAAGTTATTAACCAAATTCTCCATCTTAGAAATAATATTTTTTGCTTTGGATCCAATAAAAATCATAAGAAGACAGTGCAAATGGTTAGAATTAGTATAAAGATGAAAAAAGAAAAGACCAGAGGTAACAAACAATAATGGTTGACATTATCCCTGCTGATTTTGTGGCCATTTTTAAAAAATTTATTTGTTTTAATTGGAGGCTAATTACTCTACAATATTGTGGTGTTTTTTGCCATACATTCACATGAATCAGCCATGGGTGTACATGTGTTCCCCATTCTAAACTCCCCTGATCTCCCTCCCCATCCCATCCCGCAGTTTTATAGTTTTACTGTACACCATGCTGAGTTAAATTCACCCGTTCCAGTCCATTTTAGTTTGCTGATTCCTAGAATGTCAACATTCACTCTTGCCATCTCTTGTTTGACCACTTACAATTTGCCTTGATTCATGGACCTGACATTCCAGGTTCCTATGCAATATTGCTCTTTATAGCATCAGACCTTGCTTCTATCACCAGTCACATCCACAGCTGGGTATTGTTTTTGCTTTGGCTCCATCCCTTCATTCTTTCTGGAGTTATTTCTCCACTGATCTCCAGTAGCATATTGGGCACCTAACAACCTGGGGAGATTCTCTTTTGATATCCTATCATTTTGCCTTTTCATACTGTTCATGGGGTTTTCAAGGCAAGAATACAGAAGAGGTTTGCCATTCCCTTCTCCAGTGAACCACATAGAAATCCCTCAGAAGAAATGGAGTAGCCATCACGGTCAACAAAAGAGTCCAAAATGCAGTACTTGGATGCAATCTCAAAAATGACAGAATGATCTCTGTTCGTCTCCAAGGCAAACCATTCAATATCATGGTAATGCAAGTCTATGCCCCAACCAGTAATGCTGAAGAAGCAGAAGTTGAATGTTCTATGAAGACCTACAAGACCTTTTAGAATTAACACCTAAAAAAGATGTCCTTTTCATTACAGGGGACTAGAATGAAAAAGTAGGAAGTCAAGAAACACCTGGAGTAACAGGCAAATTTGGCCTTGGAATGAGGAATGAAGCAGGACAAAGACTAATAGAATTTTGCCAAGAAAATTCACTGGTCATAGAACACACCCTCTTCCAACAACACAAGAGAAGACTCTACACATGGACATCACCAGATGGTCAACACCGAAATCAGA
>SJYX01001371.1:168499-197012 GCA_006410675.1 Oreotragus oreotragus
CTGTATGCAGGTCAGGAAGCAACAGTTAGAACTGGACATGGAACAACAGACTGGTTTGAAATAGGAAAAGGAGTACATCAAGGCTGTAGATTGTCACCCTGCTTATTTAACTTATATGCAGAGTACATCGTGAGAAAAGCTGGGTTGGAAGAAACGCAAGCTGGAATCAAGATTGCTGGGAGAAATATCAATAACCTCAGGTATGCAGGTGACACCACCTTTATGGCAGAAAATGAAAAGGAACTAAAAAGCCTCTTGATGAAAGTGAAAGAGGAGAGCAAAAAAGTTGGCTTAAAGCTCAACATTCAGAAAACGAAGATCATGGAATCCATCCCATCACTTCACGGGAAATAGATGGAGAAACAGTAGAAATAGTGTCAGACTTTATTTTGGGGGGCTCCAAAATCACTGCAGATGGTGACCACAGCCATGAAATTAAAAGACTCTTACTCCTTGGAAGAAAAGTTATGATCAACCTAGATAGCATATTCAAAAGCAGAGACATTACTTTGCCGACTAAGGTCCGTCTAGTCAAGCCTATGTTTTTTTCTGTGGTCATGTATGGATGTGAGAGTTGGACTCTGAAGAAGGCTGAGCACAGAAGAATTGATGCTTTTGAACTGTGGTGTTGGAGAAGACTCTTGAGACTCCCTTGGACTGCAAGGATATCCAACCAGTGCATTCAGAAGGAGATCAACCCTGGGATTTCTTTGGAAGGAATGATGCTAAAGGTGAAACTCCAGTACTTTGGCCACTTGATGTGAAGAGCTGACTCATTGGAAAAGACACTGATGCTGGGAGGGATTGGGGGCAGGAGGAGAAGGGCATGACAGAGGATGAGATGGCTGGATGGCATCACTGACTCGATGGACATGAGTTTGAGTAAACTCTGGGAGTTGGTGATGGACAGGGAGACCTGGCGTGCTGCGATTCATGGGGTTACACAGAGTTGGACATGACTGAGAGACTGAATTTTACTGAACTGAACTGAAGGTCATGAGTGTTAGACTACAGATATGAATGGAGAAAGGGCCATGGGATCACATTGCAAGGTGTCCATCTACAGGCAAGAGGGATGCTTCCCAGAACCCAATCTTGGAACAGAACTCTAATCTCAGACTCTCAGACTCAAAATGTAAGAATTTAAATGTGTTCTTTAAGCCACTCAGTGTATTATATTTTATTGTGGAAATCTCAGCTATTTTCTATATTTTATATAAGAGAAAACAATCCTACCTATCTTTAGTACTGTTGGAGATGGCATAAAATAATCATAGGCTTATTAAACAGAATCTGTAGAAGTAATGAGAACATCAGGAAAAGGTCAGTTCAGTTCAGTAGCTCAGTCGTGTCTGACTCTTTACAGCCCCGTGGACTGCAGCACGCCAGGCTTCCCTGTCCATCACCAATTCCCGAAGCCTACACAAACTCATGTCCATTGCATCAGTGATGCCATCCAACCATCTCATCCTCTGTCATCCCCTTCTCCCACCTTCAGTCTTTCCCAGCATCAGGGTCTCTTCAAATGAGTAAGTTCTTTGCATAAGGTGGCCAAAGTATTGGAGTTCCAGCTTCAGTATCAGTCCTTTCAAGGAATATTCAGGACTGATTTCCTTTAGGATGGACTGGTTGTATCTCCTTTCAGTCCAGGGGACTCTCAAGAGTCTTCTCCAACACCACACTTCAAAAGCATAAATTCTTTGGCACTCAGCTTTCTTTATAGTCCAACTCTCATATCCATACATGAGTACTAGAAAAACCATAGCTTTGACTAGACAGACCTTTGTGGGGAAACTAATGTCTCTGCTTTTTAATATGGTGTCTAGGTTGGTCATAGTTTTTCTTCCAAGGAGCAAGCATCTTTTAATTTCATGGCTGCAGTCACCATCTGCAGTGATTTTGGAGTCCAAAAAAAAATAAAGTCTGCCACTGTTTCCATTGTTTCCCCATCTATTTGTCATGAAGTGATGGGACTGCATGCCATGATCTTAGTTTTCTGAATATTGAGTTTTAAGCCAACTTTTTCATTCTCCTCTTTTAATTTCATCAAGACTCTTTAGTTCTTCACTTTCTGCCATAAGGGTGGTGTCATCTGCAAATCTGAGGTTATTGATAGGTCTGCTTACAATCTTGATTCCAGCATATGCTTCATCCAGCCCAGCATTTCACATGATGTACTCTGCATATAAGTTAAATAAGGAGGGTGATGATATACAGCCTTGACATACTCCTTTCTCGATTTTGAACCAGTCTGTTGTTCCATGTCCCATTCTAACTGTTGCCTCTTGACCTTCATACAGATTTCTCAGGAGGTAGGTCAGGTGGTCTGGTATTCCCATATCATGAAAAATTTCCCACAGTTTGTTGTGATCCACACAGTCAAAGGCTTTGACATAGTCAATAAAGCAGAAGTGGATGTTTTTCTGGAACTCTCTTGCTTTTTTGATGATCCAGTGTATGTTTTCTATTTGATTTCTGGTGCCTCTGCCTTTTCTAAATCCATCTTGAATATCTGGACTTTCACAGGTCATGTACTGTTGAAGCCTGGCTTGGAGAATTTGAGCATTTCTTTGCTAGCAAAGGGTGGGACAAATTGAGACAATACTGCTGACACAGTCAAAGGCTTTGACATAGTCAATAAAGCAGAAGTGGATGTTTTTCTGGAACTCTCTTGCTTTTTTGATGATCCAGTGTATGTTTTCTATTTGATTTCTGGTGCCTCTGCCTTTTCTAAATCCATCTTGAATATCTGGACTTTCACAGGTCATGTACTGTTGAAGCCTGGCTTGGAGAATTTGAGCATTTCTTTGCTAGCAAAGGGTGGGACAAATTGAGACAATACTGCTGAGGTATACTCTGCTGTGTATAAAATAGATAGCCAGTGGGAAGCTGCTGTATAGCACAAGGAGCTCAGCCAGTGCTCTGTGATAACCTAGATTGAGCGGGATGGTGGTGGGCAGGGGTTTGTGAAGGAAGCTCAAGAGGGAGGAAATATCTGTATACTAGTGGTTGACTCACATTGTTATACTGTAGAGATCAACACAACATTGTAAAGCAATTATCCACCAATTTAAAAAAAGAAAAAGTAAATGTAATGAAGGACCATTTTATAACTAGCTCTAGTATGTGTTCTAGGCATTTGAAGATAAGGAATAAAAGGGTCCTACACTTAAAGTGGTTGGAGTTTAGTTTTTACAACCTCCTCTGTGTCCCCATATTTAAAAAGAAACATAGTGAATTGCCCCAGAGAGGAATAATGAGCATTAGAAAGATGATATATTATGAAGTACCTGTCATTAGTGGGTACTCCATGCATGTGTGTGTGCTAAGTTGCTTCAGTCGTATCTGACTCTTTTCAGTCCTATAGACTGTAGCCAGTCAGGCTCCTCTGTCCATGGGATTGTTTATATATATATATATATGTGTGTGTGTGTGTGTGTGTGTGTGTGTGTGTGTGTAAATTTATTTATTTTAATTGGAGGCTAATTACTTTACAATGATGTAGTGGTTTTGCCATACATTGACATGAATCCACCATGGATATATATGTGTTCCCCATCCTGAACCCCTTTCCCACCTCCCTCCCCATCCCATCCCTCTGGGTCATCCCAGTGCACCAACCCTGTGCACCCCGTCTCATGCATTGAACCTGGATTGGTGACCTGTTTCACATATGATAATATACTACTTTCCGTGCCATTCTCCCAAATCATCCCACCCTCACCCTCTCCCACAGAGTCCAAAAGACTGTTCTGTACATCTGTATTTCTTCTGCTGTCTTGCATATAGAGTTATTGTTAACATCTTTCTAAATTCCATATATATGTGTTAGTAAACTATATTGGTGTTTTCCTTTCTGGCTTACTTCACTTTGTATAATCGGCTCCAGTTTCATCCTAGCAATTCTCAGAGAAAGAAACAGACCCCCAGTCAGCTCTGGACCTATGCTGGCCACACACGGTGATTTAAATGTAAATCAGTTAAAGCCAACATTTAAGTAAAGATTCGCGTCTAATTCACGTACTCTGAGCCCATGTGGCCACGATGTTAGAGCAGGTGCTCCTGGTCAAGGGACCCAGTAGCTTGCCTGGTACCCTGACCCATGTGGCCAGGCTCTGCGGCTCCTGAAATAGCTGTGGTGGGCCCTCTGTGCCACCGCTGGCCTGTATGGCCTCACAGAGGCTGCCCAGGCCCCCTGGGGAGCCACAGGCTGGAGGTAAGCCCCTGCTCTGTGCCCTGCAGCTGGTGAACCGGCTGGGCTCCAAGCGGAGCCGTGCGGAGCTGCTCATGCAGAGTCCCATGCTGCAGTCCCGGGATCAGCACCGCGTGGAGCGGCTCGCGGCCGTGGAAGGTGAGTGCTTCCGCGTGCAGCCCGGCCTGAGCTGGACCCCCACAGGCTGGGGCAGGGCCGGGAGGGGTAGGACCCTCAGCCCTTCTCGCCAGAGCACGCTTCCGGGAGGAGGGGAAGCACGTTCGGAGAAGAGGACTCTGGGGATGGGGGCAAGCGCTGGCGGCCCGTCCCTGACTGGAGCCGCATATGTGAGGGCCAGAGAAGGGTGGGCTGTGAACCAGAGCCTGGAAAAGGCTGACGGGGTCGTCTGAAGGGTTGGGGGGAATAACAAGTGCAAATGCAGGCCAGACCTAGGCCTGGAGCTACCTGCCAGGCAGTGTTCAGAGAGGCCTCACAGGATGGGTGGCAGGGGCAGGCCCACAGAAGCCAGCTGCTGGGTCCCAGCTTGGCTCCTGGGAGAAGGAGCAGTGTCGGGGGCATGATCCTTCCGCAGCGTGAGGCTCCGGCTGAGGGAGGGACAGGGTGCTGTGGCTTGGCCTGGACCAGGCTGGCAGGGCTGCAGAATGGGCCAGGCAGGCGGTGAAGGGTGACAGGACGTCTCCCTCCGTGACTCCAGGGTCCCAGCCGGGATGGCTGGGATGGGGAGGAGGGCAGCTGGTGTCTGTTCCGCTCAGAGAGTGGCCTTACAGGGCTTGCAGGGCGGGTGACAGCCTCAGGGAGAGTTTCTCCTGGTCTGAGCTGACTTACCTGGAAGGGGCTGCCAGGACAGAGGCTGAGCCTCCCATCCTCGGGGGCATGCAGGCGGAAGCTACACTAAAACACCTGGGGGAGCTCCAGCTCTCACAGTAGGGCTGGGTTGGGATCTGTGTCCTCCCAAGTCCTGAAAGTTGGCTCCTCTGATGCCTTGAGCCCCCAGACCCAGTCCCAGGGTCCAGCATGCTGGGTCTGCTGTCTGTCTGGTCTCTCACTGAGTCAGCCATCTGGCTCCAGAAGCGCAGGCCTGGGGCCTTTCCCACTCTGCAGGGCCCGCCCAGAGACCCTTCCTCCCTCGTGGGCAGGGGTCCTGTTCGTCAAGCCCCAAAGGGTACTGGTCGAACTGGCTCCCACTGGAGGCCCCCACGGCGTCTGCCAGCACCTCTGCCGTGGCCCTGGTGGTCTTACGTGGCACACGGCAGGGCTCAGCACCCTGTCTCGGCGGCGACAAGCACGTCCCACAGAGGAGCTCTCAGTCCACCATCACGACAGGCTTCTGTCTGGGCCCTGTGGATGCAGGGTCTGGAAGGGGTGGCGCACCCATGCCGGGAATGGCCTTGGCACCTCACAAGGCAAGGACAGTCCTCACAGCCCCTGGGACTGGAGCCCGCCGCCTCCTGCCTCCTAATCCTGTCCTGCGGCTTCATCACTAACCCGGTGGCTCTGCAGCCAGGACAGGCCCTGGCTGGCTCCGTGGGGTGGGGCGCTGCCCCCTCGCTTGTGAAACTGCGCAGGGCCGAGAGCCCCGCTTGGCATGGCTGTACCCCTTCCATAGTCGCCAATACGCACTGGATCCCAGAGCCCCTCTGGTGGCAGGTAGATGGGGAACAAAGGTGCCCTGAATGTGGCAGCCCACAGGGGCCCTGGTCACCACCCCCAGAAGCAACAGGATGAGTCCCCCGTCAGGGAGGATCAGGGAAGAGGCCTCGGATCGCTCACTGTTGTGTGCACAGAGGGTGGCCTACAGGCCACAGACAGCTTGGTGTTCTCTGGGCCCAATGTCGTCTAGACACAGGGCACTGTGGCTGCATCGCATTCTCTCTCCCAGTAGGCTCCCCTCTCTCAGGAGGCTGCTTGCACAAGCACATGCAGGCACACACACACACATGTGCTTGCACATACACACATGCACAGTAAATGTGGCACCCAAGTGCCATGCAGACACAGCTGGGACAGTTAATTCATGTTCATTGGAAACAAGGCTAAAGTAATCACGGTCATCTAAAGAAGTCCTTTTCCGTGTGGCACAAAATCCCACAGACCACAGACTAGGAGGCTGTGTGCCCTGGGCCACATCACCCCCTCAGCTTTCCCCCAGTCTGGTGAGAGGGACTGTTGAGATGTATGGGTGCTGGTAGCTGGTGGGCTGCGTGCCCGCCCGCTGACGAGGCTGGGCGGGGGCGTATCTGTGCCAAGCTTGACCCTGCCCAGAAGCTATAGAGGTAGAGGCCTCCAGATTGTGGGGAGTAGGTGCTGCCGGGTCCTGGATGAGTCCCGTGCTCTCTCTGGGATGTGGGTCCCCGTCAGCAACATGGGAGCCACCGGGCTTATCCTCCTGGCTCTAGGGAGGACAGCTAAGACAATCATGAAACAGCTGAGTGTGTGGGATGCTCCTGGCTCGCTCAGAGCTCAGGACCCTGCTCAGACATCCTCAGGTTGCTCCCAGAGGGCCTTCTGTGGCCTGACGCCCAGCACTCATACAGGCTACCTCTGGGACTCCAGAGTCACTCTGCCCTGGAGAGAGGTCCTTTGGTCTTAGGATTTTTTGTGAACTAGGCACCAGCCCTCCACCCCCCTAGTTTGGCTGCCAGACACAGGCCATTGCTTTCCCCTTTCTAGGCCTTGGTTTCTGTGAAAAGAGGAACTTCCGGGCCTGACGAATACCCAGGGCTCCCTGGGTACATGGGCTAAAGGAAGAGCTTGGATTTCTGTGTGGGCAGCCTGAACAAGGCACTTATTCTCCATGAAGCTCCTGCAAGACCCCTCAAGGGGGACAGGGCTTCTCGCCTCACGCGGGGCACGTGGTCACCGCAGTGCCTCATCCCCAGACCCCGGAGGAGGCGCTGTCACCGTCTGAAAGGTGAAGGGCCTGGGGCTCTAAGCCGAGACCTTCCTCCCGGGGGGCACGCAGTCGAGCAGGGTTTGGAGCCAGCGTCCTAAGCTGAGCGAGTCACCACACTGCCGGGCCACTCAGATAGCTGAGCCGCCAGCGCTGGCTGGTCTGTAACCCTCGCTATTCCGACTGTTTTCTTTGTAGTCACTGAGCAGGAGACTAAGGTCCCCAAGAAAACCGTCATCATGTAAGTGCAGGTGTGCTCCTAACCGTCCCTCTGACTGCAGTGCTCCCTGCATGCCCACTAACCTCCCCGGGTCTTGCCTGTGTAGCCTGGCCCCTGGCTTGCCTGACTGCGTGCTGCCACGGCCTTTGTCCACCACACAGACTGCCAGCACTGTGCAGACACTCCCAGGGCATTCACCACCCCCTGAGACCTTGCCTACCACATTTCAAAGCTGTCTCTCCCAGGGTCTAGGTACCCGCTCCATGGCTCTGTTGTTTCAGCAGAGTCAGCTTATTCTGCACATCCCTGGACTCACCCAGGGCTTGGGCTCTGAGTCATACTAGTTAGGGAAGAGCAAGGCCTGAAAGTTGCTTCTCCGGTGTGCTGGAGGCAGAATGCTGCCATCTAGTACCCTAGGATCTAGAGCATTGTCCAAGGGAACTTTCCGTGATGACGGAAGTGACTGATGCTTCCACCCCACTCCCGCAGCCACTGGCTGCATGTGGCTCCTGAGCATTTGTCTAGTGTGGCTGAAGAATTGGATTTTGAATTTTTAGTTAATTTGATTTTAATTAAAATAGTGTAACCTTAGTGAACAGTAGAGCTCTAGGGTCCTTAAGGTGAAGGTGAAGTCGCTCAGTCGTGCCCCACTCTTCGCGACCCCGTGGACTGTAGCCCACCAGGCTCCTCCGTCCATGAGATTCTCCAGGCAAGAATACTGGAGTGGGTTGCCATTTCCTTCTCCAGGGGATCTTCTGTCCATGGGATTCTCCAGGCAAGAATACTGGAGTGGGTTGCCATTTCCTTCTCCAGGCATCTTCCCGAACCAGGGATCGAACCCAGGTCTCCCACGTTGAAGGCAGACGCTTTAACCTCTGAGCCACCCGGGAAGCCCTTAGGGGGCTCCAAACTCAGCCCTCACACTGAGAAGGTGGGGAAACAGGTTCAGGGAAGAGAGGGGCCTTGCTCGGGGTGGCTCCCAGTCGGAAGCTGGCTGAGAACTCATTCCCTTGATGCCACAGCCACTGGCCCCTTCCCCATGCTTTGGTGCCTTCAAGGCTGAGGAAACGCCATACATGCCATTGATAATTAAAAAATCCAGGAGGCCCAGAGCGGTCCAGGGCTAGGTGAACGCACAGAAGGCAGGACTGGTTTTGACCTGGATGATCTGGAAGGACTTGCAGTAGGAGATGTTTGGAGTGGAAGGATGGAAGAGCTTGCAAAAGCCAGGAGGTAGTAAAAACTACGATTTCCTAAAGCCAGACGTCTGGGAGGCTCTGAGATAGGGAACCTGTTAGTTCCTCCTAGGCAGAAGATCTCCTGTAGGGGCCTGCAGCTGGTGATGTTGCTCAGAACCCATCTTCAGACATCGGGTAGGTCCCAGGTGAATCCTTCCCTGACTCTCTCCCTTCTCCCCCAGAGCAGAGTGCGGCCTCACAGTAGATGAGGCTGCCTGGGGCAGAAAGAAGTCCCATCCCTGGAGGTATGCAGCCATGCCAGAGCTCTCCACAGATCAGTTCAGTCGCTCAGTCGTGTCCGACTCTTTGCGACCCCATGAATCACAGCACGCCAGGCCTCCCTGTCCAGCACCATCTCCCGGAGTTCACTCAGACTCATGTCCATCGAGTCCATGATGCCATCCAGCCATCTCATCCTCGGTCGTCCCCTTCTCCTCCTGCCCCCAATCCCTCCCAGCATCAGAGTCTTTTCCATTGAGTCAACTCTTCGCATGAGGTGGCCAAAGTACTGGAGTTTCAGCTTTAGCATCATTCCTTCCAAAGAAATCCCAGGGCTGATCTCCTTCAGAATGGACTGGTTGGATCTCCTTGCAGTCCAAGGGACTCGCAAGAGTCTTCTCCAACACCACAGTTCAAAAGCATCAATTCTTCGGCGCTCAGCCTTCTTCACAGTCCAACTTTCACATCCATACATGATCACAGGAAAAACCATAGCCTTGACTAGACGGACCTTAGTCGGCAAAGTAATGTCTCTGCTTTTGAATATACTATCCAGGTTGGTCATAACTTTTCTTCCAAGGAGTAAGCATCTTCTAATTTCATGGCTGCAGTCAACATCTGCAGTGATTTTGGAGCCCCAAAAAATAAAGTCTGACACTGTTTCCACTGTTTCCCCATCTATTTCCCATGAAGTGATGAGACCAGATGCCATGATCTTCGTTTTCTGAATGTTGAGCTTTAAGCCAACTTTTTTGCTCTCCTCTTTTACTTTCATCAAGAGACTTTTTAGCTCCTCTTCACTTTCTGCCATAAGGGTGGTGTCATCTGCATATCTGAGGTTATTGATATTTCTCCCGGCAATCTTGATTCCAGCTTGTGCTTCTTCCAGTCCAGCATTTCTCATGATGTACTCTTCATAGAAGATAAATAAGCAGGGTGACAATATACAGCCTTGACATACTCCTTTTCCTATTTGGAACCAGTCTGTTGTTCCATGTCCAGTTAAGTGAATCAAATTAAAGGGTTTACTACTCTGTGTTTTAGATCAATGAGAAGCTGTTTTTCCCTGACTAATTAGCAAATAAATTAACCAGTGCCCTACTTACTGAGGCTCTGATTATGTTATACTCTTTTCCTCAATTTTCTATTCTCATGGATATGCTGACTTCTACATTCCACAGTAAATACTTGTTAGATGGTGTTATGGTATCAAAGAATGACAAAGCTATTCCAAAAAGAAATTGTAGTCAGTCACTTAGGTGATCATTATCCATAGACTTAAGTGGTAAAAACTCAAAGTCAGCACATACTCTCTACACTATATAAGAATGCTCTTGTAAAATTTTGTTGAATTGTAAAATTGAATTGACCAAATACATTTGTCTTTCTTTTCACTGAAGAAGGGCAGCTAAAGAGTTGAACTCCCAAAACATTTAAAGCAGCAATTTGAACCAGCTTTGTTCACGTTTCAATTTAAGTTCCCATTGGATAAATAAAAACACACTATCTAATTTGCAAGGAAGGAATCTCAGTGATATGGATACCAGTGCATCAACTCAGAAAATGGTGCTTGCATAAATAGACTAACATCTAAATAAGGCCTCAATAATAATTCAAATAGAAAAATAAACCTAAACAAACAAACAAAAGGTAATAAAATATAATATCACTTTTCTCAGAGCAATGAAAAAAAACTAAACCAAATGAAAATGAAGGATATGATTGAAGGTTTGTGTTAGAATTAATAAAAAGAAAACACCAATATCCAAAGTTGTATATGCTATCATAAACTTCTTTATATCTAAGGTACTTAGATTTTATTTGCTCTCTATGCCTGCATTCTTCCTGAGATATTTTCCCTGAGTTCAGTTATATTGGAAAGTAAGATTATATTGCTATTGAGTTCATTTTCCTAGTATATAATACCAAACTGGGTTGCAATATCTGACAGATTTATGACTATTTGCTGAGACATATTTTATAAAATGGCAGAATAGGAGGCTTTTTTTCCCCCAATCTGCTCTCTGTAGCAAACCTTCATAGAAAAAATAGTTTTTAAGGAGGAATATATTACAATTATTTTCAGTCTTTTTTTTGTCTATGGCAAAGGATATTTCTGAATAATATGTTGTATAATAATGTATTTCAGATGAAACACACAATTCATTGCTTATCCTGTAGAGAAAGACTTCTTTCTGTCACTGCTAAATGTGTGAGTTCATGGGTATATAAAAATAGAATGCACTTGGCAATGAAAATTACAGGCTGATTGATGACACCCCATTGTCAAACAATTGATAGCTAGTGAGGAATTATAGCGACCTTGTAGTAGAGCACAAATAATTCAGCAGCCCCTGAAATGTGTTAAGCAGACTCGTTTCCCTCTTCTGGGTGCCTGGGTCACTTAAGTGGGGGAAATGTATCTCTTTAATTTCTTTGTGAAAAACTATAATTGCCTCCAGGCAAGAAAGTCATTGGATAATTTCAACACACTTTTTTATGTTACCTGTTAAAATAGTTATTAATTCAAAATTATTGCATATATTATCAGTTCAGTTCAGTTGCTCAATCGCGTCCAACTCTGTGACCCCATGGACTGCCTCATGCCAGGCTTCCTTGTCCATCACCAGCTCCTGGAGCTTGCTTAAACTCATGTGCATCAAGTTAGTGATGACATCCAACCATATAAATATATTATAGATAACCCTAAGTCATCAGCCAGAATAATATAGGGATAGAACTGTAAATTTCTTTATTTATTGCTTTTGGTTGTGCTATGTCTTATTTACTGTATGTGGGCTTTCTCTAATTGTAGCAAACCAGGACTATTCTTCTTTGTGCTCTGAGGGTTTCTCATTGTGGTGGCTTCTCTTGTTGCTGAACAGGGGTGTTGTGTGGGCTTCATTTAGTTGTGGTGCACAAGCTTAATTTCTCTATGGCATGTAGGATCTCCCCAGACCAGAGATTGAACCTGTGTTCCCTGCATTGGCAGGTGAATTCTTAATCACTGGACCACCAGAGAAGTTACCAAACTGGAAATTTTTAAATTTCATCTTCTTAATAAAAGAATGGTGGTAAGGAAGCAATGCAAAGAAATAGAGGAAAAGAACAGAATGGGAAAGACTAGAGATCTCTTCAAGAAAATTAGAGATACCAAGGGAACATTTCATGCAAAGATGGGCTCGATAAGGGACAGAATGGTATGGACCTAACAGAAGCAGAAGATATTGAGAAGAGGTGGCAAGAATACACAGAAGAACTGTACAAAAAAGATCTTCATGACCTGGATAATCACGATGGTGTGATCACTCATCTAGAGCCAGACATTCTGGAATGTGAAGTCAAGTGGGCCTTAGAAAGCATCACTACGAACAAAGCTAGTGGAGGTGATGGCNTTGATTTAGGTCATACCTGAATGGTCTAGTGGTTTTCCCTACTTTCTTCAATTTAAGTCTGAATTTGGAAATAAGGAGTTCATGATCTGAGCCACAGTCAGCTCCCAGTCTTGTTTTTGTTGACTGTATAGAGCTTCTCCATCTTTGGCTGCATCCCATATTTCTACATTAATAATAAAAATACCATAAAACTTTAGTGTTTAAAGGTATAAAATACCACTAGATTATGGCATAGTAACTTATTTTCCTTTTTCATGAAATATTGTGTAGGCTAATATAGAAAGTATAAAGACTTTTGAAATTTCAATGATTGGTCAATCCACACTGATTTATTGCTGTATTTGGCATGTTCTTCAGTTTTTCTCAAAAGTGAAAACAAACCAGTATAATAAATCATAATTGACGCATGCCACAAAATGCAATTTCAGCACAGGATAATTCCACTAACAGTTTTGTTCATTTCATTCTAAATGATTAAAACCTCAATAATAAAAATAGAGAAATAAATTGGAAACTTTACTTTAAGGATAATTAATTTTGGATGCAATGCAATTTCTGTTCAAGTTAACTATTGTTTTTAATTCATCTCATTGCTTAAAAAATGAATCATTACATGGTAAAACTATTATATAAGGATAGTTTAAAAGCTCTTTATATTTGTCACACACAAAAAAGCAGTTCAATGAATTAAAAGGAATACTGAATGTTATTTACCAGATGGGCCTATTTTCAGAAAATATTTTAGACAATTCTAAAATTAATTTTAATAAATAGCAAATCGGGCCCTGCTCACCACGACTAGAGAAAAGCCTGCACAGCAACGAAAACCCAGCACAGCCAAATAAGCCGTGGTGTTGACCATCTGGTGATGTCCATGTGTAGAGTCTTCTCTTGTGTTGTTGGAAGGTCTCTACATTTCATCTGTGAGGAGAGCATTGTTATTTACGTTTTATGAGTGAAAATATGAAGGAGCAGAGATGAGGCCAGGCAGCCCACTGGGGACTCGTGTGTGTGGGAGGCTGGACTAGGTAACTCACAAGGTGCCCTCACGTCCAATCTGTTCCAGGCTTAGGGAGGCCGTAACCCTCCCCCTGCAAGGACATGTACCCCCTCACCTGAAGAATGGAGAGAGGCAGCTGCCTGGCACCGCATTCCTCAAGGGCCCAGCACACAGTGAGGAGCTCTGGGGAGCCAAGGGGTACCAGAAGGAGACCAGGCTTGGAGAGAGGCTCTTGCCACCTGGCAGCCTCGAATGGTGTGCCGCTGGCTTCAGGGCAGGAGGCCTCCATGTCCTCATGGCGGCAGCAGTGAGCCGAGCAGGGGGGCGCACTTAGGAGGCGTGGACTCGCTGTCCTGCCTCACCAAATCAGGCCACTGGGTCCTTGCCCAGGTTCCCCTGACACGTGGGCAGTCTCTGGCTCAGGAACAAGCCTGCACCACTGAGCCTTGCGTGAAGCAGGAAGGCAGGCCTGCGGCCCTGAACAGGCCACGTCTCCATGCCTCGGCTTCCCCAGCAGTTAAGGGGGCAGAGCGTTTCCCTTTTGCCGGGGGAGGGCCAGTGGAGGTAGGGTCATCATCGCTGTGCACCCCGAGGTGTGGCCCACACAGCTCTGTGCCCGTGCCCACGAGTGACGGCTCCCAGTTGGAGCTGTGGGTTGGCCAGAAGTAAAGCTGAACAAGAGAGACAGCGTCCTAGTCATTGCAGGCAGCTGGTAGCAGCACTGAGTTGTCACCACATGCATGCCAAATCCCTCTTCCTGAGCCCAAGAGGAAATGCAGGGCCTAGGGTCCAGGAGGGCTGTGTTACTGAACGTGTTCCTGCTCCTTGCGTGTTACTCATTCCACCCTCAGTACCTGGCAGAGTTAGAGTGCTGCTTGGCAGAGGAGGGCCTGTGCTGACCGGGGTACTTCTGACTCTTGGCTCTGGGAAAGTCTCAAGCCCTTTTCCATCCTTGTCTGCACCTGTCAAAGGGGATCAGACGCACCGCCCAGAGTTGCTGCGGGGTCCCTGGCCAGAGCCCCAGGCACACTCATGTGCGCGTGGACTGGAGTTCTCTCCCCTCATCCCCCTGCGGCCCCATCTGACCTTGTGGGCTGAGCTCACACCGCCCACGATGGCAAGGCCATGCCCGGGGCCAGGAGTCTTTGCCAGGCCTCCCATCCCAGACCCAGAGGCCCAAAGCTCAGGCTGCACGTCCACACTCTGGCGCCCCCTGCTCCGCAGTCCCTGGCTGACGGCCTCTGAGGCATTTGCCCTCTGAGAAGTGCCCCAAACCCTCAGTGCCCTCCTGCCATGATACTGAGCACAGGGCAAGCGTGGGACTGATGAGGAGTAAGGAGGGCTGGTGTCTCCAGAACAGGACAGCCACGCACAGGAAGGGAGAGCGGCGCATAACATTACAGACCTGCATGAGTGACACTGCACGCGCCCCCGCATGCCTCGCCTCTCACTCTGAGTCTGCACACTGGGACCCCAGTGTACGCAGATGGCCAGACGGAGCTCTGTGCTTCGGTGCTTCGGTTCTTCGGGTGGGCATCTGGGGCCTGGGCCCAGGCGCATGCATAGGAGTTTGTCTATGCGGTTTCGCCACTTGCCTGCTTGGACACTAACCTGATCTCCCTTGCTGGCCCATGAATGTGCTGACGGCAAGGGCGCCGGGTGAGGCTGTGGGGCTCCGTGCCCATCTCCTCTCGGCCCTTTCCCCACAGAGAGGAGACTATTACCACTGTGGTGAAGAGCCCCCGTGGCCGACGCCAGTCCCCCAGCAAGTCTCCCTCCCGCTACGGTCACCCCGCCAGCCTGCCCAGGCCAGGCCTGCTGGCCCCTGAGCTGCTGCCCTCGCCAGAGGCCAGCAGACCCTCCAGGCCTGAGGCAGAGCCAGGCTGGCGGCCCGCTGTGCCCACTCTGTTCGTGACGGAGCCTGAGACCCACACGGCAGGCCTGCCAGGGGGCACCAGGCCCCCACACAAATGGGTGGAGGTTGAGGAGACCATTGAGGTCCGGGTGAAGAAGACCGGCTCAAAGGATACATCTCTGGCCAGAGAGATGCCTGGCAGCTCTGAGGAGCTCCGCTTCACGCTGCCTGGAAGGGTGTCTGGAAGAGACCCCAATACAAACAACTCCAACAACAAGCTGCTGACCCAGGAGCCCCCGGCCACGGTCACTGCTGGAGAGCCCCTAATCGTCTGCGTGGAAACGGGGCCAGAGAGCCCTGAGCCGTCCCCTCCCTGGGGTGCTGAAGAGGGAGCCCCGCTGGAGGAGGGGGAGAGAGATGCCTACGAGGTGGAGGAGCTACTGGGTGCTGATGGTCTGCAGGGCCGCGACCCCAAGATCCTCACGCACCACGGCCGTGCCCTCACCCTGGCCGACCTGGAGGATTACGTCCCCCGGGAAGGGGAGACCTTTGGCTGCAGTGACCCCAGGCCGAGTGCCGCTGATGACCCGCCCTGCGAAATCTCGGTGCTGCAGAGAGAGATCAGCGAGCCCACCGTGGGCCAGCCTGTCCTGCTGAACGTGGGGCGCCCCCCAGACTCCCGGGCCCCCCCTGGCTGCTTCGGCCGTGTGCCCAGGCCCCGGGAGGCGTTTCCATCAGGGCCGCAGGGCCGGGGCCCCACGGGTGTCTCCTTCTGCTTTCGGGAGGCCCGGGCCGGAGGCGCCGCAACCCAGAAGCCTTCCTTCTGCAGTCAGGTTCAGCGCTCTGCGGACAGCGGCCAGAGCAGCTTCAAAACCGAGGTTTCAACCCAGACAGTCAGCTTTGGGACCGTGGGGGAGGCTGTGACCCTACACATTCGCCCAGACAGGGACATGGACCCCAGCCCCTCCCAGGGCTGAGGCCAAGACCCTCAGGGACGGCGTGGCTGGGGCTGAGATGAGAGACCCTTGGACCTGGGACCCCCTGACGAAGCTGCCGTGCTTGCATGGGGCAGCGGGAAGAGGACAGCGGTGTTGGGACCCCGCCTGGCACCAGCATCAACTCACCACACAGCCGCCTTGGGATTTCAATCAGGGGAGAGTCCCAAAGCTGGCACGCCTCGGACACGGGTGCTCTGACCTCCCCTGGCTGTCCACCAACTCAGGACTCCAGCCTGCCCTCCCCTTCCAAACCAGGCGATTCCTACCTCACAGGACTTGGTCGTCAGCTGAGGACGGTGCACACATCCGTGATCTCAGAGGCTTCTCAAGCTGCTCTGAGAGCATGGGCCGGACTGACTCGCAGGCTGCCGCTTCGGGCTCGGGGCTGCAGACACAGGGGAGGCACTCGGGCATCCTTCCGGCTCTGCTCACCAGGCAGGGGCCACGTGGGCCCTGTGTGTGCCAGCTTAGGCCCCCATCCCAGTGTCCAGGCCTGGCCCAGGCGTGGCTCTCACCCAGGCTGGGGGTCCCGCCGGAGCACATCATAGCCCTGAACACCTTTCTTGGCCTCCAGGAGGCCTGCGTGGGGCCCAGCTCTACAGGCCCTCGTAGGCCTTCTCAGCAGGGTGGGCCAGGGTCTGTGCATGGGAGCAGTCCCACCCGTCAGCCCTGATGATGCTAATAAACCGGCTCCTTGCACCGTCTCCGCTTTTCTCATTTTTGCTTCTCCGCCTGGTGGTTCCGGCGTCTCAGGAGGGAGGGACCCTCCTGGCCCTGGAGACCAACCAGTGGGCAGCCCAGGCCCTTCCCGTTGGCAGCCTGGGTGGACACCCAGCGTCAGCCTGTGGGTGCTGGCCAGTCCTACAGATCTGGGTGGAGGCTGATCCTTTGCCTTCCCAGCTTGCTCACACATGGGCTCAGGCGCTGTCACAGGCACGCACACTGTGGCTGCGGTGGCCGTAGTAGTTCCCCCCGTCTGCTGGGGGTCAAGCAGGTCATCCTGCGTCCTGTGAGCCTGGGTCCTTCGTCAGGACAGCCATGGGGGCATGATGGGTCGGGGTCCTCCTTGGAGTGGGGAAGCACAGGATGGTCTCCCCAGCGCCACAGACCGCAGACAGACAGAAGCCTGCCCAGTGGCCTCTTCAGCCTGGTGGGCCGGGGGGGTGGGTGCGGCCAAGAATACAGCAGATCACCAGGAGCGAGGCTCTGGAGCACGGGAGAGAGCTCCACAGAGGGGCCCTTTCTGGAATGGAGCCGTGGGCGTCCCGGAACAGCCACGGGGGGACTGGCAGTCCAGTGGAGGAGGAACTGAATTGGAGGCTGAGGGCAGGAAGCCAAGAGCCTGGAGGGTCTGAAGGTTCCTTGGGGAGTTGTGTCGGGGGCTGGGCAGGGACCAGGTGAGAGTGTGGTGGTCTGTGTCGGGCTGGGTGGGGAATGGGGGGCTGCCCTGGGAGGCAGGAAGACAGCCCTCCCTGTGAGGGTTTCTGGGCTCCTGATCTGGCATCGGGCTGTGCTTAGCTTTCCTAGAACGTGGGGCTGGACCCACCTGAGCCTGGGTGACCCAGTGCCCTCAGATCCAGAGTGGGCTACAGAGCAAGGCGAGCCCCAGGATGACGGGATGGGACTGAGACCGAGGGGCCGCCCAAAGTGGACGGTGGGGGTCCAGGCTCTGCTGTCCCTGTGGGAACTGGCGCTCTCATGAGGGCCTCTGGCAGACACCCTGCGGGTGGACCAGTCTAGCACTTGCTGCCTGGAGTGCCATCTCTGGCACAGACCCCTTCTTCTCTCAGGGGCCTCCACCTTTGGCGCTTCCTGAACCCAGCGGGTGGCTGGAGCGGGAGGGTGGGGAAAGTGGCCTCAACTAGGCAGTGTCCCCCTCCCGGGCCCCGGCCCCCCTCACTCCTGTGCGTCAACCTGCCTCTCCTACAGATGCTGCCATCCCAGCCCCAGCTGCCCCAGGGCAGGAAAGCACGTCCATCCAGAGGACACAGACATGCCCTGAGGCTCCAGGACCTTCCACAGGGGATCACAGCAGCCCCAGCCCCAGCCCTGGGGGGCCGCATCCGGAGCCCCCAGCTGTGGAGGCTGGGGCTGCATCCGGTGAGGCCTGGCAGCAGGCTGAAGGCAAAGTATCCCTGCTTCCGGGACCCCTGCCCCCACCCATAACCACCCCTCCTTGCTGACCCCACCTTGGTTACTTTGGGTGCCCATCCCATGGGGTTGAACTGGCAGAGCCTGAGACCCCCACCATTCAATTGGCTCTACATGTCGGGGGTCCTGGACAAGGCTGCCGCTCACTCAGCCTGTGGAGCTAGATGCCGGGATGGGCTCCGGGAGGTCCTTCCCAGTCTTGGCACGTGGCCTCCTGTGGTCAGCCCTCAGCTGCCAGCCTGGGTCCCCTGTGCTCCTGGGGAGGTGGGGAGGAAGGGAGAGAGGAGAGGAAGGGTGTGGGAGTGGGGAGGGGAGGGAGGGGAAGGGCAGAGACTAGGGAAGAGCAGGGAGAGGGATGGGGGGCGAGGAGGAGGAGGGGGACCAGGAGGAGGGGGAGGAGAGGAGGAAGTGGAGGGAAGGGAGGNATGGGGCCCAGCTCTACAGGCCCTCGTAGGCCTTCTCAGCAGGGTGGGCCAGGGTCTGTGCATGGGAGCAGTCCCACCCGTCAGCCCTGATGATGCTAATAAACCGGCTCCTTGCACCGTCTCCGCTTTTCTCATTTTTGCTTCTCCGCCTGGTGGTTCCGGCGTCTCAGGAGGGAGGGACCCTCCTGGCCCTGGAGACCAACCAGTGGGCAGCCCAGGCCCTTCCCGTTGGCAGCCTGGGTGGACACCCAGCGTCAGCCTGTGGGTGCTGGCCAGTCCTACAGATCTGGGTGGAGGCTGATCCTTTGCCTTCCCAGCTTGCTCACACATGGGCTCAGGCGCTGTCACAGGCACGCACACTGTGGCTGCGGTGGCCGTAGTAGTTCCCCCCGTCTGCTGGGGGTCAAGCAGGTCATCCTGCGTCCTGTGAGCCTGGGTCCTTCGTCAGGACAGCCATGGGGGCATGATGGGTCGGGGTCCTCCTTGGAGTGGGGAAGCACAGGATGGTCTCCCCAGCGCCACAGACCGCAGACAGACAGAAGCCTGCCCAGTGGCCTCTTCAGCCTGGTGGGCCGGGGGGGTGGGTGCGGCCAAGAATACAGCAGATCACCAGGAGGGAGGCTCTGGAGCACGGGAGAGAGCTCCACAGAGGGGCCCTTTCTGGAATGGAGCCGTGGGCGTCCCGGAACAGCCACGGGGGGACTGGCAGTCCAGTGGAGGAGGAACTGAATTGGGGGCTGAGGGCAGGAAGCCAAGAGCCTGGAGGGTCTGAAGGTTCCTTGGGGAGTTGTGTCTGGGGCTGGGCAGGGACCAGGTGAGAGTGTGGTGGTCTGTGTCGGGCTGGGTGGGGAATGGGGGGCTGCCCTGGGAGGCAGGAAGACAGCCCTCCCTGTGAGGGTTTCTGGGCTCCTGATCTGGCATCGGGCTGTGCTTAGCTTTCCTAGAACGTGGGGCTGGACCCACCTGAGCCTGGGTGACCCAGTGCCCTCAGATCCAGAGTGGGCTACAGAGCAAGGCGAGCCCCAGGATGACGGGATGGGACTGAGACCGAGGGGCCGCCCAAAGTGGACGGTGGGGGTCCAGGCTCTGCTGTCCCTGTGGGAACTGGCGCTCTCATGAGGGCCTCTGGCAGACACCCTGCGGGTGGACCAGTCTAGCACTTGCTGCCTGGAGTGCCATCTCTGGCACAGACCCCTTCTTCTCTCAGGGGCCTCCACCTTTGGCGCTTCCTGAACCCAGCGGGTGGCTGGAGCGGGAGGGTGGGGAAAGTGGCCTCAACTAGGCAGTGTCCCCCTCCCGGGCCCCGGCCCCCCTCACTCCTGTGCGTCAACCTGCCTCTCCTACAGATGCTGCTGTCCCAGCCCCAGCTGCCCCAGGGCAGGAAAGCACGTCCATCCAGAGGACACAGACATGCCCTGAGGCTCCAGGACCTTCCACAGGGGATCACAGCAGCCCCAGCCCCAGCCCTGGGGGGCCGCATCCGGAGCCCCCAGCTGTGGAGGCTGGGGCTGCATCCGGTGAGGCCTGGCAGCAGGCTGAAGGCAAAGTATCCCTGCTTCCGGGACCCCTGCCCCCACCCATAACCACCCCTCCTTGCTGACCCCACCTTGGTTACTTTGGGTGCCCATCCCATGGGGTTGAACTGGCAGAGCCTGAGACCCCCACCATTCAATTGGCTCTACATGTCGGGGGTCCTGGACAAGGCTGCCGCTCACTCAGCCTGTGGAGCTAGATGCCGGGATGGGCTCCGGGAGGTCCTTCCCAGTCTTGGCACGTGGCCTCCTGTGGTCAGCCCTCAGCTGCCAGCCTGGGTCCCCTGTGCTCCTGGGGAGGTGGGGAGGAAGGGAGAGAGGAGAGGAAGGGTGTGGGAGTGGGGAGGGGAGGGAGGGGAAGGGCAGAGACTAGGGAAGAGCAGGGAGAGGGATGGGGGGCGAGGAGGAGGAGGGGGACCAGGAGGAGGGGGAGGAGAGGAGGAAGTGGAGGGAAGGGAGGACAGGAAGCGGCAGAAGTGAGCAGCGCCCGGTGGACCAGACCCCAGGGGTGTACTGCGGGGCGCTAGCCCCAGCCCGGGGGCAAGGTGCCCGCGTGCAGTTGGAGCGCTGAGTGTGCTCAAGGACTCTGTGCTCCTGTCTGCTGGGCGCCAGAGGCTGATGCAGCGGCCTGTCCTGGGGAGTTGTCCCCTGCCCTGTCCCAGGCTCCGTCTCACCGGGCCCCTTGCCTCCCACCAGGCGAGCCTCCGAAGGCGCCTCAGCCTCACTCCCACAAGGGCCTTGAGCAGACGGCTCAGGCGCCTCAGCCTGACTCCCACAAGGGCCTCGAGCAGACGGCTCAGGCACACGCTGTGGCCCCAGAACGCACGGTGCCCATCCGGTAACCTCCCAAGCTGGCTGGGGGGCGAGGGGATGTCCTGGGAGCAGGCTGGAGCCTGAGAGAAGGAGAGCAAGGGGTGGGATCAAAGCAGCCTGCACTCTCCTTACCAGCGTCACCCTTAAGCCCCAGGGCAGGGGGAGGCCACCCCTGGGGCAAGGAAGTGGGGGGAGCGCCCTTCTTCACCTTCAGCTGAGGCCACGGGCTGTATGTCCCCTCCCAAAGAGTCTGCTGCAGCCCCCTGAGTAGGCAGGAGGCAAGAACCCCATCTCGGCCTCCCACGCCCCAAGAGTGGAAGGGCGAGGCAGACAGCTAATTCCACCCCATGCCCCAGGATGGAGGGCACTGCCTGGCCAGGAGCAGGTGAGCTCTGGGACGTCCACAGCCACGTGTTCACGGAGACCACGCACAGGACGTACGTGTACCAGACCAGCGACACGCCTGCTGCAAGTAGGTGGGGGCCTGGCAGGTCGCACGTGTGCCTTCCATGCCCCAGGCTAAGGAGTGATTTCCTGGCAGGGCCGGCACAGCCACCTGGCATGCCCCAGCCTTACTGTGGCCAGGGCCTTGCTGCCTCTCTCCTTGCGTGCCCTCAGAAGGCAGCGGTGACCGGGACGTCAGGGCTTTTCCCCACGCAAAGTTGGCATATTCTTGTGGCCTGCCCACAGAGAGCTGAGGCTGTAGCAGCAAAGACGGGGTACATTTCTGGACCATCAAGGGTGGGGTCCCTTCCCTTGGAGGCAGCTGGGCTCGGCCTTCCTGGCCAGCTTGGGCAGCAAGACACACCTGGGGTTGCTGCCAGTCCACCGAGGTCTGGGTGTCCGTGAATGGAGGCCAAGCACCAGATTTCAGCACAGAATAGGCTGTGGTGGACACAGCCTGGCTCCTGCCCACCAGCTCCTTCCCCCACCCCAGGCCCCCCGTCCATGCAGGTCACCATCGAGGACGTGCAGGCCCAGAGCGGCGGTACGGCGCAGTTCCAGGCTGTCATCGAGGGCAACCCACAGCCCACAGTGATCTGGTACAAGGTAGGGACAGGCCTGGGTAAGGGCCTGCCTGAGGGAGAGGCGGTGTGCGGCACCCCCGCTGGCCTGGGCACGGCGCTCACCGGAGGTCAGGCTGGGCCATGGCGCTGGGGTCCCCCAGGGTGTACTGATGGCCGCCCCGTGCTCCCGTGTCTCCAGGATGGCACCCAGCTGGGAGCTGACCCCCGGCTCAGCCAGCAGCAGGAAGGGACCACCTACTCCCTGGTGCTTAGGGACGTGGCCCAGCACGACGCGGGCGTCTACACCTGCCTGGCCCACAACCCTGGCGGCCAGGTGCTGTGCAAGGCAGAGCTGCTGATCCACGGGGGTGAGTGGGGGACCACTTCCCAGGCCCTGTCTTGGCTCCATGCTGGTGTGGGGCTCCCCTGAGCTCTCACAGGTTCAGGCACAGAAGCTGCTCCAGCAGACACTGTGAAGTTGGGTGACAGAGGCGCTGGGTGACCNTTCTGAAGGAGATCAGCCCTGGGATTTCTTTGAAAGGAATGATGCTAAAGCTGAAACTCCAGTACTTTGGCCACCTGATGTGAAGAGTTGACTCATTGGAAAAGACTGTGATGCTGGGAGGGATTGGGGGCAGGAGGAGAAAGGGACGACCGAGTATGAGATGGCTGGATGGCATCACTGACTCGATGGATGTGAATCTGAGTGAAGTCCAGGAATTGGTGATGGACAGGGAGGCCTGGTGTACTGCGATTCATGCAGTCGCAAAGAGTCGGGCAATACTGAGCAACTTAACTGACTGAAGGAAGCATATTTATTTCAGCTATGGTCTCAGCCAGACTTAAAATCAAATTGTGAGTTTACAGCTTACTAGCCTAAGGAGCTCAGACACACTTCAATTTTCTCATTGATAAGGGAATGAAAATGCATCTTTCACAGACTTAATGCAAAGAATGGACATAATGTTGTATGTGACTAGATAACAAACTCATAACACTGAAATATGCTTCAGATGTAGAACCAACAGAACTCAACCAACAGAGTGGAAAGGGCATAAGGATCAAATGGGGAAGAGCCACTGAGGTTCATTCAAAAACCTGTGGTCTGCTCTCTGTTGATTACCTTGAGAATTATTTTCAGATTCAATGAAAACTATATTTTTAGCCATCTTGACCATTTCTATAAGAGGACTCCTGTTTGGTAAATGGTGAATTTGGAGATGGATTTTTATGCATATGTGAATCTATTGCTCAGGAGATGAGAAAGTGAGTGGTAGGAGGAGAAAACTATGAGTCATCAGCTTCCAGATGGTACTGGAAACCACAGGAGTTTTAAAAATCTTTCTGGGTGAGAGATGGGATGCTGTGAGAGGTAGACTGAAACAAGGAATCAATGGAGGGGACTAAGGTAGACTGAAACAAAGAATCAGTGGAGGGAACTAAGTAATTTTGTATTTGAAAATTCTAGGACCTTGTTAGCATTCAGCCCTTTGGCAATCTTCATCATAAGAAGCAGTTACTAATATGTGGAATATTACATTGAGTTTTCAGGAAGGGCAGGGTGAGAATGTTGGAGGCTGGCCAAGCCATCCAGTCATATTCAGCCAAAGTAAATCACTAGGAAGGAATGAATATGACACCCAGAAAGGTAACAGATATCATTACACAGAAGTCTTCATCTTCAAAGGATGTGATCTATGCTTATAAATCAGCTATATAAGAAATGCACTGAGAAATTTATTTTTTGGTTATTTACTTTGGGCAATGAAAGACACATTTTACACTTTTGAATAACTCGTGTCTAAGAAGTTATCAACAAAATAGACTCTCTAATTGGAACACATTGATTATACCATGCTTGGCAGTAGGAGAGGACAAGTAAAACCCAAGTGAGAGTTCATTAGAGACATTTTAAGGGGCCTTGAGACTTACTTGGTCCATATGACTCATGACATAGAGTTTGATAAAAGCTATTTTAGGACTAGTCTTTTACTCTATTAATGATTGATTATGAACACGGGTTGTGACATGAATTCAGCCTGATTCTGAAAATTCAGAGATTAGTCAGATTCTTTAGAAACCAGATATATTTAAAAAGAAAGAAAGAAAGGGGGTATGTAAGAGAAATACAGGTGATTCCAACAGGATAACAAGTTTGTCTTTATAAAGAAAGTTGCAAAAACTGTCTGAATAAGAGGCAGCTGAATAAGACTATGAGATTATTATTCTCTGATGCTCCCTCATTTAGAAAATGGTGTATATGATGTATGTTTTCAATGAACTAACCAAGATCAACACATACTCTGGCAACAATACTACCACTGAGGAAACTGAAATCTAAAAGGCATTTTGCCATAAAAATGTTTGCTGAAAAAAAGAAATCCAATTGACTTCCAAAAATGCTATTCAGAAAAAGTTTACATTCTTATTATTTTTTTTTTAATGAAAGATAGTTTTCTCCAGGAAAGAGATATTTTACTATCTCTTTTATGGATAAAATAATCTTTTTTTTCCTAGGTAAAATTTTTCAAGAATCCTCCCAAATCCTTCGCTTCTACAAGAACAAAGATAGCCAATGATTATTTAATCAATGACTGCAAGTTTATTTTACTTTTATTATGATCAGAAATTAATGACTTTCTGAAAGAACTGTAACTAGAGTATTTAATTGAGTATTTAGTATGAATATTTAGATACTCCTGGACCTTTGCTCTACATTGAATATGCAATATCTATTTGGTAGGCTGTCATAAAGTTCAGTTGGGATTTAATTACTATTCCCATTTTAGAAAGGAGACTATGGGAGCTCAAATGAATAGATGAATCTCCTATATTTTCTAGCTGTAAAAGAGATGTATAATCATAAGATATTTGATTTAGGTCATACCTGAATGGTCTAGTAGTTTTCCCTACTTTCTTCATTTTAAGTTGGAATTTGGCCACAATCAGCTCCTGGTCTTGTTTTTGCTGACTGTATAAAGTTTCTCCATCATTAGCTGCAAAGAATATAATAAATCTGATTTCAGTGGTGATATCCACTGAAAGTCAGTGACCATCTGGTGATATCCAAGTGTAGAGTCATTTCTTGTGTTTTTGAAAGTGGGTGTTTGCTATGACCAGTGCATTCTCTTGGCAAAATTGTTAGCCTTTTCCTGCTTCATTTTGCACTTTAAGGCCAATCTTGCCTATTACTCCAGGTATCTCTTGGCATTCTATATTTGCATTCCAGTCCCATATGATTCTCCAAATTAGGCTTCAACAGTACACAAACTGAGAGCTTTCAGAGGTTCAAGCTTCATTTAGGAAAGGCAGAGGAACCAGAGATCAAATTGCCAATATCCACTGGATTATAGAAAAAGCAAGAAAGTTCCAGAAAAACTTCTGCTTCATTGACTATGTTAAAGCATTTCACTGTGTGGATCACAACAAACTATGGAAAATTCTTCAAGAGATGGGAATACCAGACCACCTGACCTGCCTCTTGAGAAATCTGTATGGAGGTCAAGAGGCAACAGTTAGAACTGGACATGGAACAATGGACTGGTTCCAAATAGGGAAAGGAGTACATCAAGGCTGCATAGTGTCACCCTGCTTTTTTTTTATTTTTTTTTTATTTTATTTTTTATCTTTTATTTTTTTAATTTTTTTTTATTTTTTTGTATTTATTTATTTTTTTACACGAACTCCCAAACATGAACCCCCCTCCCACCTCCCCCCCCCCACATCTTCCCTCCAGATCGTGGCTGGTGTCACCCTGCTTATTTAACTTATATGTAGAGTACATAATGTGAAATGCTGGGCTGGATGAAGCACAAGCTGGAATCAAGATTGCTGGGAGAAATATCAATAAACTCAGCTATGTAGATGACACCACCCTTATGGCAGAAAGCAAAGAGGAACTAAAGAGCCTCTTGATGAAAGTGAAAGAGGAGAGTGAAAAAGTTGGCTTAAAACTCAATATTAAAAAAAAAAAAAAAGATCATGGCATCCATTCCACTACTTCATGGCATATAGATGGGGAAACAATGGAAACAGTGACAGGTGTTATTTTCTTGGGCTCCAAAATCACTGCACATGGTGACTGCAGCCATGAAATTAAAAGACGTTTGCTCCTTGGAAGAAAAACTATGACCAACCTAGAAAGCATATTAAAAAGCAGAGACATTACTTTGCCAAGAAGGTCTGTCTAGTCAAAGCAATGGTTTTTCTAGTAGTCATGTATGGATATGATAGAAAGAAAGAAAGTGAAGTCTTTCAGTCGTGTCCGACTCTTTGCGACCCCATGGACAGTAGCCTGCACCACGCTCCTCCGTCCATGGGATTTTTCAGGCAAGAGTACTGGAGTGGGCTGCCATTGCCTTCTCCAGGGAATCTTCCTGACCAGGGATCGAACTCAGGCTTCCCACATTGTAGACAGATGCTTTACGGTCTGAGCCACCAGGGAAGTATGGATATGATAGTTGGACCATAAAGAAAGATGAGCACTGATGGATTGATGCTTTTGAACTTTGGTGTTGAATAAGACTCTTGAGAGTCCCCTGGACTGCAAGGAGATCAAACCAGTCAATCTTAAAGAAATCAGTCTTGAATATCCATTGGAAGGTCTGATGCTGAAGCTGAAGCTCCAATACTTTGGCCACCTGCTGCGAAGAACTGACTTAGAAAATACCCTGATGCTGGGAAAGAATATAATTTAGCATGTAACATTATTGGTTACATATACATATTCTAAAAGGCCCATGTTCCCTGGAATACATTTTTTTCAATGAACTACTTTCTGAATATTTCCCTTTTATAATGCCAGATATTATTTCCTAGCCTCCAATTTATACAGAATGAATTAAATAATCATCCAAAGGGCTTTGGGAAATTTAACCTGTTAGAACCACCATTTCCTCATCTATAAAATGGAGGCAAGAGCAAAACTCATCCTTTAAATCTGTACCTGGGATTAAGTGAGTTGACCAACATAAATCCAGTGTTGGAGACATTATAGATGGCAAATAATGTTGGATTTGTTATTTTTTCAAGTGAAAAAATGAAAGAATAAACAGTTCAGGAGCTTAATTAGTGGCAACCAGTTTGTTGGTAACGTATCACCAGATTGTTTGGTGAATGTTTCATATATGTTATTATATTTCATTCTCCCATTGCCCAATTGAGGTTGAAATGTTGTGCGCTTGATGAAAAGGTGCTGAGGTCCAGTGAGGTTAACCCACATCCCATGACTGGTCTGTGCCAGAGCTGGGGTATGAACTTCAGCTCCGGAAGCATATCAGTTATGATGCTTTCTGATTTAAGTAGTAGAAAACCAAAAGCAGTAGGCTTAGACCATATGAAAATATATTGGTACCTGTCACTGGAATTCTAGAGTTATCACAGCTTTACTATATACCTGTCCAGGTTACTCTGGCTCCATTTATCCACTCATGTCTCTCTTGGTGATCTCTCTGGTATCAGTGCCATCATTGGTCAGGAAGTATTGATTATAGGGGTTCAAGGCTTTCTATTTGGATGTGGCATGTAAAGGGAGAGAACGTGCCTCTCCTGGCCTTTCAAGCAATAGTCATTCAAATTATACCTATTGGTTCCTTGCTTCCCCCTGCACCATGGTTATAATCCAGAAAAAACAAAATTTGTTGATGAGCTTAAGGTTAGGACCATAAAAAGTTCAGCTTCATAGACACAAATGCACACAGACAGGCAAACACATAATAAAATCTCACTTACAAAACTAAGAGATGAGTTCCATTCTTACTTCCTTTTTATAGATGAGCAGATCACCTATATAGATGGTTCAGATGTTAAATTCCCAAAAGATGCTTTCTGATTTAAGTAGTAGAAAACCAAAAGCAGTAGGCTTAGACCATATGAAAATATATTGGTACCTGTCACTGGAATTCTAGAGTTATCACAGCTTTACTATATACCTGTCCAGGTTACTCTGGCTCCATTTATCCACTCATGTCTCTCTTGGTGATCTCTCTGGTATCAGTGCCATCATTGGTCAGGAAGTATTGATTATAGGGGTTCAAGGCTTTCTATTTGGATGTGGCATGTAAAGGGAGAGAACGTGCCTCTCCTGGCCTTTCAAGCAATAGTCATTCAAATTATACCTATTGGTTCCTTGCCTCCCCCTGCACCATGGTTATAATCCAGGAAAACAAAATTTGTTGATGAGCTTAAGGTTAGGACCATAAGAAGTTCAGCTTCATAGACACAAATGCACACAGACAGGCAAACACAAATTAAAATCTCACTTACAAAACTAAGAGATGAGTTCCATTCTTACTTCCTTTTTATAGATGAGCAGATCACCTATATAGATGGTTCAGATGTTAAATTCCCAAAGTCCTTAGGATGATTATTTAATAGTTTTGTGTAAACTGTTTACTGTGAAAATAGTACGTGGCATAAATAATGGGAATTGTTTTTCCCTTTTGCAAGGAGAGTTACTTTTCATTCTATTTTTTTTTTTTTTGGTTTTTTTTTTTTTTATTCCAAACCAGCTTTATTTAAATGATTAGAATTTTTACAACTTTTTGAGATAGTAGTAT
>SJYX01001371.1:217261-265804 GCA_006410675.1 Oreotragus oreotragus
CCCTTGGACTGCAAGGAGATCCAACCAGTCCATTCTGAAGGAGATCAGCCCTGGGATTTCTTTGGAAGGAATGATGCTAAAGCTGAAACTCCAATACTTTGGCCACGTCATGGGAAGAGTTGACTCATTGGAAAAGACTCTGATACTGGGAGGGATTGGGGGCAGGAGGAGAAGGGGACAACAGAGGATGAGATGGCTGGATGGTATCACTGACTTGATGGACTTGAGTCTGAGTGAATTCCGGGAGTTGGTTATGGACAGGGAGGCCTGGCACGCTGAGATTCATGGGGTCGCAAAGAGTCGGACACGACTGAGTGACTGAACTGAACTGACTGAAACAGAATATATGTCCCAAGAAAGGAACCTTTTGGAACTTCATTAGCTCAATTCAGTCACTTAGTCATGTCTGACTTTTGCAACCACATGGATCGCAGTACACCAGGCCTTCCTGTTCATCACCAAGTCCTGGAGCCTGCTCAAACTCATGTTCGTTGAGTCAATGATACCATCCTACCATCTCTTCCTCTGTTGACCGCTTCTCATCCTGCTTTCAATCTTTCCCAGCAACAGGGTCTTTTCTAATAAGTCAGTTCTCTGCCTCAGGTGGCCAAAGTATTGGAGCTTCAGCATCAGTCCTTCCAATGGATATTCAGGACTATTTCCTTTAGGATTGATTAGTTTCATCTTGCAGCCCAGGGGATGTTCAAGCATCTTCTCCAACACCACAGTTCAAAACCATCAGTTGTTCAGTGCTTAGCTTTCTTTATGGTCTAACTCTCACATCCATACATGACTACTGGAAAAACCATAGCTTTGACTAGACAGATCTTTGTCAGCAAAGTAATGTCTGCTTTTTAATATGCTGTCTAGAATGGTCATACCTTTTCTTCCAAGGAGCAAATGTCTTTTAATTTCATGACTGCAGTAACCATCTGCAGTGATTTTGGGACCCAAGAAAATAAAGCCTTTCACTGTTTCCATTGTTTCCCCATCTACTTGCCATGAAGTGGTGGGACCTGGTGCCATGACCTTAGTTTTTTGAATGTTGAGTTTTAAGCCAACTTTTTCACTCTCCTCTTTCACTTTCATCAAGAGGCTCTTTAGTTCCACTTTACTTTCTGCCATAAGGGTTGTGTCATCTACATTTCTGAGGTTATTGATATTTTTCCCAGAAATTTTGATTCTAGCTTGTGGTTCATCCAGCCCAGAATTTCACATGATGTACTCTGCATATAAGTTAAATAAGCAGGGTGACAATATACAGCCTTGACCTACTCCTTTCCCTATTTGTAATCAGTTTGTTGTTCCATGTCCTTTTCTAACTATTGCTTCTTGACCTGCATACAGATTTCTCAGGAGGCAGGTCAGGTGGTCTTGTATTCCCTTCTCTTTAAGAATTTTCCACAGTTGTTGTGATCCACACAGTCAAAGGCTTTAGTGTATAGTCAATGAAGCAGAAGTAGATGTTTTTATGGAATCTCTCTTGCTTTTTCTATGGTCCACTATATGTTGGCAATTTGATTGCTTGTTCCTCTGCATTTTTTTTTAATTTTTTTGTATTTATTTATTTTTAAATCCAGCTTGAAAGTCTGGAAGTTCTTGATTCGCATACAGTTCAATCCTAGCTTGGAGAACTTTGAGCATTGCTTTGCTATTATAAGTACTAGAATTTCTTGGTAAAGACTGTATAGAGAACAGAGTAGAGAGAACACTGGAGACAGATAATCCTTAGTTTTAGCCCTGACCCTACTCCCTATGTGTGTAATGTATGTCTGGAATACATCTCTGTGAAACTGGTATAGCATAGCCTTCAGTACCCCCATCCTTTCTTTGACCATTGACTTCTTACTGTGACTATCTGCTGTTCTCTGCTTGAGGACTTTCTCTGGTGGCATCCTGAGTTCCTAAGGATTTAACACCCTGGCAGCACATTTCAATCAAGTGAGACAAGTGAGAATTGGTTTATAGCCGCTAAGCTTTTTGCCCATAGGTTTTGCATAACATATCAGAAATCTCAGCAGAACTTGATTAGGTCCTTCAGGATAAGACCCACTAGCCTGAAATAGAAATATGTTCATTAACATTTACAAACCCTGTCTTGGTTTCCTTCTTTTCCGTTTCTCACCTTTCTTCCCCCATAATGCCCAGTCTTTCTGGAGTCAACTCCTGCACAAGTTAGTTAAGCATGAATCCTCTTACCAGTCTTTGTTTCAAGTCAAATACAACCTAAGATGCTTGGATTTTTCTTAAAACATCACTGTCAATAGATTTTCGGGTTTCAGTGCCAATGTGTAAAAAGTTTGAAACATTTCACTCCCAACCTTATAACAAGAAAAAGTTGGAAAACTTCTCAGCTGTTTTTCTTGAGCCCTTGAGGGGACAGAGGTTACAAAACAAAGGGACACCCTGAAGTTTGAACATTCAGGCACATTGAGTGAATCTGCTTTTTTTGTATAGAAATTTCTGGAGTCAAAATAGTTAAGAACACAAAAGTATTAATTTTGAAGAATTATTGGAGGTTGAGTGTGGACTAGCAGAAAAGTGAGAAAATCCCAGGGCTATGGCTTTATGTGGGTGTCCCAACTCTCTAAGTTTTACTTTCAGGATCACCATAATGTCCTCATGATAAATAACCAAGAGCCCTTCATGAAACAATGGGAAAAGCGTAATCCCTGTGAAATATACCCAAGTGTTTTCCATCATAAAGATCTACTCTGGTAAAAGACCTTTCCAGAGCCTTGTTCTGTTGGGGGATGAACATTTCCTCAACTCTTAAATGTGTATACATCTAATAACACATAAGGTAAAAAAAAAAAAAAAAAAAAAACTGATGGAACTACAAGGAGGAATAGACAAATCCTCCATTATTATTGGAGACTTCAACATTCCTCAGAGAGTAATTGATCGATTAAGAAGAAAGAAAATAAGTACTGCAGAACTGATTTTAAAAGCACCATCAAGTAGTCTAATTTAATTGATATTTATAGAATATTCCATTCAACAAGGGCAGAGTACACAGTCTTCTCAAGCTCAGTTGGAATATTCATCAAAGTAGATATCTTTCAAAGCCATAAAATAGACTTCAAAAACTTCAAACTATGTAATTCATACATAGAATATTTTCAGATGACCAAAGAATTAAACTAAAAATCAGTAATCAAAAAATCTGGACAATCCACAAATACCTCATGATTAACATAAACTTCCAACAGCATATGGGTCAAAGAAGATGTCTCGTTACTTTAAAAAATATGTTGAACTAAATGAAAATTAAAATACAACTTACCAACATTTGTGCAATGCAGTGAAATTGCTTAGCGGGAAATGGAAAGCATAAATGCGTGTATTAGGGAGAAAAGAGGATGAACCAAAATCAATAAACTTTGAACTTAGTAAGCTAGAGTAAGAAGAGCAATTAAGCCTTAAGCAGAAGCAAGGAACTAATAAAAATTAAACCAGAAATTAATGATTTAAAAACTATAAAACCAATAGAGAAAAAGATTGAAACTAAAATCTTGTTCTTTGAAAGGTTAAAGAATAAGAAAATCTTTATCTAGATTAACAGAAGAAAACCAAAGACAATTATTAATACAAATCATGAAACAGAAGACATTGATACAAGTCTTATAGAAATGAAAAGGTGCACAGCAAATACAAATTTTGCTTTTTTGTCATTTTGTGGAATAAAAAATATATTTTTTTGATCTAAAATGCATTGAATTCATGGATCTAAAATGCCCAAAGTACTGACTGTATACTATATCAGTAGAATAAAAAACAAATGCCCCCTCCACACACACAAAAATCATCCCAATATACACAAACTATTTAACAAAATCAAATACTTTATGATGATAAAGCATTCAACAAACTTGGAATAGAAGTTAACTTTCTTGGGTTTATGTGGTGAAATCATTGGTTAAGAATTTGACTGCCAATGAAGGAGACACAAGTTTGATCCCTTTTCTGGAAAGATCTCACATGCCTTGGAGCATCTAAGCCCTTGCACCATAAATGCCTGTACTCTAGAGCTGGGAAGCTGCAACTGCTGAGCCCATAGGCTGCAACTGCTGAAGCCCACGTGGCCTTTAATCTGTGCTCCACAAGAAAAGCCACCTCAGTGAGAAGCCTGTGCACCGCAACTAGAGAGTAGCCCTCACTTGAGGCAACTAGAGAGAAAAGCCCATGCAGCAATGAAGACCTAGCACAACCAAAAAAGAGAAAAATGAACCTTCTTAACCTGATAGAGACTATCCATGAAAAACCCACAGCTAACATCATTGACAGGGAAGGCAATGGCACCCCACCCCAGTACTCTTGCCTGGAAAATCCAATGGACAGAGGAGCCTGGTGGGCTGCAGTCCATGGGGTCGCTAACAGTCGGACAGACTGAGCGACTTCACTTTCACTTTTCTCTTTCATGCATTGGAGAAGGAAATGGCAACCCACTCCAGTGTTCTTGCCTGGAGAATGCCAGGGATGGGGGAGCCTGGTGGGCTGCCGTCTTTGGGGTCACACAGAGTCGGACACGACTGAAGTGACTTAGCAGCAGCAGCAGCAACATCATTGAGTTGAGAGACTTGATGTTTCCCACAAATACCAGGAGTAAGATAACAATGTGCACTCATATCGCTTCTATTTAATGCTGTAGTAGAAGTTTTAGCCAGGGAAATTAGGCAAGAAAATGAAAAGCTGGGGCAAAGGAAGAGGAAAAGCCATTGGCATGATCTTGTATGTAGAAAATCTTAAAGAATCTACAAGGCAACATTGTTGGAACTAGTTAATATATTCAGCAAGGTTGCAGGATACAAACTCAATATGCAAAAATCAATTGTATCACTACACACTTGCAATAAAGAGTCCAAAATGAAATTAAGAAAGCAATTTAAATAGCCTCAAAAGAATAAAATATCTAAGGATAATTTAACGAAATTGAAAAATGAACTCTGAAAAGCTGTAGACATAATATATATCAAATAAAGATTTTTCTAATCAATATATATATAGACTCTTCAAACTCGACAATAAGAAAATGACTCAATTAAAAATTTGCAATGATACGAATAGGCATCTCACAAAACATATACAGGCATATCTTGGAGATATTGCTAACTCAGTTCAAACCATTGTAACAAGGATAATATCGTAATAAAGTGAGTCACACAGATTGTCTGGATTCCTACTGCACATAAAATTTATGTTTACTCTTTTTAGCAGTTTATTAAGTATACAAAGCATTGTATCTAAATATATATATACCTTTATTAAAATATTTTATTACCAAAAATGCTAAGTCATCTGAACCTTCAGTGAGTTGTAGTAGTAACATCAAAGTTCACAGATCACCTTAACACATTTGATAATAGAGTTTGAAATATGGTGAGAATTGCCAAAATGTGACATGGAGACATGAAGTGATCAAATACTGTTGAGAAATGGCACTAATAAATTTGCTCAACATAAGATGCTATGCACCTTCAATCTGTAAAAAGAGAAACAGTATCTGCAAAGTACGGTAAAGTGAAACACAGGAAACTGAGGTGCACCTTGACACAGATGGCAGATAAACATATGCAAATGAGCTCAACATTATTTGTCTATAAGAATTGCAAATTAACAAAGAGATACCACCACCACCTGTTAGAATTGCTGAAATATAGCAAATTTACATTACCAATTTTTGGTGAGAAGAGGGAGTATCAGGAATTCTCATTCATGGCCAGTGAGAGTGTAAAATGGAACAGACACTTGGAAACAGTTTGGCAGCTTTCTACTAAACTAAATATACTATTAGCATACACAATTGTAGTCATGTATGTAACTGATTTTATTTAATTTATTTTTTATCATTTTTTAAAAATTTTACTTTACATTACTGTATTGGTTTTGCCATACATCAACATGAATCCGCCATGGGTGATTTTAAAATATATGTGTACGTGAAAGGCTCTCATGCAAAGTTTTATAGCAGCCTAATGAATAATCACAAAGAACTGGAAGCCACTGATATATGTTTAAGCAAATTTTGGGGCATTCATACAATGGAATATTATTCAGTGGTACAAAGTAATAAGCTACCATGCTATGCAAAAACATGGATGCACTTCAATGCTTATTGCATTGCTTAAAGTGAAAGAAGTCAGTCTGAAAAGGATACATAATATATAATTCCAATCATATGACATGCTGAGAAAGGCAAATCTATAGATAGAGTAAAAAGATAGTGATTTTAGGACTTCAAGTAGAGGGAGCAGTGAGCACGTGAAGGGCAGAAAATTTCTATGGCAATGAAACTATTCAGAATGATACTATAATGGTGAATACATGACTCTATGCATTTGTCAAATTAAAATTCAAGATATATACAAATAAGATGGAGTTGCTTATGCAGACTCATTTAGTAATGAGAATTAATAAAGTCAGTTGAAGCAGATCATGATGTTCTCATATAAGCCTTACTTGGAAATATACTTTAATTTTAGGAAATTTCAGACAATATATTCTGGTCACATAGCTAGATTTTTTAATCATCTGATGCTATATGTAATATCATTGAAAAGTACCAGAAAAAAAAAAAAAACATGCACAACAAAATTCTGAAAATTATACCATCCTAAGAAAAACTCTTTTTAAAAAAGATCACAGAAAATTTAACTTTTTGGTTTTCCTGATTAAACAACATTATGCATATGTGCTTGTTTTTTATGAAGCTTGTATACTATTACTGAAATTGCTTCTTCAATTTAAGAAACTGATGAAAATTAAGCTCATAAAAGTTTAATGCTGTGAAACCTAAGTGTAGAGTACATAGTTAGGGTATAGCTTCTTAGAAAAAGCACATTAGCCTTGAAAAATAAATTACATTTCATTTTACACAGTAAGTTTGCATAGGCAGAGTTTCTTTTCAGCAAACACGTAGCTCTTCTGCTCTGAGTTGTAGTGAAAATAATTCTGCTATTAAAATATCAGGACAGCTTAAGGTCACCAGGAAAGATGAGGTGAAAGTTCTTGAGAGAATTGAGATAACTAAGCAGTTTCCTCTATGGCAATGCCATTGTGTAACCTTATTTTAAATGTTCAATGTGGAGTCATGCAGAACGGGTAGAAAACTGACAGGATTTGGGGAATAGGATCTTTTGTGATGAAGTAGACCTGGACAGTTCAGTTTTGCAAAAGTCTATTTTTTCCCTACACAAAATTCAAAGTGCATGAAAACTAAAGTTCTTGCTATGCCTACTATTTTGTCATAAAATTTGAATAGATGACTTGATGATTCTGCAGCCCAGTTGTGGGGGCACAATTGTGAGGTGATGTGAAAAGGACTATTGAAGTAACTATTAAGTAATATTGCATGCTTTTTTTTTCTATTCCATTGGAGATTAGATTGAAATGTTAAAGTTGGTTGGTAAATTATATGATAATAATAATAACCACTATAAGGTTTTGTGGAAAGAGATTTTGTACTAAGAAGAAAAACATATCTGTATCCGATAAGGGCAAAATATACCTCTTTTGTCCTTATAAGGAAGATGTTAATAATGAGAACTGCTCAGGTATGTCTCTTTGCTATGAAAGTGACCCAGCTCTCATTTTTTCAGTTTAGACCACGAGGCAGTCCCGTGGCATAAGCTAAGCGTCTTACATACATGAGCTTATGAAATATTCACATTAGCACCTTGATAGAGCTATTAACATTCTCATTCCCCAAATTAGAAAAGTATTTGGAAAGGCTGTCATTTTCCAAAGGTTGCACATGTAGTAAATGGTTGATAAGGTATGTAAAGTAAAGTTTACTTATTCTAGTGCAGAATTTTAACAATTACGTTCATCCTCTACACTGGGTCAGTGGAGAAGATGAAAGTCAAGGTTGATAAAACTGTTCATCTTTTGGATAGAAACTAGGAGCTTTTAAACTTTCAGGTTCACTTAATACCGTTTCTATTAGATTCTAGACTACAGCATTGGATGGGTAAGTTTTAATATGACATAGTGTCCTCAGTTGGTTTCTTGGCCAAAGAATGTTCACTGTAGGCTGTGAACTTCCTGGAAGTATGATAACCTCTCAAGTTTGTATCCACAAGGTATAGCACAGTACCCTGCACATAGTATCATAGATGCTTAAGACATAACATTTTAGAAAATCTCAACAGCAAAATATATAAAATAGGACTGGCTTGAGGAGGCAATCTGGAACATTGTGTTACTTTTTCTACTCTCTGTCTGTAGTTCCTTTTCTAATCTTGTCTTCTTAAGCAACTTCCATTGGCATTTCAGAGCCTTTCCTTGTTATGCAATTTTTGGTAAAGATTTTCCTGAGCAACCCCAGCTTTCTGTGCTCATTATAGAACTTGCACATAATATAACTAGTCCATGTGCCACTCAGCATTTTAGGTGTGATCAGTTTTACCCATTAGTTGAGATCCTGGGTTCTGAAGTCAAACATACTTGCCTTTTAATCCAGGCTCCATCGCTTACTAGAATTTGGGTAAATTATTTTAACACTCTGATTCTTGCTCTCTTCATCCAATGTTCTTTCCTTGAATGGTGGTTTGGAGGATTAAAACACCCAGACCATGTTGATAGACAGTTAGCTGAAAGCATTAGGGCAGTGGTGGCAGTAAATTTAGAATCTTAACTCCAACCCGAATCCAAACTAGGAGTCTCTAATTCAATCTTCCAGTAGAACGTTCTACAAAGATAGACATGTTCTATACCTGCTGTGTTCAATATGGTCAACACTAGTCACTGTGCCTAGTGTGTACTTTATATATTTATATTTTTTATTAATATATATATATTATTGAAGTGTAGTTGACTTATAATGTTTCAGGTGCACAGCAAGGTGATTCAGTTATACATATATATACATGCACTATTTTTAAAAATTATTTTCCATTATAGGTTATTACAAGATATTGACTACAGCTTCTTGTGCTATACAGTAAATGTTTGTTGCCTAGTGTGTACTTTAAACACAGCTAAATGAGACCAAGGAAATAAATGTTTAATTTTATTTCATTAATGTGTTTTTAAGGAGCTACTCTATGAAAGGAGCACACCTCTAGAGGATAAGGGTGTGTGTGTGTGTGTGTGTGTGTGTGTGTGTGTGTATGTGTGTGTATAAAACATTTTATTCTTGCTGCCCAGTGCCATGTGATACAAAGTCAATTCTCTAGAAACCTTTGTGGACTGTGGACAGAAATTGTGTGCATGATGATGGTGAAAACGTGGCACCATTGGTTGCAAAGTGGATTTTCATCTTTTCTGTAAGGAGTCTCCCCAGTGATCATCAGTCTTCAGTAAATTTCTAATGTGCTCACCATTAGCACCTTTGCCCACTGTATGTTGTAAGTATCCTCTTTTAGAAATTCTTCACAGGCACAGAGACTAAAAAGCAAATTCCATAAGTTTCATATGGCACCTAATTGCAGCCTTAAAAAATAGAGGACCCAACACGGTCAGCTTCTGAAGAGGAAGCCATTTGGGAGCGTGGCAGGATATTTGCAATTAGCTGGTCTTTGTTGGAATCCAGTTCAGGCACTTCATAGTTGAGTATTCTTGGACAAATTGTTTAATGTGTCTGAAACTCAGTTTCTTCAGATATTCGGTAGATATAATACTGTACCCACTGTAAGGAGTCTTGGTGAGCATTAAGTCAGCTAAGTACTCTGGTTTGTGAAAAAAAGCATAGGAGATAATTCATGTGTGATCTCTTTATTCTGCATTTCATTATTTCCATCACACAAACCTGATTTGATAGATGCTTAAAATACTTCCTGCTTTATTATCCTTTTCTCTAACTGGCACCTCTGTTCTAGTTCTACCCACGTTCTAGTTCACGTGTACTCCTGCTCTCGAGAGAGAACTTTTGATATGTTTCTTCCCATAGCACCTGATGAGAAATTTAATGCCTTCTTTTCCTTGCATCCCTTGACTATGAAGGTTACTCTTTTCCCACCAAAATGATTCTCACAGGTAAAATGTCCTTCTATTTGAACGCGTATCTTTTTTGTTCTTTCACCGCCAGTTCGATTTTCCCCAGTCCGCCTTTTTCTTTTCTGAGGTGCATTACTGCTTCCCAATGGACAAAGGTGGCAAGGAAGGAATGGAGTTAATATAATTAGAGTTTATTTTAGGTTAGAATGGTATGTAATCTACACAACATCAATTAAACCTCTCAACAACCTAACAATCCCCATTTCCCCAGAGTTCCATAGCCAGTGGGCAGTGGACCTGGGGTTTGAATGCCATGCTCTTTCTTTCTTTCCATTTGGACATGCTGCTTTTTACCCTAAATTTCTCTGTATTGCTGGTCAATCTCCCATTCAGAATGTTGTAGCTGCAACAGTCAGGGAAAAGGGAAGGAACCAAAGCCAAGCAGCTCCACATGAAGAATGATAATAACCTGACTTAAGATTTAAATAATGATAACCCCTAAGGGACAAGTTCTTGCCTAGAGAGTGATTATGCAAATGAATTCTCTGTGTATTTCTGAAAGTAACATTTTGAATGGAAACCAAACATATTCAACTGACTTCAGCGTTTATGACTGTTTTAAGCTGGCTTCCAAAAAACTATTCCACTGTGCCTGCCTTTTCTGCCTTTTTTCACAAACATACAGCTAAGGGGAAAGGGCAAGTGAGTTAGCATTTAATGAATCCTCTAACATGCCAAACACTGCTTTAGGCACTTTTACATATGTTATTTTATTAAATCCTACAAACAGCCTGAGCAATAAGTTTTGCAAGCCCCATTTCTATTCTTTTTTTTAAGCATTAATAATCTAGATAAGAGAAAAGCATAAAGACAAGTTGAGCACCTAACTATGTACCAAATACCAAAATATTATGTTCACAATATTTAATATTTTTTTAAATATTGAAATGCATGCATTCTCAATTGTGTCTGACCCTTTGCAAACCCATGGAGCTGTAGTCCTCCAGTCTCCCCTGTCCTTGGGATTTTCCAGGCAAGAATACTGGAGTGAGTTGCCATTTCCTTCTCCAGGAGATCTTCCCAACCCAGGGATAAAACCCATGTCTTTTGTGTCTCCTGCACTGGCAGATGTATTCTTTACCACTGTATCACCAGGGAAGCTCCAGATCCTGACACCAAAACCAAGTAAAAGAAAGATCAAAGGAAAATTGTACAATAACCTCACCTAGAAATATAAACAGAAAATTCCCTGAAAAGTGTTAAAACTAAATGCACTAGTGTACAATAAATTCTAACAGATGATTAATTCAAAGACAACATACTAGTGCAATCTACCATATTGACTTCTTATTGGGTTAAAAGATTATAATCTTAATAGACTCAGAAAGAATATTTATTTGATAAATTTCAACATACATTTAGGAGTTTAGGTATAGACAAACATGTGTTTAACCTGATATATTTATGCAAGAAATTATTCTTATTGGATTAGAAACATTTTCTTCATGGCTGGTAACTAATCAAAGATGTCAACTTCACTGGTTCTATAATGCTTTGCTAAAAGTCCTAAACAAGAAGATTAAGGAAAAAAAAAAAAAAGAGTGTAGTATATAGATTAGGAAGTAACAAAAAAAACTATAATACGAGGGGTATGTAGGTGTGCACATACCCACACACACAACTTTCTATAGCACATTTGATTCCCTTCAACCTGAAAACTGACTCTTTTAAATTTGATAGTTTGATTAGACAGCCTCTGTTACTCCCCATAGAATTCCAGGAAATTTTAAATTATTGGAGCTAATGAAAATATTCAGAAATATTATTGGAAATATCAGTAAAAAAAAATAGTCATTTACATCTCTTCAGTTCAGTTCAGTTGCTCAGTCATGTCCGACTCTTCGTGACCCCATGAATCGCAGCACACCAGGCCTCCCTGTTCATCAGCATCTCCCAGAGTTCACTCAGACTCACGTCCATCGGGTCTGTGATGCCATCCAGCCATCTCATCCTCTGTTGTCCCCTTCTCCTCCTGCCCCCAATCTCTCCCAGCATCAGAGGCTTCTCCAATGAGTCAACTCTTCACATGAGGTAGCCAAAGTACGGGAGTTTCAGCTTTAGCATCATTCCTTCCAAAGAAATCCCAGGGTTGATCTCCTTCAGAATGGACTGGTTGGATCTCCTTGCAGTCCAAGGGACTCTCAAGAGTCTTCTCCAACACCACAGTTCAAAAGCATCGATTCTTCGGCGCTCAGCTTTCTTCACAGTCCAACTTTCACATCCATACATGACCACAGGAAAAACCATAGCCTTGACTAGGCGGACCTTAGTCGGCAAAGTAATGTCTCTGCTTTTGAATATACTATCCAGGTTGGTCATAACTTTTCTTCCAAGGAGTAAGCGTCTTTTAATTTCATGGCTGCAGTCACCATCTGCAGTGATTTTGGAGCCCAAAAAAATAAAGTCTGACACTGTTTCCACTGTTTCCCCATCTATTTCCCATGAAGTGATGGGACCGGATGCCATGATCTTCGTTTTCTGAATGTTGAGCTTTAAGCCAACTTTTTCGCTCTCCTCCTTCACTTTCATCAAGAGGCTTTTTAGCTCCTCCTCACTTTCTGCCATAAGGGTGGTGTCATCAGCATATCTGAGGTTATTGATATTTCTCCCGGCAATCTTGATTCCAGCTTGTGTTTCTTCCAGTCCAGCGTTTCTCATGATGTACTCTGCATATAAGTTAAATAAGCAGGGAGACAATATACAGCCTTGACGTACTCCTTTTCCTATTTGGAACCAGTCTGTTGTTCCATGTCCAGTTCTAACTGTTGCTTCCTGACCTGCATACAGATTTCTCAAGAGGCAGGTTAGGTGGTCTGGTATTCCCATCTCTTTCAGAATTTTCCACAGTTTATTGTGATCCACACAGTCAAAGGCTTTGGCATAGTCAATAAAGCAGAAATAGATGTTTTTCTGGAACTCTCTTGCTTTTTCCATGATCCAGCGGATGTTGGCAATTTGATCTCTGGTTCCTCTGCCTGTTCTAAAACCAGCTTGAACATCAGGGAGTTCACGGTTCACATATTGCTGAAGCCTGGCTTGGAGAATTTTGAGCATTACTTTACTAGCGTGTGAGATGAGTGCAATTGTGCGGTAGTTTGAGCATTCTTTGGCATTGCCTTTCTTTGGAATTGGAATGAAAACTGACCTTTTCCAGTCCTGTGGCCACTGCTGAGTTTTCCAAATTTGCTGGCATATTGAGTGCAGCACTTTCACAGCATCATCTTCCAGGATTTGAAACAGCTCAACGGGAATTCCATCACCTCCACTAGCTTTGTTCTTAGTGATGCTTTCTAAGGCCCACTTGACTTCACATTCCAAGATGTCTGGCTCTAGATTAGTGATCACATCCTCATGATTATCTGGGTCGTGAAGATCTTTTCTGTACAGTTCTTCTGTGTATTCTTGCCACCTCTTCTTAATATCTTCTGCTTCTGTTAGGTCCATACCATTTCTATCCTTTATCGAGCCCATCTTTGCATGAAATGTTCCCTTGGTATCTCCAATTCTCTTGAAGAGATCTCTAGTCTTTCCCATTCTGTTGTTTTCCTCTATCTCTTTGCATTGATTGCTGAAGAAGGCTTTCTTATCTCTTCTTGCTATTCTTTGGAACTCTGCATTCAGATGCTTATATCTTTTCTTTTCTCCTTTGCTTTTCGCCTCTCTTCTTTTCAGTGCTATTTGTAAGGCTTCTCCAGACAGCCATTTTGCTTTTTTGCATTTCTTTTCCATGGGGATGGTCTTGATCCCTGTCTCCTGTACAATGTCACGAACCTCATTCCATAGTTCATCAGGAACTCTGTCTATCAGATCTAGGCCCTTAAATCTATTTCTCACTTCCACTGTATAATCATAAGGGATTTGATTTAGGTCATACCTGAATGGTCTAGCGGTTTTCCCTACTTTCTTCAATTTAAGTCTGAATTTGGAAATAAGGAGTTCATGATCTGAGCCACAGTCAGCTCCTGGTCTTGTTTTTGTTGACTGTATAGAGCTTCTCCATCTTTGGCTGCAAAGAATATAATCAATCTGATTTCGGTGTTGACCATCTGGTGATGTCCATGTGTAGAGTCTTCTCTTGTGTTGCTGGAAGAGGGTGTTTGCTATGACCAGTGCATTTTCTTGGCAAAACTCTATTAGTCTTTGCCCTGCTTCATTCCGCATTCCAAGGCCAAATTTGCCTGTTACTCCAGGTGTTTCTTGACTTCCTACTTTAGCATTCCAGTCCCCTATAATGAAAAGGACATCTTTTTTGGGTGTTAGTTCTACAAGGTCTTGTAGGTCTTCATAAAACCGTTCAACTTCAGCTTCTTCAGCATTACTGGTTGGGGCATAGACTTGGATAACTGTGATATTGAATGGTTTGCCTTGGAAACGAACAGAGATCATTCTGTCGTTTTTGAGATTGCATCCAAGTACTGCATTTCGGACTCTTTTGTTGACCATGATGGCTACTCCATTTCTTCTGAGGGATTCCTGCCCGCAGTAGTAGATATAATGGTCATCTGAGTTAAATTCACCCATTCCAGTCCATTTTAGTTCGCTGATTCCTAGAATGTCGACGTTCACCCTTGCCATCTCTTGTTTGACCACTTCCAATTTGCCCTGATTCACGAACCTGACATTCCAGGTTCCTATGCAATATTGCTCTTTACAGCATCAGACCTTGCTTCTATCATCAGTTACATGCACAACTGGGTATTGTTTTTGCTTTGGCTCCATCCCTTCATTCTTTCTGGAGTTATTTCTCCACTGATCTCCAGTAGCATATTGGGCACCTAATGACCTGGGGAGTTCCTCTCTTGGTATCCTATCATTTTGCCTTTTCATACTGTTCACGGGGTTCTCAAGGCAAGAATACTAAAGTGGCTCACCATTCCCTTCTCAGGTGGACCATGTTCTGTCAGACTTCTCCACCATGACCCGCCTGTTGTGGGTTGCCCTGCAGGCATGGCTTGGTTTCATTGAGTTAGACAAAGCTGTGGTCCTAGTGTGATTAGATTGACTAGTTTTCTGTGAGTATGGTTTCAGTGTGTCTGCTCTCTGATGCCCTCTTACAACACCTACCATCTTACTTGGGTTTCTCTTACCTTGGGCGTGGGGTATCTCTTCACGGCTGCTCCAGCAAAGCACAGCCACTTACATTTCTTATTTAGAAGCAAAAATAAAATTTTGAAACTGTCATTTAAAATGCCAACATAGCCATAATAATTTTGGAATGAATCTTTAGGAGATGGCTAGATCTTTATGTGGAAATTTTAAAATTTTTAATAAAAAGAATAAAAAAAAAAAAACAAAAAAAAACAAATGAAAAATATGTTTATGGATGGAAGGGCTATTAAAAATGGAATTTCTTCCCAAAATGATCTATTCATTTAATTGTAATACCAGTCAAAACAGTTCTTTATGTGGATCTGATGGATGGTCCTAGATGATAAAAAACTAGACGACACTTTAAAATAAGAAAAAAGAATACTACTTTAGTAACTATCAAAAATTTTTATAAGTTATAACATCAAAATGTAATGATTTTTCATCAGAGAAACGTAAATTAAAACCACAGTGAGATATCGCCTCACACTTATTGGAATAACTACCATCAAAAAAAAGAAAAGAAACAAAACTGACAAATGTTAGTGAGGAAGTGGAAAAAGAGGAATCTTTGTGCACTATTTGTGGGAATGTAAATTATTGCAGTCACTGTGGAAAAAAATATGGTAGTTTCTTCAAAAAAAAAAAAAAAGACTAAACTAGAACTAAACATATGACTGTGGAGTTCTACTTCTGGATATATATAGTCCCCCAAAATTAAAACATTGATTTGAAAAGACATCTGTATTTCAGTTTCATAGCAGCATTATTGCCAAGATACAGAAGCAATCTAAGTGTCCATCAGATTCATGGATAAATACGATGTGGCATATATACACAATGGAATACTACTTGGCCATAAAAAGTGAATTAAATGTCAACATCTGCCATAATAAGGATAAACTTGAATGGTATCATGCTAAGTAAAATAGCGAAGAGAAAGACAAACATACATAATATCATTTATATGTGGAATAAAAAACTGATTTTTTTTAAAAGTAATGATTCTTTTACCTACTGAAGTAGATAAAAGAAAAGAAAAGCAAGTAGACACATATCCAGATATATTTGGAGTCTCATTAATGTCAGGGGAAAACAATGCTTCACCCATTACATGCGAATCAAAACTTAAGTATGAAGTCTAAGAAATAAAACTGAGTAAGAAGAAAGAGGAGAAGAAAGAGAAAGAAGGAGGAGGGAGAAGAGGAGAAGAAAAAGGAAGTGAAGGGAAAGAAGAAGAATGAAGAATAATAGTGGAATTTGGGGTGCCAAGATAGTTGTAAATGAATTAACAGCATAGTTCTAATCATAGAGGCTCTAGAATTTCAACTCCAATACTTATAACATGATAGGGCTCCTCAAGTGATAAAGAACCTGCCTGCCTTTGCAGGGAACACAGGAGATGTGGATTTGATCCCTGAGTCAGAAAGATTCCTCTGGTGGAGGGCATGACAACCCACTCCAGTATTCTTGCCTGGAGAATCCCGTGGACAGAGGAGACTGGCAGGCTGCAGTTCATTGGGTCACAAGGAGTTGGACACGACTAAAGCAACTTAGCACTCAATCATAACTTGATAGTTAAGAACATATTGTATGTTAATTCCTGTGCTAAAAGCTTTATATAAATTATCTTAAAGACTATTCCAAAAACTTTTTGAGATAGGCAAAATTAAGTAAAATGTTCAGTGACACCTACTGGATTGAAAACTCAGGCTATGAATCTAGACAGCTCGTAGCCACTTTTGTGAATGCTTACAAGATGCATGGAGGTTCTTTGAGAGGGCTTTGGGTAATTCAAGTATCTCACTATTTTACCAGAAATTAAATACTTACCTCAATTTGGCCACACGGATTAACAAGCATATCAAATAGTTATGCTTTTGGCTAGAATAATGTCAACTTATGGTAAAACACTGATAAGTCAAGCATAAACTCATTGCTAAGTGTATCTTTCTTTTGCTAGTAAAATCTAGGAAGCACTTCCTTTTTTTTTTAATGATACAATGTCAGTGATCTCCAGCTTGTCGCTATCAAGGACTCTTTCAGTAATCCCTTCCTCCTAGTCACTTACTTGTGTGTGTTTGTTTGTTTGTTTCTTAGAAAGAATATGTTACTTTCTTAGTTCAGGTAGTACACGTATTTCAGCCACAAATCTATCTTCTTTAAAGAAGAAGTTAACACTGAATACCAAGCTTATACAGATTTTTAAAAATAGCATATTTTCTTTAATGTCAAGTTGCTTCTGGGCATTTTTCTACCCTTGGGCAATTCTCTTTCCAAAATAATTGTGCATCACATTTTTAACATCCCGAGGTCTGTCATAACACCACAGTTGTTGTTGTTGTTTCCACTAATCTTCTGGTTTCTGGTTGTATTGGTTCAGATGTTTTCAGAGTGATCCCTGTGTTGAACCATCTGCAAATTTGATTACGATGCTGTTTACTCAAATCTATTGAATCATCAATAAAGGAAGAAAAGAAAACATACAGGCTTACACTGGTCCTACAGTGCCCCCTCCCTGCACCCCTAAGGTCCAGACACAGTCATTTATCACCAGTCCACGTTTATATCCAAGAAGCTAACCTTGCTCTGTGGACAGAGCTGACATCCAAGTGTCCGTCTATTTGTTTTATGACAAAGCCATGGGAAGAGCCATCTCAGCTCTTCAGCTAATCCAGTAGTAACAGACTCTCACAATTTTATGGTGTTTAAACTTAACATTCATATTACTTCACATGCACATTCTAAATGTTCCAGAATCTAACATAGGCAACAAACTATAAGCTCCCAGAGACTCAACGTTGTAGACAGAACACAATGAAGAAAGAGCTGAAAAATCACCTCTTCCCCAATAGCTTTGGCAGATTTCTGAGCTGATCGATAGATTCTTATATGCCTTTCTATTTTAGCATACTGTTATAGTCAAATACTCCAGGAAACAAACTCACTCAGAAGGACAATGCAGATAGTGGAGTGCAGTTTATTACACCGGTGGGCACAAGGCAGAGTCTCCTCTTAGCAAGGACCCCGACCGGCTTTTGTTGAAACCTTATATACCTTAAGTGTACTGCTCAAGCCACATCCCCAAATTCCTTAAACCTAGCCTGGAAAGTGTTAAAGGGAGATGCAGTCAGGTTACAGCCATGATTCATAATTGGAAGGATCAGGTGGTTATACATTGTAGCCTACACCAATGGGTACCATAAAGATTACAAAGGTGACTGACTACATAGGGGATTATCACATTATTTTTGGCTACGAGAAATCTTGGTATGGAATCTGGTGTTTATCAGTCCGGGAGGCCAGTTTGGCTGCAGGTATGTTATCCCCATGGCTACCAGGCACATAGTCCAAAGTTCACTGAAAGTGCAAGATGGAGTTTCCTTCATTTTCAAGATGGAGTTAGCTTGGCCTGTTCCTTTCCTCCTTCATTCCCCCATCTTGGTGTTCTCAACTTCCAGTGTGAGCATCAGTCATCAGGATACACTGCCTTTCAGATTTCCTAGTATATTTGGGTAAATGAAGTCAGCCTCTGTGATACAAAGTTAACAACACATTGGAGAATACAAGGTCCACATAACAGAATCAACAGAACAACTATAACAATGTTAATACAGTTTTCCACCAATCACCCTTTACCCACGATAGAACAGAAGTCCAAAAAGGAAGATTATCATCAGACAAAGCTTTCACTTGATCTTTCATGTCATCTACAGTGGCTGATATATTGCCAGATAAATCAGGAATATATACACAATATTCATCTTTGATTATAGCACAGGTCCCTCCTTGAGTGGCTGTAAGTATGTCTAAAGCCACTCTGTTCTGAATTACCACTTTTCTCTTTTGTATTTGTTCAGTATTTAGTGCTTGAATAGCTCTTAGGCTGTCATTTAGGGTTCTTTGTGTGAAATTAATTGGAGCTTCAACTTTAATCATTATGTCTGTAGTACCCAATGAGGGAACAAATATAGCAGCCAAATAATCATACTGATGGAAAACTGATCGTGACCATCTACCCTGACCATCAGGGTAAATTTAAAAGCTCTTGTATTGTTGACCTGATGTTGCCATGGGCAAAGGCCAGACCTAAGATATACCTCCCTATCCATCCTGGGGGCAACCAAGGCCATATGTTAGTCCCACATAACCAATGGTGCCGTTAGGAGCAATGCACCTGATTCTGGGGTTGAATCCCCAGTCTGTCCCAAGCCACTGGGTGGATTGACTGGGATCATAAATAACTTTATAAGTCTTATAGCACTGTTCTGTCCATAGAAAGCCCATTGGTTTTAATTTATTTTTATCCACTGTTTGGTTATTATATCCAATAATGTATACATCTTGTCCCCAGCAAATTTCAGCTATCCTAACAAGTTGTCCTTTTTCTGGAGTAACCCACATGTGTTCATCCCATATCTGGTAAATTGATCAAAAATTGGTTAATTTCTGATTGTTTGTACTTATTGGCTGTCACATGATATTGATAAGCATTTTCTGAGCTAAGAGTATAATAAAAATGTATCCTATGGCCGTTTGTCAGCTTGTTGGCCTTTTTATCACACCAATGGGTGGTGGCTGCTGTGATTACAGTTTCTAGACTTGATTTTTGTTGTTTTGCCTGATGCAAAAAAATCACATATTACCTCTCCCTCCATAGAGGTGATACCCACCACAGGAGTCCATCCATAATGACATGCGCATGGCTCCACATACACAGCAGTTGGATTTTTTATGAAAGTCAGCATAGGAATGTGCCCATGAAATGAAAACATTGTCTTGTGCTGAAACTATTAGCTAGTCTCAAGAGATTATTGGCAAGTCCTTGAAGCAGCAGTTCATTGCAGAGCTTCATCTCTTCTTCTTCTTTAAGATGATCTTGGTCTCACGAGGATAAGTGAGGTCCCTTTGTGTAGTCCACTCGGTGTCCTGCGGGTCTGTGTGGTATGCTCTTTTCACCCTCATATGGTGGATCCAGGGAGTGACACCTGCAATTTTAACTGCCGTAGAGGTGGTTAGAGAAACAGTATCTGGATCCTTCCAATGTGGGGCCAAGGAGTCGTGTTTCCAGTCCTTGACCCACACCTGATCACCAGGCACAAATTGGTGAATATGTTCCCCAAGGAGGAGTGGCACTCTTTCTTAGTTTCCTGATTTAATATCTTACACAGTTGTTCCATCTGCTCTGAAATCCCATCCCCTTACCTGTGGCATATTTGCCAACACCTGTCTTATTATGGGAGGGGCCTCCCATAGACAATTTCATAAGGAGAATAACCATGGGAATGCAGGGTTACTCTTAATTTGAGTAAAGCTGCTGGAAGCAAGTCCATCCATGAACAATCAGTCTCTATGATCCATTTTGAAAGTGTCTCTTTAAGAGTTTGGTTGGTTCTTTCCACCATTCCAGAACTCCAGGGCCTATATGCTGTATATAATTTCCACTTGACATTTAGAGCTTTACATACCTGTTGAATTAAGCTGGCCACAAAGGCAGGGCTGTTTTCTGATTCTATCCTGGTTGGGAACCCAAATCTGGGGATTATTTCTCAAAGCAGACAGCGAGCTACCTCATTTGCTTTTTCAGTTCAGGTGAGGAAGGCCTCCACCCATCCTGAGAAGATACATACCATGATACATACCATGATCAGTAAATAACGATAGTGTCAGCAGGTTTTCATCTCAGTAAAGTCCACTTGTAAATATTCAAAGGGTAGAGTCCCTTTTAACTGTATTCCTGGAAGTTTTTGTTTATATCCAGGGGCAGCATTGACCTGTGACAAGCAGAACAGTTCTAGGATTCCATTCTACATAAGGAGGAAAGTCGTGAGATTAAGAAATACTTTCAAATTAATTCTTCCATTTTGTCATGTCCCAAGTGGGTTGCCTGGTGAACCTGAGACACCGGTGTGGGGGCTAATGCCTCGGGTGCCAGGAACCTGCCATTCATCAGTTCCCACCCACCTTTTTCATTTTTGGTAGCCCTTTCTGCTTCAGCCACGCTGGGGTATACTGTGGCAGAGTCAAAGTTAACTCAGGCAATTTTGAGAGTACAAAGGTTCTGATAGATCCCCCACCAGCAGCCCTAAATTTCTTAGCTGCATGTTTTGAGGCTTTATCTTCTAGTCAGTTTCCTCATGCTTGTGGGGTATCTTCCTTTTGGTGAACCCGACAGTGTATCACTGGTACCTTAAGATTTCTTCCTTGTTTTTAATGTCCTTTCCATTGGCTATCAGAAGACCTCTCTCTTTATATAAAGCCCTATGTACATGAAAAGTAGCAAAAGCTTACCTGGAGTCTGTGTAAATGTTTGTCTTCTTACCTTTTGACAGCTGGCGGGCCTGGATTAGAGCTATAGTTCAGCCCATTGAGCAGATCAGTGTGATGGCAGAAGGCTAGTGTCAATGATGGTTTCTTCCGTGACTACCGCATACCCCTACAGTCATCCTTGTTTCACCAGTCTGGTGCCATTGTGTACAGGACCCAATCTGGGTCTGTTATTGGCTGGTCTCTCAAGTCAGGTCTGCTGGCATAAACTTCTTCTAGGATTTCCCTGCAATCATGTGAGGGCCTACCTTCTCCCACAGGAAGGAGAGTGGTTGGATTCAGGGCCTACAAGGCTCAGTAGTAACACAGAGTTTCTCACATAACAGTCCCTGGTATTGAGTAATCTGGGATGTCAATGGCCATTTATGGGGGTCCCCTTGCAGGAGAGTGTTGACCTTATGAGGGTCTTTTATGATCAAATCTTGGCTCAAACTCAGCTTGGTTGCCTCCCGGACCAGTAAGGCAACCACAGCAACTGCCCATAAGCATCCCTGCCACCTGGTGGCAACATTGTCCAGCCATTTCGAGAGATAAGCCATGGGTCTGTCCCATGTCCCCATAGTCTGGGACAGCACTCCCATAGCCACCTTGTCCTTTTCAGTCACATAAAGAGTAAATGACTTAGCAAGGTCTGGCAGGCCCAAGGCAGGTGCTGACGTAATTGCCAGCCTTAGTTCCTCAAAGGCCTGTTGCTGTCTCTCAGTCCAATTTAGTGAATCTCCTTCTGGTCCAGTTAGGAGTTCATATAATGGCTGTGCCATCTGGCAATAGCCTGGAGCCCAAATCCTACAAACCCAGTGGCTCCCAAGAACTCTCAGACCTGTCATCTGGCTCTCGGTTGTGGGATTCTCAAAACTACCTCTTTTCTGGACTGGTCTAACAGCCTCGTGCCTCCTCTCAGAACAACCCCCAAATATCTTACCTCCTCTTTGCAGATCTGTGCCTTCTTTTTCCAGACTCGATAGCCAGACTCCAACAATAGCTGTAGGAAAGCCTTGGTCCCTTCCCAGCAGTCTTTGCCATTCTTGGCAGCCAACAGCAAGTCGTCCATGTATTGTAGCAACCAGCATCTGAACTTCTCTGGCTGGAAGGAGTCCAGGTCGGAAGCCAAGGCTTCCCCAAAATGGCTGGGGAATTCTTAAATCCTTGTGGGAGGCGAGTCCAGGTGGGCTGTTGTTTGGTGCCCCCTGCTGGGTTTTCCCATTCAAAACCAAAAATGGGTTGAGACACCAGGGTGAGGCATATACAGAAGAAGGCATCCTTGAGATCTAAACAAGTATAGATCTTAGCATTTGGTGGGAGGAAGCTAAGTAAAGTATAGGGGTTAGGAATGGTGGGATGTAGAGTCATGGTGGCCTGGTTGACCAGTCTGAGGTCCTGCACAGGTCCTGTCCCCCTTCTTTCTTGACTCATAGGATTGGTATGCTCCAGGCCAACTGGCATTCAATCAGGATGCCTATCTGTTTCAGTCTGTTTATGTGTGGCAAAATTCGAACTTGAGCCGCTAGTGGCAGTGGGTGCTGACATTTTCTGACCGGGGTGGCACCGGGTTTGAGTTCTGTTACCCCTGGAGCTTGATGTATGGCAAGCCCCCGGGGCGAGGGGGGTTATCTTCCACCCAAACCTCGGGAAATCATCAGACTAGTTCCCTCCCTTGGCTGTCTGTCTAGTCTATCCGCATTTCCTTCCCGAGGGTCACGTAACCTCCATTCATCTTGAGGGGTTAATTAAAGGGAGAGTAAATAGGTGGTTGAGCCCACCTAGAGAGTGGGTCTTTCTTGGGGGGAAAACATCACTTGTGCCCCCAATTTAGACAACAAGTCTCTCCCCAAAAGAGGTACTAGACATTCAGGAATATTCAGGAATTCATGAGTCACTTGTCCCCCCATCTGGCATTTCTGGGGTAAACAGAATGGTCTGATCAGCTTTTCTCTGGTTACTCCTTCTATGGCAGTGGCCTTTATTGAGACCGGTGCTACCAGTTGTCACCACCGACATTTCTGCCCCAGGGTCCACTATAAGGGCAATAATTTGGTCCCCGACTTTTAGTTTCACCATGGGCTCCCAGGGACCTTTTGTCTTTGAGGCCTGACACTCCTGTTCAGTCTCTAGTCTGGCCAACCCTATAACAGACGACGTCAACTCTTTTTTCCCATTATTTTGGGGGCATTCATTTTTTCAGTGACTGAAGTCCTGGCATCAAGCTCATTGGTTTGGTTGCAGGGTGGCCCCGGGCCTTCTTATAGAGGGCTTGCCAGGATATCGGCCCTGATTCAGAGGGGTTGTAGGCTATGGGGAAGGTCCAGGAAGAGGCCTTCCCACAGCTGCAGCCAGTACCATGATCCTCTGGTGGGCCTCTTACTATCTTCTTTCCATCTTTTCTCAGCTTCCCTCCTAGCCTCTACATCTCTATTTCTGAATACCTTATCAGCGATCTCAATTATTTGTGAGCTAGTCATGGCCAATACCCCATCCACCTTTTGAAGTTTGCGTCTGATATTAGGGTAGCCTTGAGATACAAAGGCTGCATTTATCACCATCTGAGACCCAGCAGCCTCTGGATCTATTGGTGTATAAAGTCTACAGGCCTCACACAGTCTTTCATAGAACTCAGAGGGTGATTTGGTTTCCCTTTGAATCACTTCAGAGGGTTTTGCCATACTCATAGATTTTCAGGCCCCCCTCTTCAGGCCTTGTAAAATAGCCTCCTGATATCTCTCCAGGTGGCTCCTCCCATCCTCTGTGTTACAGTCCCAATTGGGCCTCTTATCAGGGGTGGCTAGTTCTGCCCACCGCTGTGGGTTTGCAGTACCCTCAGGTACCATTCTATTAACCTTTTCTGGCCTCAGTTAGGATCCTGTGTCTTTCCTCAGTGCTGAAAAGGGAGACTAGTAGTTGGATTATGTAAGGTGGTGGGTTCAAAAAATAGTCTCCATTAGCATCATCATGGCTTGTGGCTCCCCTGAGTATGATGGAGTGTGTCTCTGCCAATTTAATATATCCATAGAGGAAAATGGCTGGTAATAATAGGCCACAGGAGGCTGATGGTAGTGCCCACCTGCATCCTGAACCGGAGGCTTTTAAAGCTCTCTGAGGGGCATCTGTAATGGGGTTCTTTCCCTTGTTCTTTGGAGGAGTGCAGCCTCTGTCTAATTCCTGTGTTTTCTTCCCCTTCCCCATCGGTACTCACCAGAAGAGGTGGATACACTCTCTGGCTGAGGTGGAATCCTGGGGGCATTGACCAGAGGTCTCCATCACTGGGATCGGAGCCTGCCATAAAGGTGGCTCTACAATCTCCAGGAGAGCTGGCAGAGGAGCAGCCATGCAGGAACTCCACTTGGCCCTGGATCGGACATTAAAGTGGCCTCTGGTCCTGGTGAAGCACCAGGCCATGGGCGCATCATGATCCAGTATGGGGGAGGGGGCAAGGCATCCCCAGCCAAATCCTGAAGAAATTCTGTTTTATCATTAGCCAATTTTTGTGCCATTAATATTGTTCCTTTCCCTATCTTGATATACAATCTTGTCTAAGGAGGGGGGGTCTTGAGGTAATCCTAGCCATGAGTCAATATATGGAAATTGGTCTGGATATCCCGGCTCTCCTGTGACTACTGTATAGACTGCTTCCACTATTTTTAAGTTCATGGTGTCTTCTGGTGGCCATCCTACTCCCATGGAGGGCCATTCGACCTCACAGAGTATGTGGAGGCAGGCGTCATCTTCACCCCATAGTCTCCTCCAAATCCCTTCTTAAAATTTTTAATCATGCACTCCAGTACAGTTGCCTTAGATTCATTTCCTCCTATCTTGCTTACCTTCTCAGACCTTCCTCTACTTTTCCTTTTCATTCTGTCTACGAAGTTCTCGGTATCCTGTGTACTTCTGATATTTCCACTCAGTGAAACATTTAAATTGCCATTCCGTCTTCTTCCTAATTGGGGTGAGAATAACCTTACCTGCCAGATTCCAGAGGGAGAAGGGGGATTGGCGTGTCTTCACCTGTCAGTCAGCATGGCTGACCCAGAAGGCCACATGGTGCAAGATTGTTTCTCCCTTGACTTTTAGAGTTCATTTTACCTTGGTGGGCTTTATCGGGTGCAGATGAAAACACAGATGGGTTAAATATTCCATGGTCCATAGATGGCCAATTTGTGCTCACTTATGTATCCCCCTCCTTCTAGCCTGACAGTTCTGAGGGGATTAAGAATTCCACAGCAGATGGGACACCTCCTAGGGGAGGGCAGAATATGAGCACACAAAGACCAAGTTTCTTCCCCCAAAAGCCCTCTCACGACCGCCTGACAAATTTAACCCAAGACACCAAAAATGGGTTGAGACACCAGGGTGAGGCATATACAGAAGAAGGCATCCTTGAGATCTAAACAAGTATAGATCTTAGCATTTGGTGGGAGGAAGCTAAGTAAAGTATAGGGGTTAGGAATGGTGGGATGTAGAGTCATGGTGGCCTGGTTGACCAGTCTGAGGTCCTGCACAGGTCCTGTCCCCCTTCTTTCTTGACTCATAGGATTGGTATGCTCCAGGCCAACTGGCATTCAATCAGGATGCCTATCTGTTTCAGTCTGTTTATGTGTGGCAAAATTCGAACTTGAGCCGCTAGTGGCAGTGGGTGCTGACATTTTCTGACCGGGGTGGCACCGGGTTTGAGTTCTGTTACCCCTGGAGCTTGATGTATGGCAAGCCCCCGGGGCGAGGGGGGTTATCTTCCACCCAAACCTCGGGAAATCATCAGACTAGTTCCCTCCCTTGGCTGTCTGTCTAGTCTATCCGCATTTCCTTCCCGAGGGTCACGTAACCTCCATTCATCTTGAGGGGTTAATTAAAGGGAGAGTAAATAGGTGGTTGAGCCCACCTAGAGAGTGGGTCTTTCTTGGGGGGAAAACATCACTTGTGCCCCCAATTTAGACAACAAGTCTCTCCCCAAAAGAGGTACTAGACATTCAGGAATATTCAGGAATTCATGAGTCACTTGTCCCCCCATCTGGCATTTCTGGGGTAAACAGAATGGTCTGATCAGCTTTTCTCTGGTTACTCCTTCTATGGCAGTGGCCTTTATTGAGACCGGTGCTACCAGTTGTCACCACCGACATTTCTGCCCCAGGGTCCACTATAAGGGCAATAATTTGGTCCCCGACTTTTAGTTTTACCATGGGCTCCCAGGGACCTTTTGTCTTTGAGGCCTGACACTCCTGTTCAGTCTCTAGTCTGGCCAACCCTATAACAGACGACGTCAACTCTTTTTTCCCATTATTTTGGGGGCATTCATTTTTTCAGTGACTGAAGTCCTGGCATCAAGCTCATTGGTTTGGTTGCAGGGTGGCCCCGGGCCTTCTTATAGAGGGCTTGCCAGGATATCGGCCCTGATTCAGAGGGGTTGTAGGCTATGGGGAAGGTCCAGGAAGAGGCCTTCCCACAGCTGCAGCCAGTACCATGATCCTCTGGTGGGCCTCTTACTATCTTCTTTCCATCTTTTCTCAGCTTCCCTCCTAGCCTCTACATCTCTATTTCTGAATACCTTATCAGCGATCTCAATTATTTGTGAGCTAGTCATGGCCAATACCCCATCCACCTTTTGAAGTTTGCGTCTGATATTAGGGTAGCCTTGAGACACAAAGGCTGCATTTATCACCATCTGAGACCCAGCAGCCTCTGGATCTATTGGTGTATAAAGTCTACAGGCCTCACACAGTCTTTCATAGAACTCAGAGGGTGATTTGGTTTCCCTTTGAATCACTTCAGAGGGTTTTGCCATACTCATAGATTTTCAGGCCCCCCTCTTCAGGCCTTGTAAAATAGCCTCCTGATATCTCTCCAGGTGGCTCCTCCCATCCTCTGTGTTACAGTCCCAATTGGGCCTCTTATCAGGGGTGGCTAGTTCTGCCCACCGCTGTGGGTTTGCAGTACCCTCAGGTACCATTCTATTAACCTTTTCTGGCCTCAGTTAGGATCCTGTGTCTTTCCTCAGTGCTGAAAAGGGAGACTAGTAGTTGGATTATGTAAGGTGGTGGGTTCAAAAAATAGTCTCCATTAGCATCATCATGGCTTGTGGCTCCCCTGAGTATGATGGAGTGTGTCTCTGCCAATTTAATATATCCATAGAGGAAAATGGCTGGTAATAATAGGCCACAGGAGGCTGATGGTAGTGCCCACCTGCATCCTGAACCGGAGGCTTTTAAAGCTCTCTGAGGGGCATCTGTAATGGGGTTCTTTCCCTTGTTCTTTGGAGGAGTGCAGCCTCTGTCTAATTCCTGTGTTTTCTTCCCCTTCCCCATCGGTACTCACCAGAAGAGGTGGATACACTCTCTGGCTGAGGTGGAATCCTGGGGGCATTGACCAGAGGTCTCCATCACTGGGATCGGAGCCTGCCATAAAGGTGGCTCTACAATCTCCAGGAGAGCTGGCAGAGGAGCAGCCATGCAGGAACTCCACTTGGCCCTGGATCGGACATTAAAGTGGCCTCTGGTCCTGGTGAAGCACCAGGCCATGGGCGCATCATGATCCAGTATGGGGGAGGGGGCAAGGCATCCCCAGCCAAATCCTGAAGAAATTCTGTTTTATCATTAGCCAATTTTTGTGCCATTAATATTGTTCCTTTCCCTATCTTGATATACAATCTTGTCTAAGGAGGGGGGGTCTTGAGGTAATCCTAGCCATGAGTCAATATATGGAAATTGGTCTGGATATCCCGGCTCTCCTGTGACTACTGTATAGACTGCTTCCACTATTTTTAAGTTCATGGTGTCTTCTGGTGGCCATCCTACTCCCATGGAGGGCCATTCGACCTCACAGAGTATGTGGAGGCAGGCGTCATCTTCACCCCATAGTCTCCTCCAAATCCCTTCTTAAAATTTTTAATCATGCACTCCAGTACAGTTGCCTTAGATTCATTTCCTCCTATCTTGCTTACCTTCTCAGACCTTCCTCTACTTTTCCTTTTCATTCTGTCTACGAAGTTCTCGATATCCTGTGTACTTCTGATATTTCCACTCAGTGAAACATTTAAATTGCCATTCCGTCTTCTTCCTAATTGGGGTGAGAATAACCTTACCTGCCAGATTCCAGAGGGAGAAGGGGGATTGGCGTGTCTTCACCTGTCAGTCAGCATGGCTGACCCAGAAGGCCACATGGTGCAAGATTGTTTCTCCCTTGACTTTTAGAGTTCATTTTACCTTGGTGGGCTTTATCGGGTGCAGATGAAAACACAGATGGGTTAAATATTCCATGGTCCATAGATGGCCAATTTGTGCTCACTTATGTATCCCCCTCCTTCTAGCCTGACAGTTCTGAGGGGATTAAGAATTCCACAGCAGATGGGACACCTCCTAGGGGAGGGCAGAATATGAGCACACAAAGACCAAGTTTCTTCCCCCAAAAGCCCTCTCACGACCGCCTGACAAATTTAACCCAAGACTGTACAAACACTACCTCCCTTGTGATATTTATGATCTGTGCTTCCCCTACTCCCTCTCAGGGGGTTGATCAGGCTGCCTCTTCCACCCCACAGGGTGGGAAGCTTCCTTACCTGAGCACTCAATTCCCATGCTGATGTCCACTGCCCACTTAACATGGAAGGTCCAGGCATCAAGAAACAGATGCTTTCCAGAAGAGCGAGGCTCCTTACCCCCTTTAGAAGATCCAAGCCACAAAACCTCAGAGTAGCCCCAAATGGGACTTGTCTCCTGAAAATGAGGAGTTTCCCAGCCAATGTGCCAAATGTTATAGCCAAATGATCCGGTAAACAAACTCACTCAAGACAAGGTGGATAGTGGAGTTTTGTTACACTGGCGGGTCTGAGACAGAATTTCCTCTTTAGCCAGGGACCCTGACCGACTTTTGTGAAAACCTTATATAGCTTAAGTGTACTACTGAAGCCCACATCCCCACATCCTTAATCTTAGCATGGAAAGTGTTAAAGGGAGATACAATCAGGTTACAGCCATGATTCATAATCAGAAGCATCAGCTGGTTATACATTGCATCCTACACCAATGGGTGACATAAAGATTACAAAGGTGATTGATTACATAGGGGATTATCACATTCTTTTTGGCAATGGGAAATCTTGGTATGGAGTCTGGTGTTTATCAGTCCAGGAGGCCAGTGTGGCTGGAGGTATGTTATACCCATGGCTATCAGGCACATGGTCCAAAGCTCACAGAAAGTGCAAGATGGGGTTTCCTTCATTTTCAAGATGGAGTTAGCTTGGCCTCTTCCTTTCCTCCTTCAATATAAGATTTGCACTCATACACATACATGTAGAGTATGTTTCTTCTGCTGCCTTGTGAATGTGAGTTGAGCCTACATCTTCTCCCTTTGTGTTATCTCGGTAGCCAGCATATATAACCTCAAGTGAGTCAAGTGAGTTAGGTCTAGGACAGCAACAAATCTTTCTGTCTTGAAGTCCAGGCTTTTCATGCCAAAGTTACCTTCTCATTTCCAGTTTACTGGTCTAGAGGAAATGTTTATAATTATGTAATTTTATGCCTCTTGAATTTTTTATTTCATCAGTATTTGGTTGAGTATTTAAACTGTGAAACATGTATTTGTAATACCTTATAAACTTTTCTGAGATTAATCAACATGTGTTTGCTGTAGCTTGAGGCCTCATGAGTGAAGGAATTTCTGTGGTGAGAGTATGTGTGTCTAGGGTTCTGACCTAGACATTCCCAGTGTTCCAAGCACTTGTCCCCTAGCCTTGTAATTTGTCCCTTGATCAGCAATTAGAAGGAAAATCAATGGTTTGATCTCAAAATTTAAACTATTGACAATATGCAGTATGTACCAAAAAGATCTTCACGACCCAGAAATCACAATGGTGTGATTACTTACCTAGAGCCAGACATCCTGGAATATGAAGTCAAATGGGCCTTAGGAAGCATCACTATGAATAAAGCTAGTGGAGGCGGTGGAATTCCAGTTGAGCTATTTCAAATCCTGAAAGATGATTCTGTGAAAGTGCTGCACTCAGTATGCCAGCAAATTTGGAAAACTCTGCAGTCAGTGGCCACGGGACTGCAAAAAACCAGTTTTCATTCCAATCCCAAAGAAAGGCAATGCCAAAGAATGTTCAAACTACTGCACAATTGCATTCATCTCACACGTTAGTAAAGCAATGCTTAAAATTCTCCAAGCCAGGCTTCAGCAATACATGAACCGTGAACTTCCAGATGTTCAAGTTGGTTTTAGAAAAGACAGAGGAACTAGAAATCAAATTGCCAACATTCGCTGGATCATCAAAAAAGCAAGAGAGTTTCAGAAAAACATATATTTCTGCTTTATTGATTATGCCAAAGCCTTTGACTATGTGGATCACAATAAACTGTGGAAAATTCTGAAAGAGATGGGAATACCAGACCACCTGACCTGCCTCTTGAGAAACCTATATGCAGGTCAGGAAGAAACGGTTAGAACTGGACATGGAATAACAGACTGGTTCCAAATAGGGAAAGGTGTACTTCAAGGCTGTATATTGTCACCCTGTTTCTTTAACTTATATGCAGAGTACATCATGAGAAATGCTGGGCTGGAGGAAGAACAAGCTAGAATCAAGATTGCTGGGAGAAGTATCAATAGCCTCAGATATGCAGATGACACCACTCTTATGGCAGAAAGTGAAGAACTAAAGAGCCTCTTGATGAAAGTGAAAGAGGAGAGTGAAAAAGTTGACTTAAAGCTCAACATTTAGAAAACAAAGATCTTGGCATCCGGTCCCATCACTTCATGGCAGATAGATGGAAAACAGTAGCTGACTTTATTTTTTGGGCTCCAAAATCACTGCAGATGGTGATTTCAGCCATGAAATTAAGATGCTTACTCCTTGGAAAGAAAGTTATGACCAACCTAGACAGCATATTAAAAAGCAGAGACATAACTTTTTCCACAAAGGTCTATCTAGTCAAGGCTATGGTTTTTCCAGTGGTTGTATGGATGTGAGAGTTGGACTATAAAGATGGCTGAGCACTGAAGAATTGATTCTTTTGAACTGTGATGTTGGAGAAGACTCTTGAGAGTCCTTTGGACTGCAAGGAGATCCAACCAGTCCATCCTAAAGGAGAGCAGTCCTAGGTGTTCATTGGAAGGACTGATGTTGCAGCTGACTTTGGCCACTTGAGGTGAAGAGCTGACTTGTTTGAAAAGACTCTGATGCTGGAAAATATTGAGGGCAGGATAAGGGGATGAGATGGTTGGATGGCATCACCAACTCAATGGACATGGGTTTGGGTGGACTCTGGGAGTTGGTGATGGACAGGAGGCCTGGCGTGCTGTGGTTCATGGGTCTCAAAGAGTCGGACACGACTAGGCGACTGAACTGAACATGTGTTTTATGAGAACACAGAAGGCTTTCACAATATGATTTATTGTAGAATTGAATGATAGTCACATCAATCAGAGATAATTTTTATCAGTCTCAGGTAGACTCTGTGGCTGATAATAATTGATTACATCACTCTACACAAGTCAATGTTGACCAATCATTTGTTACCTAGATTTCAATCCTTTAAAAATATCCACAACTTTCAAGTACTTTCCAAGTGATTCTAATAATCAGTCATGTTCAAGAGTATAGAATCAACTCAAGTGTCCTTAGTTGTAAATAAGAAGACTGGGACTAAGAAATTAGGGACAATTTATTCAAGGACACAATTTGAGTTGGAGGAAGACCTGAGAACTAGACTTGCTGAACTTTATAGAAATGCCAAAGGCAATAAGATCAATTAAGTCAGAATTTTCTGGGGAAAGAGAAGCCTGGACAGTTCTACTTTTGTAAAGCTTTCTAGGTGATCCTAATAACCAGTGAGGATTGAGAACCACTGAATCATACCTAATCTACTGATTGATTGTCATTCTCATACTCTCTACACAAGTAACATATCCATTTATCCTCAGTCATCTTTCTTAGCATTTTTGGTTACTAAGCCCTGAAGATAAAAAAAAGAGATAAAAAATCCATATGTTTTACAAATGAGAAACATGTGCACCTTTCCCTGGAACTTTGTGAGATGATATTGGTAAGGTAAAAATTGAAAATCAAGTAATATTGACAAACAACTAGAAAGCAACTTCCCTTTTAATTATTTTTCAATTTTTCTGTTAATGTCAAAGATAAAATCTGTTTGACTAACATGGTGTTAATTATCTTATTTGCCAATCTTTCTTTATATTAAGAGAAAAAAATAGGAGGAGGAGAAGACCAAGAAGAAAAATTAAGGGGTGGAGAAGTGGGCAAATATCAGATTCAGAAACTTTGGAAGACAAAAGAGTTGTCTTTTATGTCTTTTACATAAAATTATATAAGTGTCTGTGTGTCATGCACTATATTTCCATAGCTACTTTCTGCTTATACAAAGCAATATGGTAATACTAACAATTTGGGAAATATATTTTAGTTTGGGAAATGTATTTTAATGGCATCAATATTAATTTTCTTACATAGGTGCCAGACTTTAAAGCATTCCCAGAATCATATCAAGAATAATACTTATTATAACTGACATGTTGCCCATGCAAAGGCTTTGACACTTCATTCAAGGACTGTCTTGTTTGTTATATCAAGGAGCATGTGAAAGACTCTTAAAAGGAATCTTCTGTTCCGGTGATTTTTTGATAATCTCACCATATGCTACTATTTTAGAAAACTCAGGAGAGGGATGAAAATACTGAAATAGGCATATGTTTTTATGAAAGTTTCAGAAAAAAATGTGTTTATTTTGAATTACGTCTAAATTAGATTCCTAACAGCTGAATGAAATGTAAATTAGTTGTTTTTGCTGTGGAAGATAGACATTCCATAAAACATGGTATCAATCATCTGGGGAGTTCCTCTTTATATTGCAAGCTTCTGTATGATGACCGGCATGATCACTCTTACATCTGAAATAAATGAACACTGATTAGTATTTAAACAGTCCAGGACTTCCCTGGTGATCCAGTGGTTAAGAATTTGCCTGCCAGTGCAGGCGACATGTATTTGATTCCTGCTCTGGCCCAGATGGTAAAGCATCTGCCTACAATGTGGGAGACCCAGGTTCGATCCCTGGGTTGGGAAGATCCTCTGGAGAAGGAAATGGCAACCCACTCCAGTACTCTTGCCTGGAAAATCCCATAGATGGAGAAGCCTGTTAGTCTACAGTCCATGGGGTCGCGAAGAGTGAGACACGACTGAGTGACTAAACTAAAAACTAAAAACTGGGAAGATTCCACATGCCACGGGGCAACTAAGGCTGTGTGCCACCACAACCAAAGCCCAAATGCTCTATAGCCTGCAAGCCACAACTGATGAGCGTGCTTGCCACAACTACTGAAGCCTGAAGAGCAACAAAGGCTCAGCCTACCCATAAATAAATAGATAAGCACATCATCTAAAAAAATAAGCAGTTCCTAAGTTCCTGGAAGTAGGTATGTCCCTTTATACCTAAGGGCTTTTGTATCTACCACATTCCATAGAATTCTTTCTCATCTTCTCAGCTCCTTTTCTTTTAACCTGTATTTCTGAAAAACATCTCAGGTAATTTTAATTTGGGAGCATGTGGGAACTACTGATTTTGGTAGTGGGAACTACCAAACCCCACATCTGTAAAAAAAATAAATAAATTAGGTCCCCCTACTCACTCAGGCTTTAAGAGTTAATGCCTTCCTGATGCTAGTATGTCAGATCTCTCACTATTGTATTCTTTCACTAACACCCCCAAAAGCTGTCCTTTTCATTATAGGGGACTGGAATGCAAAAGTAGGAAGTCAAGAAACACTTGGGGTAACAGGCAAATTTGGCCTTGGAATATGGAATGAAGCAGGGTAAAGGCTAATAGAGTTTTGCCAAGAGAACACACTGGTCATAGCAAACACCCTCTTCCAACAACACAAGAGAAGACTCTACACATGGACGTCACCAGATGCTCAACACCAAAATCAGATTGATTTTATTCTTTGCAGCCAAAGATGGAGAAGCTCTATACAGTCAGACAAAACAAGACTAGGAGCTGACTGTGGCTCAGATCATGAACTCCTTATTGCCAAATTCAGACTGAAACTGAAGAAAGTAGGGAAAACCACTAGACCACTCAAGTATGACCTAAATCAAATCCCTTATGATTATACAGTAGAAGTGAAAAATAGATTTAAGGGCCTAGATCTGATAGACAGAGTGCCTGATGAACTATGGATGGAGGTTCCTGACATTGTACAGGAGACAGGGATCAAGACCATCCCCATGGAAAAGAAATGGAAAAAAGCAAAATGGCTGTCTGAGGAGGCCTTACAAATAGCTGTGAAAAGAAGAGAAGCCAAAAGCAAAGGAGAAAAGGAAAGATATAAGCATCTGAATGCAGAGTTCCAAAGAATAGCAAGAAGAGATAAGAAAGCCTTCTTCAGCGATCAATGCAAAGAAATAGAGGAAAAGAACAGAATGGGAAAGACTAGAGATCTCTTCAAGAAAATTAGAGATACCAAGGGAACATTTCATGCAAAGATGGGCTCGATAAAGGACAGAAATGGTATGGACCTAACAGAAGCAGAAGATATTAAGAAGAGGTGGCAAGAATACACAGAAGAACTGTACAAAAAAGATCTTCACGACCCAGATAATCATGATGATGTGATCACTAATCTAGAGCCAGACATCTTGGAATGTGAAGTCAAGTGGGCCTTAGAAAGCATCACTAAGAACAAAGCTAGTGGAGGTGATGGAATTCCAGTTGAGCTGTTTCAAATCCTGAAAGATGATGCTGTGAAAGTGCTGCACTCAATATGCCAGCAAATTTGGAAAACTCAGCAGTGGCCACAGGACTGGAAAAGGTCAGTTTTCATTCCAATTCCAAAGAAAGGCAATGCCAAAGAATGCTCAAACTACCGCACAATTGCACTCATCTCACATGCTAGTAAAGTAATGCTCAAAATTCTCCAAGCCAGGCTTCAGCAATATGTGAACCGTGAACTCCCTGATGTTCAAGCTGGTTTTAGAACAGGCAGAGGAACCAGAGATCAAATTGCCAACATCCGCTGGATCATGGAAAAAGCAAGAGAGTTCCAGAAAAACATCTATTTCTGCTTTATTGACTATGCCAAAGCCTTTGACTGTGTGGATCACAATAAACTGTGGAAAATTCTGAAAGAGATGGGAATACCAGACCACCTAACCTGCCTCTTGAGAAATCTGTATGCAGGTCAGGAAGCAACAGTTAGAACTGGACATGGAACAACAGACTGGTTCCAAATAGGAAAAGGAGTACGTCAAGGCTGTATATTGTCTCCCTGCTTATTTAACTTATATGCAGAGTACATCATGAGAAACGCTGGACTGGAAGAAACACAAGCTGGAATCAAGATTGCCGGGAGAAATATCAATAACCTCAGATATGCTGATGACACCACCCTTATGGCAGAAAGTGAGGAGGAGCTAAAAAGCCTCTTGATGAAAGTGAAGGAGGAGAGCGAAAAAGTTGGCTTAAAGCTCAACATTCAGAAAACGAAGATCATGGCATCCGGTCCCATCACTTCATGGGAAATAGATGGGGAAACAGTGGAAACAGTGTCAGACTTTATTTTTTTGGGCTCCAAAATCACTGCAGATGGTGACTGCAGCCATGCAATTAAAAGACGCTTACTCCTTGGAAGGAAAGTTATGACCAACCTGAATAGAATATTGAAAAGCAGAGACATTACTTTGCCAACAACAGTCCATCTAGTCAAGGCTATGGTTTTTCCAGTGGTCATGTATGGATGTGAGAGTTGGACTGTGAAGAAAGCTGAGTGCTGAAGAATTGATGCTTTTGAACTGTGGTGTTGGAGAAGACTCTTGAGAGTCCCTTGGACTACAAGGAGATCCAATCAAGTCCATTCTAAAGGAGATCAGCCCTGGGTGTTCTTTGGAAGGAATGATGCTAAAGCTGAAACTCCAGTACTTTGGCCACCTCATGGGAAGAGTTGACTCATTGGAAAAGACTCTGATACTGGCAGGGATTGGGGGCAGGAAGAGAAGGGGACAACAGAGGATGAGACAATTTGGTGGCATCAGCAACTCAATGTACATGAGTTTGGGTGAACTCTGGGAGTTGGTGATAGACAGGGAGGCCTGGTGTGCTGCAATTCATGGGTCACAAAGAGTCAGACACGACTGATTGACTGAACTGAACTGAACTGAACTGAACTTTTATAGGGGGCAGAACTTGCCACCTCAAAATGTCTCCTTAGCATGTGGATTATTTACAGCGGAAAACAGTCAAGGTTCAATGGACTCTGAAAGAAACTTTGACCTCCCCATGACTGCCTACAGAATGTAGCTAGAGAGTTTGCTCCAGGAAGGGAACCATTGCTGTAGATAACTCTAATATGAACTAAGTGTATATACAGGAACCTACCAAAGTCAGTTTGTTAAAATTCCTCTCTATGTCCCATTGTCTCTGAAGGGCCCATCAAACATATGTTTCCCAAATATTTGTTTTTCTATCTCTATGTGAATTACCTTTTCCTTGCTTTGAAATCTCAACCACTCCCTCCAACATTCTTTTTTTTTTAGGTGAAAAAAATATTTTAATAACTAAAGCTGAGAACTTATTTATTTATACATTTTTAATATAGCTTTTTAACTTTATATTGGAGTGTAGCTGATTTACAAATGTTGTGATAGTTTCAGGTGTACAGTGGAGTGATTCAGTTATACATGTTCATATCTCAATTATTTTTCTTTGGTCTTTAGATTGTATTGAAGGAAGGAGTTTCAGCTCTTTTAGTCAGTTACTCAGTTTTTCTGGATCTGTTCCTTGTATAATGTTAATGATCTTTAGTTTCATTTTCTTCTGTTGATCTATCTCTTAGCCAGAAGAACCTAGAAGAGCAGAGAACAATTTCTTCCTCCCTAACACTTTCATATGACTGATAAAAACGATAATAAATCACAAAGCATCAAATGCTTGAACACCTACTGCAGTACTTCAGATCACTCTTTTCACTGAATTTTAAATTCCTTGAGGAAAAGAACCATGTCTGCCCGAGTTTCTCTTTATCTCTGCAGCCTTTCTAGAGCACTAGGTGATACTCGGTGTCTCCCAAATGGATTCCACAGGGACTGTGGAAATAAAAGTAGATTGTATTGGAAAGTGCTTCAGACATTCTAAAATATTAGAAGAATGCCAGGTGTGGTGAAGTCTTAAAGGGCCACTAGCCAGAGGCAGTTGCTAGGCATCTGTAGGAGATTATAGATATGTATGAGTGAGGCTCATCAAGTCAGATATCGATGTTTCAGTCTTTAAAAAAAACACACACAAATTTGTATGTAAAACCTCACAATTTTTAAATGTTGACAAAACCACAATTCTTGTTTGTCTTGGTTGATTTGGTTTGATTTTGTTTGAACCTTGTGGGATCAGTGAGGTGTGACTCTCAACCCAGAACACATAGGAGTTGGCTTTGGTCCAAAAACCACAGTGTGAGAACTTTATATTTTGTTGTACTCAGCAGACCTGGCCTGCTTTTTGGCTTTTATTCATTGATTAATTTTTTCCATCCTGCAGAGGAGGTCTAGAGTGTCCGTCTATGGTCTTTGGAAATTCCACCCCAATGCTAGGCTACATTTCAGCCTGAGAGCAGGGCAGTTACGTGTATCTCCAGATCCTGGTGTGGCTAGCAATAGACATTTCATTTCAATTTTTTTTTTTTTTTAGTAATCAAAATCAATGTAGCCGAAGCGAGTAAGCCTTTTGGCCAGTGTTCTTTGAGTTCCATGTAATGTGTGTGTGTGCTAAGGCACTTCAGTCATATCTGACTCTTTGTTACCTCATGGACTGTAGCCCCCCAGGCTCCTCTGTCCGTGGGATTCTCCAGGCAAGAATACTGGAGTAGGCTGTCAAGCCCTCCTCCAGGGGATCTTCCTGACCGAAGAATTGAAGCCGCATCTGTCTCCTGCATTGGCAAGTGGTTTCTTTACCATTAGCACCACTTGGGAAGCTCCACGTAATATAAAAACCTTAACTAAGTGATCAGGTCATTCAGAAAGCCTATTATTGTGACAAGTATGTTTTCAATATAAAGAATTTCTAAAATGATACAATTTATATCTAAAATTATTTAATTTGGCTTTCCATTTTCCTCATAGACACAAAATAAAGGCATCCTGTGATTTCTTTGGAAGTATTCTGCAGACAATGAGACAGGGGAGTAGCTCAGTCATTTGTACAATGGACTAGCCTCAATTTTAATATACTTCCCCTGCGGGATAAATACCAGTTGCTTTCAGGAGAGAGAGGGGATATCCTCAATTGAGGCTCATGTATCCTTTTGAGGGGAAATGAAAGCAAAGGCAAGGTTATGTGACAGTTATTTCACAAGTATTATTAGTACTTTTGACTCATGACCAACACAGTGAAGCAGAAAATAAAAATCCCTTATTTCAGGTTTACAAAATCAAGACAGAGAAATTAAGTAACTTGCCTAATGTTACACAACCAGGTAGTGATAAAACTGAAGTGCAAATCCCTCTTTCTCTCATTATTTTCTTTTCTCCTTCCTCTTTGAACCACATCATTAAAAGCATGTCTTAATTTTAAAGAGCACAGCAAGACTCAAGTTTTCACAAATAGGGAATTAGGTACAAATCTGATTTAGAATCAGAAAACTTGTTGCAACAAAAAATACAAATTAAAAGGAAAAATAAATGACAAAACTCCAAAGTGAAAAAATAACTGTGTGGCACATCTATGTACAAGTCTTTATTTTCCTACAAATTTTTGCTGCATACTCTTTGGTTACCCTTTTTTTGGACAATGATCATAGTGAGATGGTTTTTCTTAGAATAGAAAAAAGAAATCAATCTTTTTGCTAGAAGGACTAATAAAATACTCTTTAAAAATATTGATAATTTAAAAAATTTTTTATGCATTACAACATTAGTAACATTGTGTAGTTCTTTAGAATTGTCAAATTTAGGAAAACTTGATCAAATTCTTTTTATATATAAGCTTTATAATTTCAGGGCATTTCTAATCTTTCTGTGTAATAACTAATCTTAAATACGTTTGTAACTAAAAATGCATGGTACATACAGAAATCTATAGGTTGTGTTATTAGTTTACTTCTGACATGAGAGAGTAGCCTTTTTGGCTAGATACTGATGAAAACTGAGCTCTTCGCTTTACTATGGGAAAATCTGCTAGTTGGAAAATGTTTTTTCAGCCTCACTTCTGCACCAGAATTTTATGCCTTGCTTCTCCTCCCCTATTACCCAGATTGACTCTGCCACTTGGCCTGTTTATATGGTGATAGGACCTCTAGATCTATACTTTCTTGTCACAACCCTGGCTGAGTTAGCACAGCAGATAGAAGCTATGCTTCCCAAAAGCTGTTTTAATACCTGGACTACTAGCAATAATTAAACTAGACCCAGAAGCAACTGAAACTACTTCAATAAAACATATTAAACCAAAATTAAATGTGTCCCCAACTCAACTTCTTCTCAAACTGAGTTTCATTGTCAAATGCTAGCTCCATGAAAATGCCATCCAAATTACTTGCTAAGGAGAAATCTGAGTATAGAGAAGGTTTTGGAGTCTAGTTAAGGCAAACCTTCCAACACATGGTTTGATTAAGATGGAATAAGGATCATTCTATAAGCGCTTAGAATATAAATAGAGCAAAATGAGATTCGGAATCCTAACTCAAAGAACTTTGGGATGCAAACCATAAATGTTGAGTTGAACAATTGATGTGTAACTTGAATAACTTTTCTCTCAGATGATCTTAAAACTAAAACCCAAGTAATGCGTGACTTTTATTTTCCTGTGCCAGAGTTGCCTAGCATAGAAAAGTGATGTTACTGAAGAACAGAGTCATGTTGGTGATGCTGTCTGTGTAGAGTCATGTTAATATAGATGGTAAGGCATGCCTGGTGTCAGTGCTTTGTTGGGATTCTCACCCCAATACTTTTCCATGGGCTCTCCAATAACATCTACAGGAAGGAAGTCAAACTGGATAGAGAGCACACTCAACCTTGTTGACTTAAGTTGTTTACTTCCATAACCAAAAAAAAACAAAATCAAACATTGGTCATGTGAACATGTTGTCCCAGGCGATGCATATGAGGAGTGCTGAGGCTTAGCTTCATGGTAAATTCTCCTCTCAGGAAGAAAATTCCTGGACCACTGCATTATCTCCTCCCTTGTCCTGATTAAATATTAAGGTTTGTCCCTAGTCTAATGCAGGTAGTTGGAGGAATATCTTGAGCAACATTGCACTAAACCAAAGGAAAGATCCTAGGGAAGCTTCTGCTCTGAATTCTGTGATGCTAATGCAGAACCATCAAGGAGCACACTTTCTCCTGTTTTCCCCACCCCCACCCCGTCTCTTTAATGGATATTATTTTTCTGGTAACATGAGTACTTCAATAATCAATGCTATTTAGTATGCTGAATAGAGATGAATATTTCCATTACTTATTAATGATGAAAAATTGCTATGATGAAACATGTTTTCCATCATATTTTGTATTGTTTTTGAAGAGATTGCCTTTTATTTGGCTACTAGAGGTACAAATTCATTTCCTCTGCACCAGCAGGAGAATGATGTTTATATATATATATATATATATATATGTATAAACATATATATATATATACATATATATATTCCCCTCCTTTTGATCTTATAATCTGTATGGGATAAATACCTACTTGGTCCAAGGCAGTTAACAAATATAAATACCTGTAATATACAATATGCTAACATCATTTTGCGTAAATTTAATTAGACATGCACACATTCTTATAGCACGGTACTTATTGTTTTTACATTTTATAAATGAAGCCATCAAAGTTCTAAGAATTTAACTAATTTGTCCAAAGTCAAGTTAAGACTAAAAAGATCTGATTTCAAGCCTTAAGGCTGAATGTGTTATGTTTTCCCACATGCTTTGATGCCTTCAGAAAATGAAGAGTGATTGGTTTTATGCTTTATTTAATTAATTAATTTATATGTGGAAAGTATGATCATTTTTTTATCTCTAAGCAGGAATTATAAGCAAATACATATTAAAAACAGACTTAGCTGCCTAGAATGCTTTAAATCATCCAGCTTGCTGGGCTCACTTTATCGTATAAGATTGAAGTAAAACCAGATTGAATCTTCATCTATCCTATAGCTGAATAGCTCCAGGATATTTAGAGAGCTTATTTTATATTATCATGTCTTGTTCCATTTTTCAAGTTTTTTAAAATTCTTGATTGGTCAAGCGTTAACACCTACTGCCTGATTTTAGCCTGTTGGCTTCTCAAATGTACAAGTCTAAAGTTTTTGCGTTTTTAAAAAAATGCACACAGCATTTGTGGAAAATAGTTTCTTGTACAATTCAGTGGTAAAGAATCCTCCTTTGGTGCAGGAGAGCTGGGTTCAATCCCTGGGTCAGGAAGATCTCCTGGAGAAGGAAATGGCAATTTCCTTGCCTGGAGAATTCCATATACAGAGGAGTCTGACAGGCTACAGTCCACAGGGGTTGCAAAGAGTCGGACACAACTGAGCCTCTAATACTTTCACTGTACAATTCAGTGTTCACTGTTTAATAATGATGTCGATGGTGAAACATACCGCATGCTCTATGTGTGTTTTTGGGGTGTGTCCACAGAGTTGGGGATGATAAGTGGTGAGTGGGGGCTACAGTTTGATATATCAGAGAATATTAAACTATTAGGCACCTGTCTAAAAGTTTAGATTTTAGACTCTGTTGGCTTTCTTGTCACCTAAAACTAACTCACCAGCCATGTTATCAGGTTCTTCTGTGTACTCTTTCTCATTTTATTGTCATGCTTATTACCTGCCTGCAGTCTCCTGCCTCTTGTTAAACTATTGGGAAATTTTGCATCCTTTTTCTTCACACTAAGACAGGGGATGGGGTATAGAGGAATATCTGTAAAAAGTAATGTACTAAATGAAGGAGTTTCTCTAAAACAGAATTTCATTTGCCTCAAAGAAAAAATTGTCCCTTCTTTATGGAAAAAGAAACACAGGTTGATTGTTTAAAGGAATACAGACACACAGGCACATTTGCTTTGCACTTTGGGAAGGTATGGAACAACAGACTGGTTCCAAATAGGAAAAGGAGTACGTCAAGGCTGTATATTGTCACCCTGCTTATTTAACTTATATGCAGAGTACATCATGAGAAACGCTGGACTGGAAGAAACACAAGCTGGAATCAAGATTGCCAGGAGAGATATCAATCACCTCAGATATGCTGATGACACCACCCTTATGGCAGAAACTGAAGAGGAGCTAAAAGTCTCTTGATGAAAGTGAAAGACGAGAGCAAAAAAGTTGGCTTAAAGCTCAACATTCAGAAAACGAAGATCATGGCATCCGGTCCCATCACTTCATGGGAAATAGATAGGGAAACAGTGGAAACAGTGTCAGACTTTATTTTTGGAGGGCTCCAAAATCACTGCAGATGGTGACTGTAGCCATGAAATTAAAAGACGCTTACTCCTTGGAAGAAAAGTTATGACCAACCTATATAGCATATTTAAAAGCAGACATTACTTTGCCGACTAAGGTCCGTCTAGTCAAGGCTATGGTTTTTCCTGTGGTCATGTATGGATGTGAGAGTTGGACTCTGAAGAAGGCTGAGCACCGAAGAATTGATGCTTTTGAAGTGTGGTGTTGGAGAAGACTCCTGAGAGTCTTCTCCAACAAGGAGATCCAACCAGTCCATTCTGAAGGAGATCAACCCTGGGATTTCTTTGGAAGGAATAATGCTAAAGCTGAAACTCCAGTACTTTGGCCACCTCATGCGAAGAGTTGACTCATTGGAAAAGCCTCTGATGCTGGGAGGGATTGGGGGCAGGAGTAGAAGGGGACAACAGAGGATGAGATGGCTGGATGGCATCACGAGTCTGAGTGAACTCTGGGAGCTGGTGATGGACAGAGAGGCCTGGCGTGCTGCGATTCATGGGGTTGCAAAGAGTAGGACAGACTGAGCGACTGAACTGAACTGAACTGAACTTGGGAAGGTAGAGTGGTCAGTCTGAGCTATTTGCCTCTCTGTCCATGGTGCTGAATTAGAACTGAATAACCTTGAATAACTGGTCTTCCTTGATGGCTCAGATGGTAAAGCGTCTGTCTGCAATGCGGGAGACTTGGGTTCAATCCCTGGGTCAGGAAGATCCCCTGGAGAAGGAAGTGGCAACCCACTCCAGTACTGTTGTCTGGAGAATACCATGGTCAGAGGAGCCTCAGAGACTAAGTCCATGGGGTTGCAAAGAGTCGGACATGACTGAGTGACTTCGCTTTCTTTTCTTTCTCAACCTTGAATAAGTAAAAGTAATGCTTCCTTCTTGTGTGTCACTTTATACTACTGTTTAAAATACTGCTTTAAAATGATGCCAAAGTTAAAATTTGTGTAATAACACTTGAACATGTTTATAAATAGTTGTCTTGACTCCTGTTAAACATATATTGCTGCTATCACAATATTTCCATATCTATAAAACCATTTTTCAAATGCAACTCTGGTGTTACATATGCATTTTTCAGCACAGTAACTTACTGGCTACGTGGAAACATATGGTAATCCAGGTGTAAGCTTACCTGGAAAACTGCCCAAGCAGCTGAATCCCTGCCTAGCATTCTGCTTTTGTCTGATAATCAAACTCTTCCCAAACTGGACCATTATGGAAGCTGAGGAATACATAACTATGCGAAGGCTCTTACTTAGTGCTTCTCAGATCTGGATTATGATAAGAGCAACTTGAGATATGAAGGAGCAGACTATAAAAACAAAATAAAAAGTAAAAAATAGATTATTGGTTTCACTTACAGACATTTCTGGGCTATATGCTTGTTCTATTGAATTGGAGTTGCAATTTCAAAATATGTCCAAGTAGGTTGACAACCTCAGCCCTTACTAGGCCTCTGGAATAGTATTGTTTCTACTCCATGGATGCCTTTCAAGTAAGCAGTGTTTTTTCTGTTTCCAGAAAAATAATATGTTATTAACCAATGTTCCATCTCCTTAAGTTTTCATCCAAGAATTGTTGATACTAATTCTGTGCCTTGTGTTCTAGACTTCAATTTACAGCAAAGAGGAAAAACAACATAGTGTTTGGAGGAAAAAGCAGGGTCCAGCCACAAAAAGTCTTTCACCTATTTTTAATTTAATTCTTCTCATTTTTAAAATGGAGTGAAAGTAGGTCTCTTACAAGGCAGATGTTTGAGGATTTAATGAAACTGGACAACCCCATAGTTACCCTACAGCAGACATTAAATAATAGTCTCTTTTCTCTATTGGCAACCAGAGTTTCAAACATGTCAACTAATCATTCTAAGTACTAGAATAAAATAATCAATTAGCATAATCCCTGAGTTTTCTTTGAGCCAGGGATTACAGAATATTAAAATCATAGACAATTAATTATGCACATGTTCTGGAATTTCACACTCCATCTGTGAATTTACTTAATGTTCTAAAATGTTGAGGATCTTATTCCTAGCTTCCCAAATAAGATAAAAACTAATAATAGCTGTTTTTCATAAATACTTATCATTGTTATGTTTATAATGTAAATTGTTCAATTATATAAGTTGTGTAGTCTCAACTACAAAAAGACACCAAAGGTTAAGTGCCAAAAATCCTTGGCAAAGAGTTCTGTCTCACCCTAGGCATTACACACACAAAACAAAACAATAAATCAACAACAGCAACAATAAAAGAATGGCTTTGGGGGCACAAGTAAAGTTTCTATAAGTAAATTGGTCTCTCAAAATAAGACTCGCAAGGCACCAGGGCTTTCAGGTGGATCAGTGGTTAAAGAATCTGCTTATGATGCAGGAGACACAGGAGATGTGGGTTTGGTTCCTGGTTGGGGAAGATCCCCTGGAGGAGGACATGCAACCCGCTCCAGTATTCTTGCCTGGAGAATCCCATGGACAGAGGAACCTGGTGGGCTGCAGTCTACAGGGTTGCAAAGAGTCAGACATGACTGAACACACATGCAGTAAGGTACCAAGTGGTGTATTCATGACTTTTTGACACATTTCAGATATGAAATACTGAGTAGGGTGCAACTGATTTTCATTTGTTATACTTTGCTTACTAGAAAGTGCCCAGGGTCATAATGTTGATACAATGGTTGGAGAAATTCTGAGTTAATTTTGTTTTCTTGCACGTAATAATGAAGTTAAGAGAGTTTGTTGTTGTTAAAGAACTAGTCAAGTGACTCTTGGACTGAGAGTCTGTATCATTCTCCTACAAAGTATATCTCTTCATAACTCTGATTTTTTTTCTAATATATATGACTCTTTAGTTGCCTGGAAACACATAAAATAAAAGAATCTATTCCTAGAAGAAAATAATATTTTCTGTTAAAAACTGTAAACATATCATGAGCACAGGAAACATTTTGTCCATTGAGTCATCTCTCTGTCCAAGCAGTCCATTTTCTCTGGGTTCTGGGAATCTTTGTGTTCTTTGCTTTCCTTCCTGTCTCTGCCCTGTAGCACCTAAGACATTTCTGCCATTCTGCCACCTCTCCCTGCAGAGTCCTACCTTCATTCTAACAGTAAATATTGATCTTCTAACAGGTTGATCTTGTGTTAAATGGGAGAATAAGTAAATCATTCTTTTTTCTTGTCCCTCAAAAATTCATAGGTTTTCCTCCAGTTCTATAGTGACTTACTCATTGGAAAAGGTCTGTCTAGTCAGGGCTATGTGGTCATGTATGGATGTGAAAGTTGGACTGTGAAGAAAGCTGAGCGCCGAAGAGCTGATGGTTTTGAACTGTGGTGTTGGAGAAGACTCTTGAGAGTCCCTTGGACTGCAAGGAGATCCAACCAGTCCATTCTGAAGGAGATCAGCCCTGGGATTTCTTTGGAAGGAATGATGCTAAAGCTGAAACTCCAGTACTTTGGCCACCTCATGTGAAGAGTTGACTCATTGGAAAAGACTCTGATGCTGGGAGGGATTGGGGGCAGGAGGAGAAGGGGACGACTGAAGATGAGATGGCTGGATGGCATCATGGACTCGATGGACATGAGTCTGAGTGACCTCCAAGAGATGGCGATGAACAGGGAGGCCTGGAGTGCTGCGATTCATGGGGTTGCAAACAATCGGACACGACTGAGCGACTGAACTGAACACATGGAATATATGGTCCTTTCCCTCTCTAATACTTCACACTTCTCAGATAATAACTTTAGTATGGGCTGTGTGCTTAGTTGCTCAGTCATTAGTTGCAGCCTTTGGGTTGTAGCCCACCAGGCTCCTCTGTCCATGGGATTTTTCAGACAAGAACACTGGAGTGTCCCCCTCCAGGGAATCTTCCCAACACAGGGATTGAACCTGGGTCCCCTGTTTCTCCTGCATTGTGGGTGGATTCTTTATCTGCTGTACCATCAAAAAGTCCTAACTCCTTGGTCTATTTTTCTAATCAGTGGCCTCCAGGGAGAATGGAGGACTGGGGTGGGATGGTGTGAAAGAAGGGTTAAAGAACAGTATGTTCCTTGCTTTCAAGTACCTATAATTGATTTGAAATTCTCAAAGCAGAAATTTCTCATAAAATGCATTCAGTAGTTTTTTATACACATACAAACGTACACACACATGCACAGGGTAGAGTATTTTAGAAGTGACCTATTCCAAATAGTAGATTTGGGGGAACACTTAGAAACTACCACCAGGTGGGGCATAAAGGGAAAATGTGAGGGAAGAGAAACATGTAGCCTTTCTGCTCTTTCTTACCACCACAGTACAAACCCCATAAATATCTTATTTGACTCTTTTTGTTTCTAATAAGTAACACCGTCATTTGGAATGACATTTTATCTCAGGTCCTCAAGCATTTGCCTGAATCCCTGTTTTCTGTCCCCAGTTAGTAAGGAAACAGCCCCAAGGTCTGTGAACCAATTTGCATGACACACAGGAAAAATCTTCCAGACTGCAACTCTCCCAGGGGCTTTGTTTAGGGAAGGAGGGAGGTTCATTCATACACTTCAGAGACAGGTAGGTGAGTACAGAGCACATGTTAAGTACCCTAACAGGGAAGTTCTGAAAGCTCATCAGTTCGCTGTATTTGATAGGCTCTGTCACCAGTGCCAACACAGCTGCTGGAAACGACTGCCAAAGAAAACGAGAATGAAAGAGGGATGAGACTGTAACTGTGGGAGAGATATTTCACACAACTTGGCACCATCTGCCGTTCTCTTAATCTGTGTTCAGAAAAGAAGGAATGGGTGTAGATGTCGACAATGTCTCTGACAGCCAGCTTTTTTTGTCAATGTAATCATTAAAAACATACTGACCTTATTTTATTGAAAATATAATGAGACAGTAAAGACATCCAATTTGTGGTTCTAACCCTGCTTTGGAGGGATCTTAAACCAAAACAAACAAGCAAAAAACTATTATTTCAATTGCACCACTGTAATTTTCCTGGGAGTAAGAATCGAATAGTGTTAGTTGCTCAGTCATGTCTGACTCTTTTATGACCCCATGTCTGGGGTCTGGCAGGCTCCCCTGTCCATAGAATTCTCCAGGCAAGAATATTAGAGTCAGTAGCCACTGCTTTCTCTAGGCACTCTTCCCAACATAGGGGTTGAACCTGTGTCTACAGCATTGCAGGCAAATTCTTTACTGTCTGAGCACCAAGGAAGTCTAATAAGGCAACGGAGGTCTATGGAAAGTAATTGGGTGGCAGAGCGGAATGGGTAATGAGTTGAGTCTATGGTTCCAAATAGGAAAAGGAGTACGTCAAGGCTGTATATTGTCTCCCTGCCTATTTAACTTATATGCAGAGTACATCATGAGAAACGCTGGACTGGAAGAAACACAAGCTGGAATCAAGATTGCCGGGAGATATATCAATAACCTCAGATATGCTGATGACACCACCCTTATGGCAGAAAGTGAGGAGGAGCTAAAAAGCCTCTTGATGAAAGTGAAGGAGGAGAGCAAAAAAGTCGGCTTAAGGCTCAACATTCAGAAAACGAAGATCATGGCATCTGGTCCCATCACTTCATGGGAAATAGATGGGGAAACAGTGGAAACAGTGTCAGACTTTATTTTTGGGGGCTCCAAAATCACTGCAGATGGTGACTGCAGCCATGAAATTAAAAGACGCTTACTCCTTGGAAGAAAAGTTATGACCA
>SJYX01001371.1:268226-279475 GCA_006410675.1 Oreotragus oreotragus
TCTGAAGGAGATCAACCCTGGGATTTCTTTGGAAGGAATGATGCTAAAGCTGAAACTCCAGTACTTTGGCCACCTCATGCGAAGAGTTGACTCATTGGAAAAGACTCTGATGCTGGGCGGGATTGGGGGCGGGAGGAGAAGGGGACGACCGAGGATGAGATGGCTGGATGGCATCACGGACTCGATGGACATGAGTCTGAGTGAACTCCAGGTGATGGTGATGAACAGGGAGGCCTGGCGTGCTGCGATTCATGGGGTTGCCAAGAGTCAGACACGACTGAGCGACTGAAGTGAACTGAACTGAACTGATAACTGGTGTGTATATGTGTGTGTGTGAAGGGAGTGGGAGATAGAAGGAAGGGGCAGATTCTGCTGACAAGTTAGGATAGGCTTTTGGCTTCTCATTTTCCTTCAATTGAATGAAAGACAGTGGACCTCAATGTGAGTGATGCTTCTTGCTTGTGTACTTCCTTATATATCAACTTTCTCGCTACTTTCCTTTTAGTCGATAAAGGAAATTAAGATAAGAAAGACAAGTTGTTAGGGGAACGGGCACATGTGTAGTTTGAGAGGTAAATTTGAGGCTACTAGGGGGAATGAGGATGAGGGTTAGGGGAAGTCATTGGCCTCTACAGATTAAGGAAGAGAAAGAACTGTCAGCCTGCCTTTAATTCCTACAGCATACATGTGGTTAAATCTTGGCACTCAGACCCTGAGCTGGAGGAAGGAGAAGAAGAGAAATCTCACTATTTCTCTCCCTGAAAGGGTGCAGAGGCTTAAGCAGGTCTGGACATATATGTGTGGTACTTAACACCCCTCCTGCAACACTGGTCAGCTCCAAAATTGCTCTTGTTTCTCCTGGTCCTGAGGATCTCAAGAAATGCGTATTCTTGCCTGGAAAATCCCAGGGATGGGGTAGCCTGGTGGGCTGCCATCTATGGGGTCACACAGAGTCGGACACACTGAAGTGACTTAGCAGCAGCAGCAGCAGCTTTGACCTTAATGGGCTATTGAAGCTCTTGTTCCAAAATCAGAGGAAGTAACCAGACTGAGTTGCCAAATGTTTGGAAGGTTATGAATCCCATCTTTCTATCTTCCAAATACATAACCTCAAGCAAATTCAACTACATCCTAGCTGCTTTCACCTCTGAAAAAGAAATTAGTAATGACATATGCTTCTCAGGAGAATATATGTATTTGCATGTGCGAGTGGGTGTTGGACATATGTGTGAATTTCATAATATGTCATGGATTTAAAAAATTAGTTTGGTACCATTATATGCCAAAGGAAGAAATAAAGAATATTTGCCTGTTAATTCTGTATTAGCAATTATCGGTAGCCTATCCCTTCTCCAGCAGATCTTCCCGTCCCAGAAATTGAACTAGGGTCTCCTGTGTTGCAAGTAGATTCTTTACCACCAATTATTTAAACTCACTCATATCTTCATCCAAAGTAAGATCCTTTTGTGGGACTAGTTCCTTAGCATACTCCAACGTTACCACAAGATCTGCACTGAACATTTTTGCACACAAATTCTGTAATGCCACAGCCCAATTTGCTTTGCTGAATTAAAGGGATTTTAGGGAAAATAAGTGAGACTTTTTGATCAAAGCTAAAGTTTAAATGCCCTAAAAAATTTGTGATCTGCTTGGAAAAAGAGCTAACTAAAAAAGTTTCCTTCTCTCTCTCATTTCTCCCTTCCTTCAGTGAGCATTTACTTAGTATGCATGATCTTGGTCTTCAGACTAAGGACTCAAATTGCATGCTGACAGGTTGAAAATTAGACACAGCTTCTACCGAGCACCTTGTACTATGTGGGAGTAACTGGTACTTCTCTATTGTGTTGCTGCCTTAGAAAACATTTTCCCATACAGCCTGGCATGCACACATATGCATGATTGTGTGTACTTGTGTATGTGTGTGTGTGTGTGAGCATGTCAAAACAAGCTCTGGGTATATACACAGTAAACTTCAGAAAGCGTTCCTGAAAGCATTCATTAGGCCTTCCTCTCCAAAATGGTTTCATTTAATCCTACAAACATCCTTAAAAAAAAAAAGGTACTTCTCTATTGTGTTGCTGCCTTAGAAAACATTTTCCCATACAGCCTGGCATGCACACATATGCATGATTGTGTGTACTTGTGTATGTGTGTGTGTGTGTGAGCATGTCAAAACAAGCTCTGGGTATATACACAGTAAACTTCAGAAAGCGTTCCTGAAAGCATTCATTAGGCCTTCCTCTCCAAAATGGTTTCATTTAATCCTACAAACATCCTTAAAAAAAAAAACAAACTTGTTACTAACTTTCCTCCCTCATTCCCTTCCTCTTCCTTTCTCCCTCTCTCCCTTCCTCCTGTCTTTCCTTCCTTCCTGCCTTAATTTTTTCCCCAAAAGGAATTGTCCAATAACTATTTTAAAGAAGAATTGTATCAGTTTTGTAGAAAACTTTATATGATAAAATCTCAGTAACTCTGGTTAATGTGAAATATTGGCCCAAATTGTTTTAGAAATGAATCAGAAATACTTAAATGAGTTCAGCAGCAGCACACCTTTAAATAGTTTACAATGAGCCTTTCTTGAACTCTAACACAGAGGTGTTCAATCATTCTGCCTTGATTACAAAATAACTGTGTAGCCACATCATTGGTATTTTTACATAGCCTGGGATGAAATTATTTTCCTTCTTTGGCTATTAAATTTAATTGGTATATTCATAATATTTAAATGCTTTATCAACCTCTTCAACCTCTCATTTTTAGACAATTCTAAGGTATTTTAAATTTTAATGCCATGGAATGAGAACTAATATTGACTCATTTTTACTTTATTTTCTAGTGTACTGTTGAAATACACAGTATGGTTAGAATACTGTGAATAGACTGAAGCATCACCTTTTGTTTTATGATAAAACTATTCCACCTAAAACACTATGTTGTTCTGAATAGTTAATTGGTTATGTCATCAACTGTCAAATTAGTACATTCTATGGAGCTTTTTTCTTCTGAAGATAATTAAAACCTCATTCACTAGTCTTTGTTGTAACAAATTATCCTACAGTCAAACTTAAAATACATCTCTAAACATTTCTTGGCTGAGTGGCTTTATATATTTGGTTATCCATTTAAGTTATTTTGTTTGTTTTAATTGGTGGATAAGTATTTTGCAATATTGTGATTGTTTTTGCCATACATCGACATGGATTAGCCACAGGTATACCTGTGTCCCCTGATCCTGAGACTTCTCACACCTCCCTCCCCACCCTATCGCTCTAGGTTGTCCCAGAGCACTAGCTTTGGGTGTCCTGCTTCATGCATCAAACTTGGCACTGGTCATCTGTTTTGCTGCTGCTGCTAAGTCGCTTCAGTGTCCGACTCCGTGTGACCCCATAGACGGCAGCCCACCAGGCTCCCCCGTCCCTGGGATTCTCCAGGCAAGAACACTGGAGTAGGCTGCCATTTCCTTCTCCAGTGCATGAAAGTGAAAAGTGAAAGTGAAGTCGCTCAGTCTTGTATGACTCTTAGCGACCCCGTGGACTGCAGCCCACCAGGCTCCTCCATCCATGGGATTTTCCAGGCAAGAGTACTGGAGTGGGGTGCCATTGCCTTCTCCGGTCATCTATTTTACGTATGGTAATATACGTTTCAAGTCTGTTCTCTCAAATCATCCCACCCTCTCCTTCTCCCACAGAGTCCAAAACTCTGTTCTTTATATCTGCGTCTCTTTTGCTCCCCTGCATGTAGGATCATCATTACTGTCTTTCTAAATTCCATATGTATGTGTTATTTGTGTTTCTCTTTCTGGCTTACTTCACTGTGTATAATAAGCTCCAGTTTCATCCACCACATTAGAATTTACTGACATGTGTTCCTTTTTATAGCTGAGTAACATTCCGTGTGTATATATATGTATCACAACTTCCTTATCCATTCCTCTGCTGATGGACATCTAAGTTGCTTCCAGTGTCCTAACTATTGTAATTAATGCAAATGCCACAGCAACGTGATCTAGTATGTGCTGAATCCAAATCTGGTGATTTATTACAAAATAAAAATTACATATTAGTGCAGAAGAACTATGAAAAATTTCCTTTCATCTTTATAACCTGTTTCATTTTAGGAATCTGTAAATGTCATTTGAAATGGGAAAATTATGGTTATTATCAACATCTTAATTTTTGCTTGATTTTAAAGAATGTATAAAAGTATTAAATTCAGAAGTTTATAAATGATATTAAATTACTTTGTTTTTATATTGTGGTATAGTCTTTCTCTAACTTTTATGCATACCATATTTGTGAAGTTGAGCTACTACCTAATTTGATGAGAATCATCGCATAAGCTGATTTTGTGATTGATGTTAGTAAATAAGGGCATCAATTATGTTCATGTATTGCATCTATAGACTGATTCATGTATTTCATATACTAGTTCAGTTTTTTTTTATCCTAACAACTCACCTGAGATGTGTGCTTTTATTATTTCCAACTAACTGATATTGAAACTAAGACTTGAGTGTATTGAGTGAATTTTCCAAAGTCACACTGAAAGTGCAAAAGATGTAAACCACAGCCAGTGTGATATCAAAGTCAGGCGAGACACCAAGTCTCTCTTCTATACTGTGTTTAAGGCAATGAAGTGGGTTCTATTTAAATGTTACACTCTTCTTTCTCATCTCTAAGAAATCTTACCAACAGTTTATTTCCCTTTTGTCTGATTTGTGCCTGATGCAAATAGACTGTTTCTGTTTCTAAGACTTTGTATTTATTCCTAGTTCTTTAGACTAAGCTTTAGACTGCCTGCTCTAGTGAAGGCTACTTTAGACTGTGTGAAGCTCTTTTTCTTTTTTAATTGAAGTATAATTGCTTTATAATATTGTGTTCATTTCTGCCATACAACAAGATGAGTCAGCTATGTATGTACACATATATCTCTTCTTTCTTGAGCCTCCCTGCCAGCCTCACCACCCACTGCACACCTCTAGGGTATCACAAAGCACCAAGCTCCCTGGGCTATATAAATAGCAGCTTCCCAATAACTATTTTACACATGGTAGTGTATATGGCAATGTTAGTCTCTCAATTTGTCCCACTCTCTAAGGAGAGTGTGAGATGAATTGAATGAGTTTCTTAATGTAGGGAATAAGCAAAGTTTTTATTTTTTATTGTTTTTTTTTTTTAAGCCCATGCGAAACACTTGTTCAGTCCTTAGATACAGGAGGACATTAGGAAAACAAGTTGGCAACTTTTTTCTTCTGTATATTGAAATGAACTATATTTTGAGCTTTAGAGAGGAAAAAGGAAAACATTTACAGATTGTTGCTGATCATCGTAAAAACCTAAATACTTAAAATGCAAACTGGCATAATAAAAACTTTAAAAATGCAGCACTGTCAGCAAATTAGATAAGACCACTCCAAACACGATTTTTTCATCTTTTTCTTTAACAACTTCATTGAGATATAATTCTCATAACATACAGTTTACCCCTGTTGGGTCAAATTTCAGGGATTTTACTATATTCACAGAGCTATGCAGCTATCACTAAAATTAGTTTAAGAACATTGTTGTCACCCAAAAGAGAGACTCTCATACCCATGAGCAGTCATTTCCTATACAATGAAGAATTAACCTTACCTCAAAGGGAGTCTAGCTGCTTCCCTCAGCTACAATGACAGGATCTTTAGGTCTGTTCCCATAACGTCCTACATGTTATGAGTATCTTTGTTTGCCTGAGGACGTTGAGCACTAGATAGTCTATTGATGTGATTTATGATGGAGGATTTAGGATATGCTATATTAGTTCCAACCTCAAGGAGAATTAAAGCTTCAGGTATTATCCTGAAGCTTAGAGAGGTCTGGAGAAGGTCAGGCTTACAGACAGTATGTGGTTAAGCCTTAATATAAAATTCAGATACCAAGTCGTAGGTGAGTTTTCCTGGTTGGGAATATTCTTTGAATCTTATCATAGACCATAGCCAGGAGGAGCTGATGCTGTCCAGGAATCAAAAAAGAAGATGATGGAAAGCTTTATGTTTGGACCAATCCCAGACCATACTCTATGCATCTCTTCTTTTGGCTGATGCTAATTTGTGTCCCTTTAATGAAGGATAATTGCTTTACAGAATTTTGTTGCTTTCTATCAAACCTCAACATAAATCAGCCATATGTATACATATATTCCCTCCATTTTGAACTTCCCTCCCATCTCCCTCCCTATCCCTCCCCTCTACGTTGATACAGAGCCCCTGTTTGGGTTTCCTGAACCATACAGCAAATTCCCGTTGGCTATCTCTGTTACACATGGTAATGTAAGTTTCCATTTTATTCTTTCCATACATCTCACCCTCTCCTCCCCTCTCTCCCTGTCCATAAATCTATTCTCTATATCTGTTTCTCCACTGCTGCCCTGTAAGTAAATTCTTCAGTGCCATCTTTCTATATTCTGTATATATGTGTTAGAATACGATATTTATCTTTCTCTTTCTGACTTACTTCACTCTGTATAATAGGCTCTAGGTTCATACACCTCATTAGAACTGACTCAAATGCGTTCCTTCTAATGGTTGAGTAATATTCCATTGTGCATATGTACCACAACTTCTTTATCCATTCACCTGTCGATGGACATCTAGGTTACTTCCATGTTCTAGCTATTGTAAACAGTTCTGCAATGAACGTTGTGATACATTTGTTCTTTTTCAACCCTGGTTTCCTCAGGGTATATGACTAGGAGTGGGAATGCTGGGTCATATGGTGGTTTTATTCCTAGTTTTTAAAGGAATCTCCTTACCATCTTCCATATTTAAAATATAAATATAATCATAAATAAAGGGTGTCCAGAGTTCTGTAATTCATGTTAGCAAACCATCAAACCTGAGAGTTGTGCTGGGGAACTCCAAATTTGTAGCCTTTGGTCTGAAGTAAGGGTAGTTCTAAAAACTTCAAAATGTAAAGCTGGTATCTGAAATAATGGCATTCTTGTGGGAACTATTCTTTCCAAATAGGAAGTTTATCTAACTTGTTGTGCTTCACATTTCCCATAAAACTTTCTCCATCCCTCAGCCCTTGAAAAACCACTAATCTAGCTTTTTGGCTTTAGAAGTTTACCCATTTTTGATATTTCATACAATAGGTGATTTTTGTGTTTGACTTATCTTGATTAGCTTAATTTTCAATGTTCATCCATATTGAAAGTGTCCATCAGTTCTTCCTGTCTTTTCACTGCTGAATAATATTCCATAGTATGGATATACTACTTTTGTTTATCCATTCATCAGTTTATAAATATTTATGTTGTTTAGATCTCTTTGGCTGTTGTGAATGGTGCTGATGTAAACATTCCTGTATAAAGTTTTATTTGAGCACTCATTTTCATGTTTTTTGATATATACCTAGGATTAGAATTCCTAGGTCACAGAAGAATTCTATGCTTAGTTTATTTGAGGAACTGTCAAAAACTGCATGATTTTATAATTCTACCAGCAATCTATGGTGATTCTAATTACTCTACATTCTTAACAACACTTATTAATTTGCATCCTTTTGGTTATAGCCATCCTAGTGGGTGTGAAATGGTTTTGATTTGAATTTTCCTAATTAATGTATTTTGTAAGTTTGGTTTCTTAATGATGTCTTTTTGAAGCAAAAAAAAAGTTTTAATTATGGTGAAGTTTGTATTTTTTTCTTTGTCACTGGTAGTTTTTCACCATATATAAGAGCCTCAGTCTTAGGCTTTATTTCAATTTCTCTCATTTAGTTTTCATATTTTTTCATATGTTTTATTATATTTTAAGAATTTTACAGTTTTCGTTTCTATCTGTATATCTAGGATGCGTTTTGAATTATTTTTATGTATGGTATGACGCTTTCATTCCTCTACAGATGGACAGCTAGTTGTCTTAGCACTGCTAGCTGAAAAGACTATTCTCTCATCATAAGGTCGTCTTGGAATCATTCTAGAAGATCAATTGGCCGTAATTATAAATGTTTATTTCCAAACTCTCAATTCTGTTCCATTGATCTATATATATTTTTTTATTCCAGCACCGTGCTATCTTGATTACTCTAGCTTTGCAGTAAGTTGTGACATAGGAATACATGAATCCAACTTTGTTCTCTTTTTAAAGAATTCTTGGCTACTCTGGATAAAACCTTAACAGTTGTGGGGTATTTATTCTGTGAATCTATGAATGGGTGAAACATGCAGAAGACATCTTGATCTGCCACATGCATACAGCCTACCTAACTCATTTCCATTACATACTTTTATTAGTTAATTGTAAATTACATGAAGATAGGGATGACTGGATGTGATTTATGTTCAGATCTACATATTTTGTCTTATTCTTTTTATTATGCTGATTTGTTTATCTTTGTTTAAAGGGTTGAAATGTTATAGCCTAGTGGGAGACTATTGAACGTTTCATGTAAGCAGTGATATGTCATCTGTGTTTTAAAAGATTCACTGATATTTTGGTGGAATGAAGAAAGAGCTTGGGATAGAATGTAGGCAGAGGGGGAAGAAAATAATTTCTTTTACATATTTAATTTTCGATGGGCTTCGCTGGTGGCTTGGATGGTAGTTTGCTTGCAATGCAGGAGACCTGGGTTTGATCCCTGGGTTGGGAATATGCCCTAGAGAAGGAAATGGCAACCGACTCCAGTATTCTTGCCTGGAGAATTCCACGGACAGAGAGCCTGGTGGGTTGCAAAGAGTCAGACATGACTGAGTGACTAACATTAACACTTAACTTTTGACACCAAATCTGTGAATTTTTCCACACCAAGCAATTCTCCAGTTCTTGGCAGACACCAATAGAATGACCTACAATTTAACTCATTATGACATTAACTACCTAGAGTTAGTGCAGACTCCACAGGTTAAGGGCTTGGTCCCCAAGATTGCCCCCAACTTCACATGTCAGCCACAGGTCCCAGGTTGTCAATTCTGATGAACTGACTACAATCGAAGGGCTCCCATGACTCTCTTCTTGGATTCAGTAATTTGATAGAGTGACTGACAGAACTCAGAAACTCTTTACTTACAATTCTAGTGTATAGATGATATTATAAAGAAGCACTTGAACAGCCAGATGAAGAGGTACATTGAATGAGGTTCAGAAGGGAGAATTTATTTTATTAAAAAAAAACTGAATATAGCTCATGACACCTATTTCATATTTTTATCATTTTAAGACTACAAAGTAATTGTCAAGAAACTAAAATAAAAATGGATAGTTTGTTTTGACACTTTTGTTCCAAGAAGGGGAACATAATTAATCACCTGTGGAGGTATTTTGATGTTTTGTGGACTAAGGAAGTCTGTGGCAACTGTGTATAATTTGGGGCATACCCTAAATTAACAGAAATCTATTTGTGGATACATCCTTTGTACTAAAGTAATTTCTCACTTCCTCAGTTATTTAATTGTACTTTGAACGGTTTTGGCAGTCAACTCATTATGCATTCTCCTCACTATATTTTATTTTTATTATACAAAGTCACATTGAAATGAAATGGATACATGCACCATTGACTTTAATAGGATTTTGCATTGTAAGAATAATATACAGGTACAGTGTACTGCACAGAAATATCTTGTGGGATAAGAATAACAGGATTATTGTGGGAGTCCACAGCCATATGACTCAACAGGCAGTGATTCCTACAGGTTATGGTTTTCTTTGGGAGGAAGTAGAAAACTGAAGGACAAGTGGTATTAACAAGTCCACGTATATAATATTCATTTTAGAAAGCGTTATCTGGAATACTTTGTAAATGTGAAATTGAAATTATATAAAGCAAGAGTGAAGAAAACCATAAAAAATGTGTACAGTATCCAAAATCATTTCTTGACAAGTGAGAAATCCATTTAATGAAGATTTCTTTGTAACTGCAGTTTCTAAATGATTTTGTAATAATGCTCAAACCTCAATAAGATATCAGTTAGAAGTCTGAGACAACTGACATTCTTATGAGACTAAAAATGAATGAAAATGATCATGACAGAATGAAACAGTTATTCTGTGAATTGGCATTTATTGAGCATCTTTTCAACATCTATCAGCATGAACAGGTAAGAGATGATTTTTTTAAATTGTGGTTAAAAATAATGTGCTACTGAGTCAGATCCCTCTGGCACCAGTCTATCGAATTGGCCTTGTGTAGATGAATTGGCCTCTTAGGTTCTTCAACTAGAAAACAGGGAAAATGATAGTATATACTCAGAGTGCTAGATGAAATAAACTGGCGTGAAAGGGGATTAGCACAGAGTCTGGTATATAGTAAGTTTTCCATATTTGTCACTGCTGCTGCTGCTACTGCTAAGTCGCTTCAGTCGTGACCAACTCTGTGCGACCCCATAGACAGCAGCCCACCGGGCTACCCCGTCCCTGTGATACTCCAGGCAAGAACACTGGAGTGGGTTGCCATTTCCTTCTCCAATGCATGAAAGTGAAAAGTGAAAAGTGAAAGTGAAGTCGCTCAGTCGTGTCTGACTCTTAGCGACCCCATGGACTGCAGGCTACCAGGCTTCTCTGCCCATGGAATTTTCCAGGAAGAGTACTGGAGTGGGTTGCCATTGCCTTCTCCGATATTTGTCACTATAATTCCCCAAATATACACTGTAAAATACTAGTGTCCCAAGATCCTAAACTGTAACAGCAAATACAAGCTAGTAAACAAATCAAAATGTCATTTGGTGGTCCAGTTGGTTTGCGAGTTTCAAGGGGAGGATAGTATATGAAGGAATTTACAATCATATACAATTTACATCTCATATATAATCAGATGATAGAGGCTCTGAGAATTACTGCTATCATGGGAAATGTTTACCTTTTCCTTAAAATACGGACTTCTCAGGTGGTGCTAGTGGTAAAGAACCTGCTTGTCAATGCAGGAGATGTAAGAGATAAGGGTTCAGTTCCCTCAGGAAGGTCAGGAAGATTCCCTGGAGTAGAGCATGACATCCAGTATTCTTGCCTTGAGAATCCCATGGACAGAGGAGTCTGGGCAGGCTACAGTCAAAAGGGTTGCAAAGAGTCAGACAAACTGAAGCAATTGAGCATGTACATGCATATTAAAATACACATAAGAGGCAGGAGGATGACTATTTACATAGCACTTTGCTATACATCTGGTCCCATCACTTTATGGGAAATAGATGGGGAAACAGTGGAAACAGTGTCAGACTTTATTTTTGGGGGCTCCAAAATCACTACAGATGGTGATTGCAGCCATGAAATTAAAAGA
>SJYX01001371.1:281582-298700 GCA_006410675.1 Oreotragus oreotragus
TGCTTTTTTTTGGTCTCTATTTGCATGATATATCTTTTTCCAGCCCTTCACTTTCAGTCTGTATGTGTCCCTTGTTTTGAGGTGGGTTTCTTGTAGACAGCATATATAAGGGTCTTGTTTTTGTATCCATTCAGCCAGTCTTTGCCTTTTGATTGGGGCATTCAACCCATTTACGTTTAAGGTAATTATTGAGAAGTATGATCCCGTTGCCATTTACTTTATTGTTTGGGGTTCGGGTTTATACACCCTTTTTGTGTTTCCTTGTCTAGAGAATATCCTTTAGCATTTTTTTAATTCTCATTTAATTAGTTTATTTCCTTTTCTTATTTTTGGTTGCACTGGTCTTCGTTGGTGTCTGTGGGCAGGTTACGAGCGAGTGGGGCTACTCTTTGCTGCGATGCACAGGTGTCCCATTGCAGTGGCTCCTCTTGTTGGGAACACAGGCTCTAGGCACATGGGTTTCAGTAGTCGCGGCAATCGGGCTCTGTAGTCGTGGCTCACGGACTGTAGAGTGCAGGCTCAGTAGCTGTGGGACAAGGGCTTTGTTGCTCCACGGCATGTGGAATCCTCCCAGACCAGGGACTGAACCAAGGTCCTCTGCATTGGCAGGTGGATTCTTTCCTGGTGTACCACCAGGAAAGTCCCCAGTCTTCACTTAATTTTAATTCTCTGTCAGTCATTCCTGTTTGAGTGAGTCATTTGAAAATGAGTGACAAGAAGTTTTATAGTAAACCCTGTTGCTAAAATTCATTCTTTGCTTCATGTTTAAATATCTGTGTTCCCTCAATAATTTCCCAGTGTTACTCTTCCACGTGGCTGCATTAAACTTTGATCAGTATGTAAAGGCTATTTTATCAGAAGTCTGTCCTGCTAAGTCTGACATTCCCTAAAGGTTAGACCTCAGTATCCACATCACATCCTTAAGAAACTTTAAACTCCAGCTTGTCCATAGACAGGCTCAACTTCATCCCTTCTCTTCCTATTCCAGTTGCCCAAATGAAAAATCCACCACTAAGCCAGGTTTCTTCTTGTCTTTTCTTATTTGTATATCTGATCAGTGACAGAATTTTGTTTCTGTCTCCATATTATCTCCTGGTTTCCTCTTCTCATTTTGCAAGTTGATCATTTTATTCAATTCTGGTATGAACCATGTCCCATATCTTCCTTTTAATAGTTTTAAAACTATCCATTTCATTATAGAGGGTAGGACAAATTGAGAATAGCATTGACATATGGACACTAAATGGGCTTCCCTGATGGCTCAGATGGTAAAGAATCTGCCTGCAATGTGGGAGACCTGGTTTGATCCCTGGGTCAGGAAGATCCCTGAAGAAGGGAATGGCTACCCACTCCAGGATTCTTGCCTGGAGAATTCCATGGACAGAGGAGCCTGGCAGGCTTCAGTCCATGGGGTCGCAAAGAGTGAGACATGACTGAAAGACTAACACTTCACTTCTTCACTTCTCATATGTAGAAGATACTGTTGCTGGCAAGCTGCAGAGGGAACTCAACTTGGGGCTCTGTAATAATCTAGAGGGGTGGGCTGAGGGAGTGGGAAGGAAGCTAAGAGGAAGGGAATATATGTAAACATATAGCTGATTTATTTTGCTGTATAGTGGAAACTAATACAACTTTGTAAAGCAATTGTATTGTAATTAAAAAAACAAAAAACACATCTCCACTCCATTACAGACATTTCTGTCAGATCTTCCTTTCTGGAACACGTACTGTATTTTACCCCTCTGTTTCTTAGTGTCAGTGACTCCCCATTGTCTGCAATCTGAATATATTGCCTAAGGAAGAAGGTCTTACTGATTTTCTTTCTACCTTCTTGATGACCCTCACCTCCAAGTTTTCTCCATCTTTCTACCTGGTACTCCAGCCACGTTGCACAGACTCTTCCACCTCTGGACCTCTGTATCTACTGTTTCTTTGCCTGGGAAAGTTTTCCACCATTTGTTCATTTGGCACAATTTTATTCTTCATCTCAACATAAATTCAAGCTCCACTCTATGATTCAGAAAATTTGGCTACTTTCTTTTGCACCTACTGCATATTCTACTTATACTCATGAAAATATGTTTGCCTTTATCCCCAACAGAACATAAATACTCTGAGTAAATGGAGTATTTTTTCATAGTTTCTTTAGTCTTGGAAGCTAACATGGCCTTAAAAGAAACTTTTCCAAGATGCACACAGATAGAAAATTAGAAAAATTTCCATTGAAAGAGGTGTTTACACAGGTGAAAACTTTGAAGAGAGTGACTGTGACTTCTTTCTCTTTTTTTCTTTTTTTACTGTGACTTCTAATTTGAGGTGTGAAATACACACTACTTTATATGGAGTAGAATACTTTATTTGAAGAATAATTTTCCTTGACTGTGATGAGTTCCATGTCTGTAGGGGTAATGATCAAGTAGACACTTGTTGAGCATGCTGTAGAGTTGATTNGTTCCTTCTAATGGTTGAGTAATATTCCATTGTGCATATGTACCACAACTTCTTTATCCATTCACCTGTCGATGGACATCTAGGTTACTTCCATGTTCTAGCTATTGTAAACAGTTCTGCAATGAACGTTGTGATACATTTGTTCTTTTTCAACCCTGGTTTCCTCAGGGTATATGACTAGGAGTGGGAATGCTGGGTCATATGGTGGTTTTATTCCTAGTTTTTAAAGGAATCTCCTTACCATCTTCCATATTTAAAATATAAATATAATCATAAATAAAGGGTGTCCAGAGTTCTGTAATTCATGTTAGCAAACCATCAAACCTGAGAGTTGTGCTGGGGAACTCCAAATTTGTAGCCTTTGGTCTGAAGTAAGGGTAGTTCTAAAAACTTCAAAATGTAAAGCTGGTATCTGAAATAATGGCATTCTTGTGGGAACTATTCTTTCCAAATAGGAAGTTTATCTAACTTGTTGTGCTTCACATTTCCCATAAAACTTTCTCCATCCCTCAGCCCTTGAAAAACCACTAATCTAGCTTTTTGGCTTTAGAAGTTTACCCATTTTTGATATTTCATACAATAGGTGATTTTTGTGTTTGACTTATCTTGATTAGCTTAATTTTCAATGTTCATCCATATTGAAAGTGTCCATCAGTTCTTCCTGTCTTTTCACTGCTGAATAATATTCCATAGTATGGATATACTACTTTTGTTTATCCATTCATCAGTTTATAAATATTTATGTTGTTTAGATCTCTTTGGCTGTTGTGAATGGTGCTGATGTAAACATTCCTGTATAAAGTTTTATTTGAGCACTCATTTTCATGTTTTTTGATATATACCTAGGATTAGAATTCCTAGGTCACAGAAGAATTCTATGCTTAGTTTATTTGAGGAACTGTCAAAAACTGCATGATTTTATAATTCTACCAGCAATCTATGGTGATTCTAATTACTCTACATTCTTAACAACACTTATTAATTTGCATCCTTTTGGTTATAGCCATCCTAGTGGGTGTGAAATGGTTTTGATTTGAATTTTCCTAATTAATGTATTTTGTAAGTTTGGTTTCTTAATGATGTCTTTTTGAAGCAAAAAAAAAGTTTTAATTATGGTGAAGTTTGTATTTTTTTCTTTGTCACTGGTAGTTTTTCACCATATATAAGAGCCTCAGTCTTAGGCTTTATTTCAATTTCTCTCATTTAGTTTTCATATTTTTTCATATGTTTTATTATATTTTAAGAATTTTACAGTTTTCGTTTCTATCTGTATATCTAGGATGCGTTTTGAATTATTTTTATGTATGGTATGACGCTTTCATTCCTCTACAGATGGACAGCTAGTTGTCTTAGCACTGCTAGCTGAAAAGACTATTCTCTCATCATAAGGTCGTCTTGGAATCATTCTAGAAGATCAATTGGCCGTAATTATAAATGTTTATTTCCAAACTCTCAATTCTGTTCCATTGATCTATATATATATTTTTTATTCCAGCACCGTGCTATCTTGATTACTCTAGCTTTGCAGTAAGTTGTGACATAGGAATACATGAATCCAACTTTGTTCTCTTTTTAAAGAATTCTTGGCTACTCTGGATAAAACCTTAACAGTTGTGGGGTATTTATTCTGTGAATCTATGAATGGGTGAAACATGCAGAAGACATCTTGATCTGCCACATGCATACAGCCTACCTAACTCATTTCCATTACATACTTTTATTAGTTAATTGTAAATTACATGAAGATAGGGATGACTGGATGTGATTTATGTTCAGATCTACATATTTTGTCTTATTCTTTTTATTATGCTGATTTGTTTATCTTTGTTTAAAGGGTTGAAATGTTATAGCCTAGTGGGAGACTATTGAACGTTTCATGTAAGCAGTGATATGTCATCTGTGTTTTAAAAGATTCACTGATATTTTGGTGGAATGAAGAAAGAGCTTGGGATAGAATGTAGGCAGAGGGGGAAGAAAATAATTTCTTTTACATATTTAATTTTCGATGGGCTTCGCTGGTGGCTTGGATGGTAGTTTGCTTGCAATGCAGGAGACCTGGGTTTGATCCCTGGGTTGGGAATATGCCCTAGAGAAGGAAATGGCAACCGACTCCAGTATTCTTGCCTGGAGAATTCCACGGACAGAGAGCCTGGTGGGTTGCAAAGAGTCAGACATGACTGAGTGACTAACATTAACACTTAACTTTTGACACCAAATCTGTGAATTTTTCCACACCAAGCAATTCTCCAGTTCTTGGCAGACACCAATAGAATGACCTACAATTTAACTCATTATGACATTAACTACCTAGAGTTAGTGCAGACTCTACAGGTTAAGGGCTTGGTCCCCAAGATTGCCCCCAACTTCACATGTCAGCCACAGGTCCCAGGTTGTCAATTCTGACGAACTGACTACAATCGAAGGGCTCCCATGACTCTCTTCTTGGATTCAGTAATTTGATAGAGTGACTGACAGAACTCAGAAACTCTTTACTTACAATTCTAGTGTATAGATGATATTATAAAGAAGCACTTGAACAGCCAGATGAAGAGGTACATTGAATGAGGTTCAGAAGGGAGAATTTATTTTATTAAAAAAAAAACTGAATATAGCTCATGACACCTATTTCATATTTTTATCATTTTAAGACTACAAAGTAATTGTCAAGAAACTAAAATAAAAATGGATAGTTTGTTTTGACACTTTTGTTCCAAGAAGGGGAACATAATTAATCACCTGTGGAGGTATTTTGATGTTTTGTGGACTAAGGAAGTCTGTGGCAACTGTGTATAATTTGGGGCATACCCTAAATTAACAGAAATCTATTTGTGGATACATCCTTTGTACTAAAGTAATTTCTCACTTCCTCAGTTATTTAATTGTACTTTGAACGGTTTTGGCAGTCAACTCATTATGCATTCTCCTCACTATATTTTATTTTTATTATACAAAGTCACATTGAAATGAAATGGATACATGCACCATTGACTTTAATAGGATTTTGCATTGTAAGAATAATATACAGGTACAGTGTACTGCACAGAAATATCTTGTGGGATAAGAATAACAGGATTATTGTGGGAGTCCACAGCCATATGACTCAACAGGCAGTGATTCCTACAGGTTATGGTTTTCTTTGGGAGGAAGTAGAAAACTGAAGGACAAGTGGTATTAACAAGTCCACGTATATAATATTCATTTTAGAAAGCATTATCTGGAATACTTTGTAAATGTGAAATTGAAATTATATAAAGCAAGAGTGAAGAAAACCATAAAAAATGTGTACAGTATCCAAAATCATTTCTTGACAAGTGAGAAATCCATTTAATGAAGATTTCTTTGTAACTGCAGTTTCTAAATGATTTTGTAATAATGCTCAAACCTCAATAAGATATCAGTTAGAAGTCTGAGACAACTGACATTCTTATGAGACTAAAAATGAATGAAAATGATCATGACAGAATGAAACAGTTATTCTGTGAATTGGCATTTATTGAGCATCTTTTCAACATCTATCAGCATGAACAGGTAAGAGATGATTTTTTTAAATTGTGGTTAAAAATAATGTGCTACTGAGTCAGATCCCTCTGGCACCAGTCTATCGAATTGGCCTTGTGTAGATGAATTGGCCTCTTAGGTTCTTCAACTAGAAAACAGGGAAAATGATAGTATATACTCAGAGTGCTAGATGAAATAAACTGGCGTGAAAGGGGATTAGCACAGAGTCTGGTATATAGTAAGTTTTCCATATTTGTCACTGCTGCTGCTGCTACTGCTAAGTCGCTTCAGTCGTGACCAACTCTGTGCGACCCCATAGACAGCAGCCCACCGGGCTACCCCGTCCCTGTGATACTCCAGGCAAGAACACTGGAGTGGGTTGCCATTTCCTTCTCCAATGCATGAAAGTGAAAAGTGAAAAGTGAAAGTGAAGTCGCTCAGTCGTGTCTGACTCTTAGCGACCCCATGGACTGCAGGCTACCAGGCTTCTCTGCCCATGGAATTTTCCAGGAAGAGTACTGGAGTGGGTTGCCATTGCCTTCTCCGATATTTGTCACTATAATTCCCCAAATATACACTGTAAAATACTAGTGTCCCAAGATCCTAAACTGTAACAGCAAATACAAGCTAGTAAACAAATCAAAATGTCATTTGGTGGTCCAGTTGGTTTGCGAGTTTCAAGGGGAGGATAGTATATGAAGGAATTTACAATCATATACAATTTACATCTCATATATAATCAGATGATAGAGGCTCTGAGAATTACTGCTATCATGGGAAATGTTTACCTTTTCCTTAAAATACGGACTTCTCAGGTGGTGCTAGTGGTAAAGAACCTGCTTGTCAATGCAGGAGATGTAAGAGATAAGGGTTCAGTTCCCTCAGGAAGGTCAGGAAGATTCCCTGGAGTAGAGCATGACATCCAGTATTCTTGCCTTGAGAATCCCATGGACAGAGGAGTCTGGGCAGGCTACAGTCAAAAGGGTTGCAAAGAGTCAGACAAACTGAAGCAATTGAGCATGTACATGCATATTAAAATACACATAAGAGGCAGGAGGATGACTATTTACATAGCACTTTGCTATACATCTGGTCCCATCACTTTATGGGAAATAGATGGGGAAACAGTGGAAACAGTGTCAGACTTTATTTTTGGGGGCTCCAAAATCACTACAGATGGTGATTGCAGCCATGAAATTAAAAGACGCTTACTCTTTGGAAGGAAAGTTATGACCCACCTAGATAGCATATTTAAAAGCAGAAACATTACTTTGCCAACAAAGGTCAAGGCTATGGTTTTTCCAGTGGTCATGTATGGATGTGAGAATTGGGCTGTGAAGAAGGCTGAGCACCGAAGAATTGATGCTTTTGAACTGTGGTGTTGGAGAAGACTCTTGAGAGTCCNAAAAAAAAACTGAATATAGCTCATGACACCTATTTCATATTTTTATCATTTTAAGACTACAAAGTAATTGTCAAGAAACTAAAATAAAAATGGATAGTTTGTTTTGACACTTTTGTTCCAAGAAGGGGAACATAATTAATCACCTGTGGAGGTATTTTGATGTTTTGTGGACTAAGGAAGTCTGTGGCAACTGTGTATAATTTGGGGCATACCCTAAATTAACAGAAATCTATTTGTGGATACATCCTTTGTACTAAAGTAATTTCTCACTTCCTCAGTTATTTAATTGTACTTTGAACGGTTTTGGCAGTCAACTCATTATGCATTCTCCTCACTATATTTTATTTTTATTATACAAAGTCACATTGAAATGAAATGGATACATGCACCATTGACTTTAATAGGATTTTGCATTGTAAGAATAATATACAGGTACAGTGTACTGCACAGAAATATCTTGTGGGATAAGAATAACAGGATTATTGTGGGAGTCCACAGCCATATGACTCAACAGGCAGTGATTCCTACAGGTTATGGTTTTCTTTGGGAGGAAGTAGAAAACTGAAGGACAAGTGGTATTAACAAGTCCACGTATATAATATTCATTTTAGAAAGCATTATCTGGAATACTTTGTAAATGTGAAATTGAAATTATATAAAGCAAGAGTGAAGAAAACCATAAAAAATGTGTACAGTATCCAAAATCATTTCTTGACAAGTGAGAAATCCATTTAATGAAGATTTCTTTGTAACTGCAGTTTCTAAATGATTTTGTAATAATGCTCAAACCTCAATAAGATATCAGTTAGAAGTCTGAGACAACTGACATTCTTATGAGACTAAAAATGAATGAAAATGATCATGACAGAATGAAACAGTTATTCTGTGAATTGGCATTTATTGAGCATCTTTTCAACATCTATCAGCATGAACAGGTAAGAGATGATTTTTTTAAATTGTGGTTAAAAATAATGTGCTACTGAGTCAGATCCCTCTGGCACCAGTCTATCGAATTGGCCTTGTGTAGATGAATTGGCCTCTTAGGTTCTTCAACTAGAAAACAGGGAAAATGATAGTATATACTCAGAGTGCTAGATGAAATAAACTGGCGTGAAAGGGGATTAGCACAGAGTCTGGTATATAGTAAGTTTTCCATATTTGTCACTGCTGCTGCTGCTACTGCTAAGTCGCTTCAGTCGTGACCAACTCTGTGCGACCCCATAGACAGCAGCCCACCGGGCTACCCCGTCCCTGTGATACTCCAGGCAAGAACACTGGAGTGGGTTGCCATTTCCTTCTCCAATGCATGAAAGTGAAAAGTGAAAAGTGAAAGTGAAGTCGCTCAGTCGTGTCTGACTCTTAGCGACCCCATGGACTGCAGGCTACCAGGCTTCTCTGCCCATGGAATTTTCCAGGAAGAGTACTGGAGTGGGTTGCCATTGCCTTCTCCGATATTTGTCACTATAATTCCCCAAATATACACTGTAAAATACTAGTGTCCCAAGATCCTAAACTGTAACAGCAAATACAAGCTAGTAAACAAATCAAAATGTCATTTGGTGGTCCAGTTGGTTTGCGAGTTTCAAGGGGAGGATAGTATATGAAGGAATTTACAATCATATACAATTTACATCTCATATATAATCAGATGATAGAGGCTCTGAGAATTACTGCTATCATGGGAAATGTTTACCTTTTCCTTAAAATACGGACTTCTCAGGTGGTGCTAGTGGTAAAGAACCTGCTTGTCAATGCAGGAGATGTAAGAGATAAGGGTTCAGTTCCCTCAGGAAGGTCAGGAAGATTCCCTGGAGTAGAGCATGACATCCAGTATTCTTGCCTTGAGAATCCCATGGACAGAGGAGTCTGGGCAGGCTACAGTCAAAAGGGTTGCAAAGAGTCAGACAAACTGAAGCAATTGAGCATGTACATGCATATTAAAATACACATAAGAGGCAGGAGGATGACTATTTACATAGCACTTTGCTATACATCTGGTCCCATCACTTCATGGGAAATAGATGGGGAAACAGTGGAAACAGTGTCAGACTTTATTTTTGGGGGCTCCAAAATCACTACAGATGGTGATTGCAGCCATGAAATTAAAAGATGCTATCTCTTTGGAAGGAAAGTTATGACCCACCTAGATAGCATATTTAAAAGCAGAAACATTACTTTGCCAACAAAGGTCAAGGCTATGGTTTTTCCAGTGGTCATGTATGGATGTGAGAATTGGGCTGTGAAGAAGGCTGAGCACCGAAGAATTGATGCTTTTGAACTGTGGTGTTGGAGAAGACTCTTGAGAGTCCCTTGGACTGCAAGGAGATCCAACTAGTCCATTCTAAAGGAGATCAGTCCTGGGTGTTCTTTGGAAGGACTGATGTTAAAACTGAAACTTCAATACTTGGGCCACCTCATGTGAAGAGTTGACTCATTGGAAAAGACTGATGCTGAGAGGGATTGGGGGCAGCAGGAGAAGGGGACAACAGAGGATGAGATGGCTGGATGGCATCACCCACTTGATGGACATGAGTTTTGAGTAAGCTCCAGAAGTTGGTGATGGACAGGGAGGCCTGGCGTGCTGCAATTCATGGGGTCGCAAAGAGTTGGACACGACTGAGTGACTGAACTCAACTGAACCTGTTATATTTTGCATGCCAAATTGCTCTTTACTTAATTTATCATTTAATGTTGTATGTGGGCTAACATTTTTCAAAGAATGTTTCCCAGAACATTATCTAGCAAGATTGTCATAAGAAAAATGGCCACAATGCTCAAAAAGTTCTGAGGGAAAGTCTAGTGAAATGAAAGTTGAGTTTTTGTGTTCTATTTCCCAGCAGCTTCATGACTATCTCTGGACAGTGATCCTCCAGCTATAGGATCTGGAATTGAAAAGCTGGAAAACAATGTATTATGGATAGAGACAGAGAAACACTTCTTTTATTGGCAATAGTTTTTTCCATATGGTTTGCTTCTTGTGGTGAGATACCTGTGGAATATGACCGTTGTCTTCTGTGTGATAGCCTTTCAAGAAGAAACAATCTGTTGTCAGTGGGAATTATTTTCCAGACATCAACTCACCTTTCTCCCTTTAAATTTTTTTGGTATGCTTTCAGAAGGAAACCTTTTCTCTCATAGTCTCCTCCTACTTTTAGCCTTCCTTCACCACTATTCCTCTGAAACTGCTGCCATTAGTCTCCAGAGAGCCACTCAACACCAGATTCTGTGGACATTTTTTATTTTTATTTTATTTTATTTTACTTTACAGTACTCTACTGGTTTTGGCATACATTGACATGAATCCGCCACAGGTGTACATGAACTCCCAAACATGAACCCCCCTCCCTCCTCCCACCCCCCATCATTCCTCTGGATCATCCCCATACACCAGCCCCAAGCATCCTGCATCCTGCATCGAACACAGACTGGCGATTCATTTCCTACATGATAGTACACATATTTTAATGCTATTCTCCCAAATCATCCCACCCTCTCCCCCTCCCTCTCCCTCTCCCTCAGAGTCCAAAAGTCCACTCTACACATCTGCATCTCTCTTGCTGTCCTGCATACAGGGTCCTCATTACCATCTTTCTAAANAGTTCCATGTCTGTAGGGGTAATGATCAAGTAGACACTTGTTGAGCATGCTGTAGAGTTGATTGAAGTCTTTTCTAGTATATTAAAAATTCACTAGTTCTACAAAAGATTATGTTTTATGGTACATAGATGAGAGAATTTATGCATTTTCTTGTGCAATTGCTTTATTTTATGACAAGCAATATTGGGTCTTTCTCTTATTCGAGTAATTTCAAATTTCCTTTTCATATTAATATATTGTCATAAAAAAGCAAATCAATAAATTATAAATTAGTAAGGCTGAAGATAGTTTGAGGATATAGAAAAACAAAGATTATACAAGAGATATAGATTTGAATCACAGTGTGTCACAAATCAAAAGAAAAACAAAAAAATGACTTCTGAAGACACTTAAACTGTTCTATAATTTTAAATTTAACCTTTTTCTTTTAATAGAAAGTTTAACACCCTATTTTAGAAGTAGAAATCCAATTTCAATATGAATATTAAGATCACCAGGTTACCTGGGTCAACCCTTAGTTTCTAACATCTTTCATTTGAATGGCTAATTCCTACATTAAGATAATTTGTCTTGGGCCCTTACTGATTCAATTAATATTTAGTAAGAAGGAAGAAAAAGCAAGTTTTTTTTTTAAATGATTTTCCTATTGTTTAGTTATTTCTGTGCCTAGGAATATAAATACTCTCGGAATAGGTTGCATATATATGAAAATGCATGTGAAAGGTTATATGTGTGTGCATGTGTGTACATATTTATTTGAAAAGAAGTAATCTTGTAGCAGTTGTCATAGCAACATGGCATTGTTTCCCAAAGACCAAAGTGAATATGTACTTTTCACATGACACATGCAATTGTCTTGACACTGACATTTCCCCCTATAGCAAGACCTTTAATCAATAAAAGGTTTCAGTATCAAGCAACAGAGTTTAATGATTTATGCACTTTTGAGGTATGAGCCCCTCTCCACAAAAGCACTTGATTATACTTCCAAAGTATAGGAAAATGTGATCCACTGGAGAAGGGAATGGCAAACCACTTCAGTATTCTTTCCTTGAGAACCCCAGGAACAGTATGCAAAGGTGAAAAGATATGACACTGAAAGATGAACTCCCCAGGATGGTAGGTGCCTGATATGCTACTGGAAAGGAGTGGAGAAATAACTCTAGAAAGAATGAACAGATGGAGCCAAAACAAAAACAATGCTCAGTTCTGGATGTGACTGGTGATGGAAGTAAAATCTGACACTGTAAGGAAAAACATTGCATAGGAACCTGGAAAGTTAGGTATAGGAATCAGAGTAAATTGAAAGTGGTCAAACAGGAGATGGCAAAAGTGAATATCAACATTTTAGAAATCTGAGCTAAAATGGACCAGAATGGATGAATTTAATTCAGCTGACTGTTATATCTACTACTGTGGGCAAGAATTCCTTGGAAAAAATGGAGTAGTCCTTATAGTCAACAAAAGAGTCTGAAATGCAGTATTAGGGTGCAGTCTAAAATAACAACAGAATGATCTCTGTTCAATTCCAAGGCAAACAATTCAGTATCACAGGAATCCAAGTCTATGCCCCAACCACTAATGCTGAAGAAACTGAAGTTGAATGGTTCTGTGAAGACCTACAAGACCTTCTAGAACTGAGACCAAAAAATGATGTCCTTTTCACCATAGGGGTCTGGAATTCAAAAGTAGGAAGTCAAGAGATACCTGAAGTAACAGGCAAATTTGCCCTTGAAGTACAAAATAAAGCAGGGCAAAGGCTAACAGAGTTTTGCCAAGGGAACACACTGGTCACAGCAAAGACCCACTTCCATCAACACAAGAGATGACTCTACACGTGGACGTCACCAGATGGTCGATACTGAAATCAGATTGATTATATCCTTTGCAATCATAGGTGGAGAAGCTCTATATAGTCCGCAAAAATAAGACTGGGAGCTGACTGTGGCTCAGATCATGAACTCCTTCTTGCAAAATTCAAACTTAAATTGAGGAAAGTAGGGAAAACCACTAGACCATCCAGTCAAGACTATCTCTAAGGAAAAGAAATGCAAAAAGGAAAAGGCCTACTGTCTGAGGAGGCCTTACAAATAGCTGAAAAGAGAAGAGAAGCTAAAGGCAGAGGAGAAAATGAAAGATATACCCATCTGAATGTGTGGTTCCAAAGAATAGCAAGGAGAGATAAGAAAGCCTTCCTCATTGATTAAAGCAAGGAAATAGAGGAAATCAATAGAATGAGAAAGACTAGAGCTCTCATCAAGAAAATTAGAGATGCCAAGGGAACATTTCATGAAAAGATGGGCACAATAATGGACAGTAATGGTATGGACCTAAAAGAAGCAGAAGGCATTAAGAAAAGGTGGCAAGATACATAGAAGAACTATGCAAAGAGAGATCTTCATGACCCAGATAGCCACGATGATGTCAACACTCATCTAGAGCCAGACATCCTGGAATGTGAAGTCAAGTGGGCCTTAGGAAGTATCACTATGAACAAAGCTAGTGGAGGTGATGAAATTCCAGTTGAGTTATTTGAAATCCTAAAAGATGATGCTGTGAAAGTGCTCAGTATGCCAGCAAATTTGGAAAACTCAGCAGTGGCCACAGAACTAGAAAAGGTCAGTTTTCATTTCAATCCCAAAGAAAGGTAATGCCAAAGAATGTTCAGGTGAAGTGAAGTGAAGTCTCTCAGTTGTGTCCAACACTTTGTGACCCCAGGGGCTGTAGCCTACCAGGCTCCTCTGTCAATGGGATTTTTAGGCAGTAGTCCTGGAGTGGATTGCCATTTCCTTCCCCAGAGGATCTTCCAACCCAGGGATTGAACCCTGGTCTCCCACATTGTAGACAGACGCTTTACCATCTGAGCCACCAGGGAAATCCACCAGGGAAGAATGTTCAAACTACTGCACAATTGCACTCATCTCACACATTAGCAAAGTCATGCTCAAAATTCTCCAAGCTAGGCTTCAACATTACATGAACCGTGAACTTCAGGCTGGATTTTGAAAAGGCAGAAGAATCAGAGATCAAATTGCCAACATCTGTTAGATCATAGAAAAAGCAAGAAAATTCCAGGAAAATATCTACTATTGCCTTATTGATTGTGTCAAAGCCTTTGACTGTGTAGATCACAACAAATTGGATAATTCTTCAAGAGATGGGAATACCAGCCCACCTGACCTGCTTCCTGAGAAATCTGTATGCAGTACAAGAAGCAACAGTTAGGACCAGACATGGAAAAACAGGCTGGTTCCCAATTGGGAAAAAGAGTATGTCAAGGCTGTAATTGTCACCCCACTTATTTACCTGTATGCAGAATATATCATGCTAAATATCAGACTAGATGAAGCACATGCTGGAATCAAGATTGCTGGGAGAAATACCAATACATCAGATATGCAGATGATACCACCCTTATGGCAGAAGCAAAGAGGAACTAAAGAGTCTCTTGATTAAAGTGAAAGAGGAGAGTGAAAAAGCTGGCTTAAAACTCAACATTCAAAAAATGAAGATAATGGCATCTGGTCCCATCACTTCATGGCAAAAAGATGGGGAAACATTGGAAACAGTGACAGGCTTTATGTTCTTGGGTTCCAAAATCTCTGTAGATGGTGACTGCAGCCATGAAATAAAAAGACATATGCTCCTCGGAAGAAAGGTTATGACCAACCTAGACAACATATTAAAAAACAGAGATGTTACTTTGCTGACAATGGTCCATCTAATCAAAGGTATGGTTTTTCCAGTAGTCATGTATGGATGTGAGAGTTGGACTATAAACAATGCTGAGTGCAGAATTGATGCTTTGGAACTGTGGTGTTGGAGAAGACTCTTGAGAGTCCCTCGGACTGCAAGGAGATCCAACCAGTTAGTCCTAAAGGAAATCAGTCCTGAATATTCATTTAAAGGACTGAAGCTGAAGCTCTAATACTTTGGCCACCTGATGAGAAGAACTGACTCATTGGAAAAGACCCTGATGCTGGGAAAGATTGAAGGCAGGAGGGGAAGGGGACAGCAGAAAATGAGATGTTTTGATGACATCACCGACTCAATGGATATGAGTTTGAGCAACCACTGGGAGTTGGTGATGAACATCATGCCAGCCTTCTCTGTCCATCACCGTGAATTAGGCGATATATGTTTTAGTTCAGCTCAGTTGCTCAGTTCTTCCAACTCTTTGCAACCCACTCCATGTACTGCAGCATGCCAGGCTTCCCTGTCCATCAACAGCTCCCAGAGCTTGCTCAAACTCATGTCCATCGAGTCAGTGATGCCATCCAACAATCTCATCTTCTGTTGTCCCCTTCTCCTCCTGTGACTGAACTGATACTCTAAAGAAAAGAATTTTGTAGTTAAATATGCCTCTGCTACTTAAATTCTGAAAAAAATAGCTTTTGACAAACAAGGTCAATAAGGTCATTATAACTCATTCTTTAAATCTTTGATATTTTCATGGATCTTTATATGAAAGTGCCAATCAAATGATAGCTACTACTCTTTATAATACCTCTCCTTTTCTCCTTTGACTTACGAGTCACTTAGATTATCAAACATTGATATGAGACAAATTAGAATATGGAAACAAATAATATCAAACTGTGTTTTAAAAAACAAGAAGCATCTTTTTTTTTTCCTAAAACCAACAAAGTTGCCAAAGAATCATTTTCCTCTTTAGTTTACTTGTCAATATAATATACATTTTATCTAATTTTTAATTTTCCTAGAATCTTTATACAGTTTAGAAAACACCATTTCTTTAATCCAAGCACTTTACTAATGAGTTAATAAAATAATGTGTGTGATATATGTGCTAATTCTATAGTTATTTGAACTCTGCTACATCTTTCTTTTTTCCAGTGACTAATTGCTATTTGGGCACTCTAAAGCATTTTCTAGGGAGTTTAACTAGCTGTTGTAAATTAAACTATGAGGCCATGCCCTCTTAATTGAAGTGAGAGAGCAAATGATTGACCTTAAACTTAAATACTTCACATGCAAGTAAGGGCATCCTGGTCTAGCAACATAGAAAAAGTAGCCCTCCAGTATACGGCTTACAGAAAGCTTAGAAGGGAATATATAAACACAGGCCATATGAATGATATTTAGTTCACTTCCCCTGAAAAATAGCACAATCTCTTATGTATCCATTACAATATTGTCATAGAATTCAGTTCAGTTCAGTCGCTCAGTCATTTCCAATTCTGCGACCCCATGGGCTGCAGGATAGAATAGAATAGTCATAGAATAGTAGGATATTTATCTACTTATTGATTTCTCTTCCTGAGCAAATAATGACCATTGGTAACTACTTTCTAAAACATATTTTATAGTCGTTTGCCCTAATATAACCCCAAAGTTTTGCTGAAAGCATATTGTAAGTCTTTGGGCAGAAAACTTTCAATTAAAAGTGCCATTTCAAAGTGTAACTGCTATAATTATTTATATATTTTGGTTACGCAGGATGCGTCTGTTGATAACTCTGAAAGTATATCTATTTAAATAGTGATCCTGGGCCTTTAGAGTGCTTGATAAACAAAGCAGTTGTATTGCTACTTTATTAAACTGTTGTTAATTTCAACTTACTATTTCAGTTTCTATTAAAGATGAAGCTCGTTATTCTTGAGAGCATTACTTTTCCTGTTTGCTTCCTTTCCTTCCTTCTTTCCTTCCTTCCTCCTTCCCTATCTACATCCCTCATTACATATCTACCTCTCTTTCCGTTTTTCTTTCTTTTTAATTAACTCAACTCAGTTCAGTTCAGTTCAGTCGCTCAGTCGTGTCCGACTCTTTGCGACCCCATGAATCGCAGCACGCCAGGCCTCCCTGTCCATCACCATCTCCCAGAGTTCACTCAGACTCACGTCCATCGGGTCCGTGATGCCATTCAGCCATCTCATCCTCGATCGTCCCCTTCTCCTCCTGCCCCCAATCTCTCCCAGCATCAGAGTCTTTTCCAATGAGTCAACTCTTCACATGAGGTGGCCAAAGTACTGGAGTTTCAGCTTTAGCATCAGTCCTTCCAAAGAAATCCCAGGGCTGATCTCCTTCAGAATGGACTGGTTGGATCTCCTTGCAGTCCAAGGGACTCTCAGGATTCTTCTCCAACACCACAGTTCAAAAGCATCGATTCTTCGGCGCTCAGCTTTCTTCACAGTCCAACTTTCACA